>CACRXP010000108.1:579264-815166 GCA_902702965.1 Spirometra erinaceieuropaei | reverse complement strand
ACCACCATGCTCATCAGTAGCAGTAACTGCAGCAACAAAAAATTAACAGAGTGGTGGGAATCACGCCCAGCCGAATGAAGAACCTTTATCACTTAGATGAGACTGTAAGGGGTTTTGTCGTTCTCACACCCGCGGATTCGATCGGCGGGTTTGCCTTACTTCCAAACAATGACGTCAGTCAATAGCATTGCCTTCAATGAACTAGGAAAACCGGGCGGCAGCAGCAGTAAAAATGAGGTAAAATGAAGCCAGTTCTTCAAGCAACGCTCATTCGACGGGGTCGAGGAGGCTGGAATCCTTGCTAGAGGTGACATCTTCATGAGCTTCGAACTGCTTGAGTCCTCGTCCTCCGGCAAACACAACAACTCCCTCCCCCTGAACACTAAGGTTCGATGATGGAGGAATTATTCGTGAGAGGACTGAACACTACTCGGTGGACCATGTCGGAATTTAAAATATGACAAGTATTATCACACCAATCGTGAGGACTGATGACGGAGCCTTGGACGTGGTCGGTTAGACCTGTTTCAGGGGGATTGCTTGTCATCCGCGTCCTATAAATAGTATACCACGCAACAAAACTACGCTGATAAATGGCAAAGATTGGAGAATCGCAGAAATTTTGGAAGGGCTGAAAATACTATAGACAGATGATTTGAAGGAAATTTGCCTGTGCGGTGAGTGACTTCAACCTCACAAAAATTTATTTACGCATTCGATTAGAATTTGCAGTTTCAGCTAGCCAAGACGAATATTCTTATGCTTTGTAATTTCAGGATGCTTTAGTTTGTCGATTTTGAGAGCGACAAAACAATTTCTGAAAGTTCAAATGGTTTAAGCAGATAACTTCGCAGAGCACTTGAAAGCAAAATATCGTGTAAGAACCTGGGGTTTCGCTCTGAAAATATTTCTAATCAATATCCTTAAAAGGAAGGTCAGGGCGAAAATTATTTCGTGGTAGGTGATGTGGTGAAGTCCACTGCAAAACCATGCTTGAAGGCGTTTCTAACCGATGATTTAAAAGACCGGGTATTTAGTGCTGCCGAATTCGATGTCAGTCCGTCCAGCTAATTAACAGAGTAATGCGTCCCACTCTCAGTGCTTCCCCCATACTGTTAGCCTAATTACTCTAAGTTTGTCGACTTGCGACGTACTCTAACAACTTTCCCAAGATCAACATGGCCGTTTACGGAAGCGCCGTAGTATAATACTGTCTACTTCGCGCAGGGAAAGGAGACTTCTTGTCGAGTCTTTTTATGTCACACGACTCATGATTTGCACCCGTACAGGAATGCTGACTGAACCAGGAGTTATCCTGTCTATCACTAGGACGTCTGGAGGCCCGTCAATAGGAGTAATCTCATGGGACGGGGGCTGATGGAATGGCGACGGCAATTTAAAATTTGAATTAACTGTAATTTTTTATCAAATTTTTTAAATTTTACACAAGAGCGCTCGTCTCCAAGACACACATGAAGAGACGGCACTAAGTGATGCAGAGGTTTGCGAGGTAAAAAATTCCTGCAGTGATTCTAATGAAGTGAAATCCACCCCTACATTCGAAAGATTCTAGTCATGTGAGGTTGGGGCAGTCGGAGAGGAAACAGTTGTCTAGCCAATCGGAACATGACGAGTCACATTTACAAACAATTAAGAGCCCTAGTGTTTAAGGCCGTGGTATAGGTACAAATAATCAGGTAAAGTGTCTCTGATATCGAGCCCCAGCAAACTTTGTCGGGATATTTTAAAAATTTAATTTAACAGACTCTGCCGAAAATAGTTTCAGGAGGGCGTTCGCGTGGCTACGTGGTCAACCATAGTTGATCCAGTTTTGCAGTTGACTTCGGCTAAATTTTGTTCATTGCGAACCCAACCCAAGACTTCGTAACGCGAACTGATCCAGGGAGAGACTCGATGAAAGCAGATGACACTTACCACTCTACCTAGGTGGTTTTCGATTGAGGATGAAGGAAAAAACGAAGTTAAAAAGAAATAAACAAAAACAACCTGCTCTCGAGTAAAATTCCTGGGAAATGGATACAAGGATATTCAGTGTAGGGGCGGTGGAGCCGACTTGAAAAGGGGCAAGACCTATTTTTTCATCTTACCGGGTTCTCAGAGGTATTAACTCGTCCGGCCTAAAAGGCATAAATTTAAAATTTAAAATTGAGTCCTTGTGAATATAGGTCGAAGGGTTCACATTTTCTGCAGTGAGAATGTGTGAATTTGGAATTTGAATGCAGGCTATTTTTAGCACACGTTCTTAGCTATCCTATGGTTTCCTCACGATGTTCCTAATCCTTTCTGATGTCGGTCCCTGACGGTTTTGAAAAAATCATTTACTTCAAACCAAAAAGGAACTTTTCGATTTTCCTAGAAATGAAGGAATTCAAAAAGGCTAAAACTAATCGCCAAACGCCAGAGTTTATGATGTCATGGAGGTTCGTATTTATGATTGTCAGCATAAAGAAGATCCTGTATTAAAGAACAGACATTTTAATTACTACATCGAAAAATACCATACTAACCCTCTCTAGCCTATCTTTTTTAACAGTGGGTATTGAAGACTGCTCAAACAGTATGATTTTACTTGTTTTAAAAGAAGCCTCACCTTTTGGCGCCAGTTTGTTTTGTGGGTGCCGAATTTCTTTCACGAGCTGAAAGTCAGAAAAAAAAATTTGGTTTGTGACAAAACAAGCTGACTGATAAGGAACTCTCACCGTGAAAATCGCCAAGGTTCTGGGCTTGAAAGAGGAAAATATAAAACACCGCCTTCAAGTAACGAGGAAGGTGTGAGTTTTATTGTGCCCCTTTCTGAGGAAAATACAGGAAAGTAAATATGTCCTAAGGAAGCAATGTCACATTTAAAACAATCGCTTTGTGAAGTCCGACATGTCCACGGTCGATTCCGACGATGGCCACCGTGTGCTACACAGTAAGGTGCAGCAGACAGGATGAGTTGCACGTGAATTAGTTTATAATGAATGTAGACTTACAGAGCGTCTATCACACCCTCTCTTCCCCACTCCCCGCCTGGACCCGGTGTCGAAACACAGTCAAGAAGACTGGGGGCGGGGGAGGACGCAGGTGGCCAGCACGGCCGAACGCGCACCTAGGCATGCCACCACACTATAAACTTGACGAAGATGTTTCGCCAAAAACAACACCCCAACAGGGGTCAGAAGGACGAGAATGATGACTGGGCAGTCATGTCAACCACCTGTATACCCAACGGGAGCGCAAACGCATTTACCGGCAGGGAACCAGGTATCGGAGGACAGCCAGCGCATACCGGGTTGCGAGAGTCATGGCTTGCTGATCCTGGCATAGCAGACGCTTACAGATCTTTTGACGCCTATATCATGCACCGCTGTACGGCTGCTGTTTGGGCTCGAGAGTGAACTCGTAAGGCACAACGGAATGAATGAGTTCCGTAAGAACGATCGGTGAGGGCCCCCCTAGCATCGAAGAACGTACTCTCAAACCACCATCCTGGAAATGCTACAGTTCGAGTAATAGAATGCAGGCAATTACGAGTCGTTTGTTAGTGTCAGATGAGAGGAACTCCACCCTGCAAACATCATCGGCTGCTGCTATGAGGACAAACCGGTGATTGGCTGCGGAAAAATGGGTCAATGCTTTGTTGTATGGAATGCCTGGTACTGAGGATCTACAGGGTCTGCACCTTACCTACGTCCGCTTCTATTCACTTTGTTGTTGCGTCGATTGTTTCGGCCGTGCAGAAATCGCATATATTACCGGGGGAGGAGGGGTGTTTTTCCAGCAGTATTTCTCACAGCCGGGAGGGTCTGTACAAGATTCACTTTCAAGGTCATTTAAATTTCATTCAAAAACGAAACTTGAAAAGCGAGAGAAGAAGCTCTGGCATACGGACTGCGAAGGACCAGTGGCCAGATTTCGGTTTATCTGAGGATTCGATCACGAAATTAACACCAAGTCTGTCATGACATCTCGTCCTTGGCAATACATCCGTCCTGGTCCAAACACTTCATGTTTAACAGGTTATGAGGAGAACTTTTCCCCTGTCCCTCTCTTCCTCCCACGAAATCACCGCGAACAAATGTGACTTGGGTTGCCGCCTGGCGAAGACAAAAGATCCACTCGTAAGGAAGGATATTGCGTGTAGATGCCGTCTCATGAGTTCATAGGGGATGGTTAATGTCAGTGAGTTAGAAATTTAGGTAAGATCCTATTTCGTAGCCGCACCTGCTAGAAGTTAGGACTGTTAGTGTTAGGAGTTAGAGTAAGGAGTTAGGGCTAGGGGCTGAGGGTTAAGATAAGGGGTTGGGGTTAGGGGTTAAGGTTAAGGGCCAGGGTAAGGGATTAGTGTTGAACGCCCTATTACCGCCGATCCCGTATGATAGGCGGTTGGGGCTTGTCTACTGCAGATGCGGCTACGAAATAAGATCCGACGGTGATCCACAGTCGAAAGGTCTTATTTCGTAACCGTACCTGTTAGGGATTAGTGTTGAACGCCCTATTACCGCCGATCCCGTATGATAGGCGGTTGGGGCTTGTCTACTGCAGATGCGGCCACGAAATAAGATCCGACCGAAATTTAATTTTCGGCCCGCACCGCGAAGTAAGACTGACGCTTCCACCTTGCGGTGGGTCATTTCAAAGAAGGCGACATATGCATGGGTCCTTTGAACGCACCTTAATTGTTTTCATGCCCTCAGATTGGGTGACAGGTGGCGGAAGAGACCGTGTGCCCGGCTGTCTGTAACCAGGCACCACAATATCCCGCAGATCGTGGAGCTTGAACCAGTGAGGTTGACCATCGAGGATATCCTTGTCTATAAGAGTAACAAAACCAGGGAAAGAATGTTATCGAAGAATTGAGGCTGGTGTAATTTCTTCCGCCAACCAAGTCAGCATTGGAGAATGTTCTGACCATAAGACGCAAAATCCTTCGACGTACTGATCTGGCGCCGGCATACATAACCTCCTATGACTGTCACTTGTGCTGACTTTACCTCTGATGATGGATTTTCGTACGACTTCAAAAACTCGGAAATATAAAGGAATGGCTCCGGTGCTCAAATAGCCATCTTCCCCATTCAAACAACAGTTCGACCGTAGTTTCCAACGATGTCTACCAAGTTTCCCAAGGTAAGATGGAGCAGACACGGCGACTTGTGCGTGCTTTGTTTTATAATAGTAGTGAACTTGCACGGCATCTACCGCACTCTCTCCTCCTCCCCCAACTGGACCCGGTGTTAAAACCGAGACAAGAAGACCGGAGGCGGGAAAGGGCGTGGGTGGATGACACGGTCGAGTCCGCAATTTGGCGTTCCACACCACATCCCCTGGTACACACAGTAAATGACCAGGATTTTAACCAACAACAAAAGTTGGGGGAGGGGGCGAATGGCAGGGATCCTGGAGCGCGCGACCTCTGCCGGCGACTGGGTCTGCCACCGTATCCCGAATTGTTGGCATTTGTTAAAGCCCGCATTCCGATAACGCCAGATAGAATCCGATATGGCTCCCGTGTTTGTCCAGCGCATCTACCACGTGGCTCGCTTGCGTGGCCGCATCTGGGCTTTAAACATTCGCCTCCACTCACATCAACTATTAACGTGTATTGAACCTACTTCCTGGAGTTGTGGCCGGCCGCCATATTCGTCTCGAGTTTACGCTGAGCAACTTCATCGCGAAGGCTTCTGCTGTTGCAAGACAACTTCGCCCAATTGTCGACGCGCTGGCCTGCAGCCAATCAACTGACGCCAACCCGAACACACGTGCGTCCAGACAGGTGCAGTCGTCCACGCCCAGCTTGAGCAAGCCACCCCTCGGGTAATGCCATCAGATGCAAGGAGCCTCGGCCTGGCTCCGACGTAAAAAACGGCTGATATAACTATCTTTCTCTCCCTGTCTCTCTCTACCTGTTTTTTGCCCGTCTGCTGCAGTACACGTTTCTACCTTGCCTGCAGCCACTGTCGCCAGACGCGGCAACACGTGACTTGGTGTGATGAGTGCAGTGCCCAGAGTTCGTTGCAAACTTACTACTTTCCGTGCGCCATCCGTACAGAGGTTATAATTAGTGAGCAGTGATCATTTCTCGAATGATGACCACGGGAAGTAGGTGACTCCGCGGGCCTAGAATTAGGGTACGCAACAGGTCTCGTCCTCAAAATTATCCATTTTCTGCGTCTGTGAGGTTTACTTTGTAAGCCAATAGAAGAAACTAGTTTGGAAGTAAAGTAAGCACTCCTGATGGTTTAAAAACATAGGAATAATGACATGCCGGTTAGGCCCGCACTGTAAAACACCGGAAGCGAATTTGGGAGGTCGGCGATCCGAGTCTGCTTGGAGACAACAGTTTCCTGATCCCCTCTAGTCAGTGGTGAGGTGATGGTCGTGTGTTCCAAACCGCAAATGAAACTGACCTTAAGTCATTTTTGGACACAAAGGAATGACTGCGGGAAAAACCACTAACAGTTTAATCGAAGTGGGTATACTTTTATCCCTTTCTCGCTCCTGTCTGTCATGGCGTATTCAAGAGGACAAAAATTCAGTCGGGGAATGTGCAGGTGTTCAAAAGGACGCTTTTTTGACAACGTACGAATCCTGCCTGATCGTCTGAATACTCTGTTTTAACAGCTACAAGCTGGGCTGTATAAACCGCGCCATGTTATATCACACGCACAATACGACAGTTCGGCCGTCACAACTGACGATGTCCACCGTGAGCTCCACGGCAAGATGAGGCAAGTACGGTGACTTACGTGTGAATTAGTCTGTAGTGAGGGTAGGCTTGTGCAGCATCTACCGCACACTCTCCTCCTCCGCACCATGATCCCGTGTCACGACAGATTTAAGAAGACCGGAGACGGGGGAGGGCGCAAGTGGTCGGCACGACCAGACCCGCCCAATTGTCGACGCGCTGGCCTGCAGCCAATCAACTGACGCCAACCCGAACACACGTGCGTCCAGACAGGTGCAGTCGTCCACGCCCAGCTTGAGCAAGCCACCCCTCGGGTAATGCCATCAGATGCAAGGAGCCTCGGCCTGGCTCCGACGTAAAAAACGGCTGATATAACTATCTTTCTCTCCCTGTCTCTCTCTACCTGTTTTTTGCCCGTCTGCTGCAGTACACGTTTCTACCTTGCCTGCAGCCACTGTCGCCAGACGCGGCAACACGTGACTTGGTGTGATGAGTGCAGTGCCCAGAGTTCGTTGCAAACTTACTACTTTCCGTGCGCCATCCGTACAGAGGTTATAATTAGTGAGCAGTGATCATTTCTCGAATGATGACCACGGGAAGTAGGTGACTCCGCGGGCCTAGAATTAGGGTACGCAACAGGTCTCGTCCTCAAAATTATCCATTTTCTGCGTCTGTGAGGTTTACTTTGTAAGCCAATAGAAGAAACTAGTTTGGAAGTAAAGTAGGCACTCCTGATGGTTTAAAAACATAGGAATAATGACATGCCAGTTAGGCCTGCACTGTTAAACACCGGAAGCGAATTTGGGAGGTCGGCGATCCGAGTCGGCTTGGAGACAACAATTTTCTTATCACCTCTAGCCTGTGCTGGGGTGATGGTCGTGTGTTCCAAACCGCAAATGCAACTGGCCTTAGGTCATTTTCGGACACAAAGGAATGACTGCGGGAAAAACCACTAGCATTTTAATCGAAGTGGGTATACTTTTATCCCTTTCTCGCTCCTGTCTGTCATGGCGTATTCGAGATGACAAAACAATCAGTTGGGGTGTTCAAAAAGACGCTTTTTTGACAACATATGAATCCTGCCTGATCGTTTGAATGTTATGATTTAACAACTTTAAGCTGTGCTGTAGAAACCGTACCATGTTAGATCACACGCACAATACGACAATTAGGCCATCGCAACTGACGATGTCCACCGTGAGCTCCAAGGAAAGATGAGGCAGGTACGGTGACTTACGCGTGAATTAGTCTGTAGTGAGGGTAGACTTGCGCAGCATCTACCGCACACTCTCCTCCTCCGCACCATAATCCCGTGTCAAAACAGATTTTAGAAGACCGGAGGCGGGAGAGGGCGCAAGTGTCCGGCACGGCCAGACCCGCACCTAGGCGTACCACGACGCCCCTGATCCACAACAAACACTTGACCAGGATTTTGGCCATCAAAACCAGCACAGAAAGTCAGAAAGGCGAGAATAACTGGGCAACCATACACATGACCTGTAAACCTAGCGGGAGCGCAAACACATCTACCGGCAGGGAACCAGGGGTCAGAGAGCTGGCAGCGCACACCAGACTACGTGGGACCATGGTTTGTTGATTATAGCGTATCAGACGCCTAAATTCCTTAAACGAACAATATAGTTGTGCATTTGAAGTAGCGGCATTCAGAAGAGTATGCCACGAATTTGCCAAGAGCTGCGACATCGAGTTGGTGTTATGCCGATAAAAAGGAGAAGGCAAGTTCCAGGAGGCAGATGAAAAGAAGGAGAGACGACTGTTGCAACAGATGTTCTATTAGCCCACGTTTCGAATTCACACTCAAATCTCTCATCAGAGACAACCCCTTGCGTAATCATCATCCTTACCTGAGGCTGACTCTTGTGATGGATTAGAGGCCGGATGCGAATGGTTAGGCACCACATCTCCTTGTTCTCTTCTGCTCTGTGATAGCATCGTTCAACGAGTAATTATCTCCATAACCAGATTCAGAACGAGTTTGCAATCTTGTCCAAACTATTGGTGGGAGTAGAGGCTATAAACAGGCGGTGGAATATGCAAGCATGCCTGACCGTCAGAAATTCAGCGCCTAAATGAAGACCTGCATTTCAAGCTGACTTTAAGCATCTCCCCGATCAAAACACGTGCTACTGGTAAAGTTCATGACGACTGGACTAGGCAACAATCAAGAGACATCTAATTGCAGACCGAACAGCATGACCGAAACCGAGAACATAGTCTTTTACGAACCTGCTCGGTAGCCTATGAAATCTGTCTATCTCGTATACGCACAGAAGATGTCAAATGAACATGGACACGACAGGTCGATCGTCGGAAGCGCGGACGTTTTCACATGTCCAAAAGCAGCGATGACTTACGGGTGAGTTAGGTCATGGCTAGGTGGACTTGCGCAACATCTTAGACACCCCCTCTTTCCTCACGCACTTTGTTCTGATGGCAGACAATGTCAAGGCAGCTAGAAGCGCAGTTCAAGCACAGTGGCTGACAAGGCTGACCAGCTCATCTACGCGTCTCTCACACAAACCGATCCTTACGCTGTATGTATCAAGCTTCTGTGAAGGCGACCGGAATTCCACATCTGTGAGACCGCCGCAGAAGCCACATTAAGAGGCAAGTACCACAGTCTAACGCGCAGTTCTGAGAAGGACTGACTTATCCCATCAGTCGACAGGCTTCCAAGCCACGACTCTTAGTGTATCATGAGGAATGCGCTGGTTTATCGCAAGGGTGGTTTCTCCAGTGTCGGTCTCATTGTATCTCATACACCGATGAACTCTTAAAGTCAACGGGCGATGAGATTGTGCACAGTAGTCGACGCAGCGTGAAGGCCATCGTCTAGGGTGTGCCGCACCATGCGGTCACGTGAACTTTGCGCAGCCCGATCAACGCGTGCAGTGAGCCCATCTGACCTCCGATTTATTCCGGAGCATCTACGGTACAACCCCGCTGTGGATGTCAAACACAACGAAATGTAGTGCTCTATAATAATATAGTGTAATACAGTGTTTTCTGAAGGCCTGCGTGATAAAGGTGGTAAAAGTCAGTGAGTTAATTTAAAGGCGAATACCTAAACAGACAGTCGACGGGATTCTCACCTGCCAAATGGATTATGGCCTGGCCCATAAAATCGTTCATTTTCAGCCGATCGAAATCCCACATGGTGACCTCGAGAACGCGCTTCTTCAGGGTGCGTTTCAGGCAGTTCATGAAAACCACAGTCTGTTGCCACTCGGGCTCAAGTGTGTTGGGGATATACTTCACTTGCCTGTTCAAGTCCATGCTTCGAGGAGTAGGGGGGGAGAGCATAAAGTTGCAAATTAGTCTAAGCAAAACGATTCTGAACATATCTGCTGCTGTAGATGATGATGAAATTCAAAATGCAATGCGAAAAACCGAAGCCAGTGTTTGCCAAGGGCCGAGAACTCCACAGAACTTTATCCCCTTAACGAAATAAACAATGGCAGATAAACGTTTGACGTCCTAAGTGTATTTTCGAACATGTAACTAGTCATTTTAAGCGACGTTCAAATCAAATCATAATGTGTAGTGTATTCCCTAGGCGAAAACAATTACAAGCAAATTGTCGAAATTACGGTATATGGCCCATCACATGCAATTCTGAAATGTGCCTCTGGGCAGAAAAGGATAACCTGGGTAGGATTGTGGCATTGATTATCATGGGGCGTAATTTCAAGATGTTTCTGCCACGCCAAACTACGGACTTTTGAATGAACTTCTTTCTAACCGCCTGCGAAATTCGATTTTGACAAAAAATGCTACATATGCAGTAGGAATTTTACGCCTCGGTTTTGAGTATCCTTATAGGTTAATTTTTTAAAATATGCTCAAATCACCCTTTCTTTTACTCATTTGGTAGTGAATCATGTTTTTTCAAATTTATGCCCCTTCTCTGATTGGTTGGCGAATACGCTGAGGCAGAGCGAAGGGCACACACGTGCGGGGGGATGAGCACCTCAACGGCGGACACAGACAACACAGCATGCCTGGCGAAACCGCTCGCGGTGACTGCTTGAAGAGCCTTTGAGTGCACACTTCTTCAGAAATAAAGGTTGTCCAACCCAACCTGTCTTCCCTGACTTCTGATTTGGGAATCTTTGTCTTGTCGATTATACTATCCCGACACTAAGATCTGGTGACAAACTGTCGAATACCATGACATTCGAAACGTCAAACAGCACACTAGGGTGACAGCGTAAACAATTGCATCGGAGACAGTTAGGTGGCATCGGTGGTCCTTGAACTAATCGTTAAAGCTGCCCTTCGAATCCCATTAGTCGGGCCAAAAGCGCGATCAGTTGTCATTCTGCGGTGATAGTCTATGGGAGTCCCCTATGGTAGAATTAGCACACTGTAGGGAAAATGGTCGAAACACGACGGATGTGCGGTGCTTGATGCACTGTTTGCTACGGTGGCTTTGCGCTAAATCCCCTGGCCGCCTATTTAAACACCCTAACTTTAACCCTGATTGCCCCCGGGGGGTAAGCGCAGGACCGATAGTAAACGGCGGGTACCTATGGCCATGTCCCACCGAGAGCGGAATACAGCGTAACGCCTTAACTAGCAAATAGGCCGGCGGTACATTCGAGGGATCTCTCGGTCTGGCGCGCATGCCCCTTTTGGTGTCGGTAGGTAGGCGATACGAACACCGATAGCATCGAAGCCGGGTAGTGTCAAATGTCGCTTCAGAATCAGAGTTTATCCAATAATGCAGTTTTTATGTGTAGTTTGAGTTCCTTGGACTTTGCCCGATCAGGTTGTTCTGTGTGGTGCTTTTAAGTTTCTGGGATCGGGACTAGGACCGTGAGATTTGTGCCGCGAGGGGGGGGGAGAGGGTGGGTTAGCGGGCAGTGCAAGAGTTCGGAGGGGAACCAAGAGACCAAAACCTGTTTTGCAATCATTCCAGACGGTTTTAGAGATGTTGTGTGGACTGGATTCGGTCCATGGGTTTACGGCAGGAGTATGGGGTAAGAGTTCAGTATTAAGGTTTTGGTAAGTGGTTGGCTTAATTACAAAGTTAGGGCGGGGTTAGTTTCAGTGTTAAGGTTAGTTTCGGTGTTGTTGTTTGGGGTTAGTTTGTGGGTTGGGGTTACGGTTAGGTTTAGGGTTAGGCGTGATCTTAGGGTCAGGGTTTTGGCCGGTTTTAGTGTTAGGGTTGAGATCAGTTAAGGGGTTACGGTTTAAGATTCCGATTTAAACTACCAGCTTGGGTTACTACCTACGCACTTCGGCGTCGGGTTGACTTTCGAATACCGCTCTTACAATAACCTATTTCAGGCGGAGAGTAGAAACCATCCGGTTGCATTAGGTTCGGTTAATGCTTGGCTTTCAGTAGGCTTTTTTTTCCAAAGTTGCGGACACCTTGAGCTTGCCGAGACAAACCGTTATTTGAATCGCGCGCTGCTTTCGGTAGCTGAATTAAAGCACTAAGACTAATCTCTGCTTATTTACTACTTTTCTCTATGCCTCCTCCACATTTTGCTCCTTATCACCATCTTTTATCCACCCATAAAGCCTCCTAATTACTACCATTTCCATATCGAAAAGGACCTTGAGTGTTGATTTGCCAAGTGGTGCTGAATACTGGACCCCTATCCTTCACAATATTATATTACGTTTACAAACATACTTCCCCTGTTAAATATTGCAACCGATAGCATATGTCCTGTAGAGCAGTAAGTTTTAGGAGTAAAAATGAGGGCAGTCGTCCCAGTTTAGTTGGTGTCCTGTTTCGGTGTGCCAGAAAACTTCCCATAGACATAGTACTGAGAAAGTGTCCTACTCAGACCTGTGTTTCATTTATTTCTTCTCAAATGACTAAATTTAATAACCAGGGGGTCATACTACTGCCCGTTTGAGGACATACTTTCGCATACTCCGAAAAGGTACTGAATTTCCTGCCGCTACGCGATTTCCCCATTCTGTCAGCGCGAGTGCCCGCTGAAAGTTTAGACATGTGTTTAACCGACCTTGCGCCGCTGCACGACACAACTGCGAGGAGACCGTCTCATCGGTTTGCCGTAAGCATTCTGTTTAGTATAAAAATTTTAAAATTTCGGTTTTTCGATCTCCTTAAGAATTAATGCGCTAAATTTGAATGAAACTTTACAGGCAATGAATATATGAGCCGAACTACCGCAGCGTTGTCGGGATAACTGCATGAAATACGTAAGCTGCCAACGGGCAGCCAGTGGTGTATGCACTCAGAAAATCTGTTCCGGTGAGTCCTCCTTTTCTCAAAACACCGAATTCTACTGGACAGGTTTAACACCTACCTATGTTAACCTCACACATGGGGCGATCATTACACAGACAGCTTTGGTGTTCAAATTCAGTTCCGAAAGAGTAGAAAACTGCTATCAAGTTTTCAACTTTCTAGTCTCCTCAGAAGATAACTAGGAGCGAGTAGTTTAAAATGAAAATTCACAAGTTCAGTCCGAAAGTATTTCGAATATTACGGATGATTGGTTCCTGGTTAGCAAGTTAATTTTGTGAGGGGGTTAAAAAGCTGAATGTTTCTCGTAATTGTCGTGTCCGGTCTGTGTTGAGCCGATTTCGGCTCCTGCTTTTAGAAGATTATTCAAATCCATTTTAATGATATTATACTGCGGGTCCTGGCGACATGTACCTTCTTTTTTTTCTAATAAAAAAACATGAATTCAAAGTGCGAAACATGCAGGGCAGCACCGTATTCACGAAAAAACCTGATAGGCTACTCGCAAGAGCCCTTATTGGGTCACACTTTTTAATCCGCAGTTCCTGCACGGCATTTAAAAAATTACACAATGTTTATCAGAAACCTGCTAGTTTTAATAAAATTCCATGATATCTATTTATCTTCGGTAAACAGAACAGGTACTTCAGGCTACATCCACAAAATGCCAATACTGCCGCACCTAAGCTGTCTAAATTTAACCGACCGACCAGGTTACTCAGTCCATTTTTTCGATTAGTTGAATGCGTATTTTACGTGAATTAGACCAGATGCCACCATTGTCTGATTTAATGCTGGGATTCATGTATGCTTTATCGCGTTCAGCGCCTTAATGTTGGTCAACGCCCAACCGCACCAGTCGCTGCCAAGACAGTGTTTTATTAAAAGAGCTACAGTGAATATTCGGAGTAAAAATGGGTGAGAACTATTTAAGTCACCTTGGGGTTGTACTTTCAATTTTTCCATTAACTCGACATAGACATTAATTTAAACGAAGTTATTAAAGCATGAAAACCATCTCACATGTAAAACAATTAAATTGTGACACGAGACAATGCTTTTGGAATTGCTAGCACCATAAGCGCTAATATAAGTAAGCATCATAGTTATAGGAGAACTATCATGCATCAACTCTATGACTGAATATGAGAGGTAGCGACAAGGTGCCTTTTAAAGTTCTCGAAAAGGAAGTCAACTCACTCCTCAGTTGGGTCCGGGTGGAGACGTAACTTTACGAATGGATCCGCCAGTCCGTTGAGATCCATTGGACGCAGACCACGAGCTCTAGCCACATGGACTGTCAGGCTCTGATCGTAGTCGTCAAACGTCAGAATCAACTGGAAGCAATAAAAATGTTATGAGAACCTCCTAGCAGACGATATCAGTGTGCTTTTAATGAATGACTCAAGCCGAAACATCAAAGTGTTATTGATACCTGGAATTCGGCAAGTGAATGGATTTCTGCTTCCACATTTTCAGGATGTTGCTTAGATAGGGCAAACGAGGAAGTTATCAGATGACAAAAATGTCAAGCCCCCTCTGGGTATAAGAGAGCATATGTCGATCCATCCTTGCCAGAGCCAAAGTAGGCTGTAAAAATCAACGCAGGTTTTGCAAGTAATCCATCAGAACCCCTATACAGTCGGTTTTTTGTGGAAGATATTCTAAACCCC
This sequence comes from Spirometra erinaceieuropaei, assembly GCA_902702965.1. Classification (NCBI taxonomy): domain Eukaryota; kingdom Metazoa; phylum Platyhelminthes; class Cestoda; order Diphyllobothriidea; family Diphyllobothriidae; genus Spirometra; species Spirometra erinaceieuropaei. The sequence goes on along the minus strand of CACRXP010000108.1, from coordinate 800,552 downwards.
AATTGCTGGCCGCAAATCTTTGGATTAGACGCGCTGCGGTCCTTGACTTAGACGGAGATTTTAAAGGATACTGTTACCTCTATCCTAAGTAAATTACCGAAAGCAAATAAACTTACAACTAATAAAAATAAGACCTTTCAGATGACAAGTTCCAATTCCGGGTTTCACGTAAGTTAGTGTAAAGTAGATGTGCTGACTCATTAAATGTTTACCAAGATTCTGAAATGCGTTTTCGACTCGTAAAGACTACTTACGTAGGGTTGTAATATTAGTCATCGCGCAGCATAATCCCATGATAATTCTATTAGTTCAGGTTGCCGTCTATTGAACGGAATTCTTATCGGCCGCCTACAAAAACCACACTCAGCGAAAAAGGACAACTTATGTAGCACGATTTATTCTCACTGACTTTCGAAGGGTACAATTCGGTTTTGCAACGGTTTCCAATTATGAGAATTTTTAGACCGTCTCTGCATTTGCAATACGGCCCAAATCCACTGCTTAATTTTATGAACTCCATATGGTCAATTCTTGATACGGTAGAGAAACGTATGGTTTTCTGTACATGGAAAATCTACAACTTGCAGTTCGCAAACCCTGGATGGAAGTGTAACGCAGATCAAGTTCAAAATTATTCGAGAATTGGAAAAGTTTTTGAAAACCAAATTATATACTTCTTCCAAGTGAAGAAATTAAAGGCGTAATTTTCTACTAAACGAATAAAAGAATGAGTATTTAAATGAAAGTTTCCTATGAGATATATTTGAATTTTTAGCGACATCAGAAGTCAGTGAGAATAAATCGTGCTACTTAAGTTGTCCTTTTTCGCTGAGTGTGGTTTTTGCAGGCGGCTGCTAAGAATTCCGTTCAATAGTCGGCAACCAGAACTAATAAAATTATCATGAGATTATGCTGTGCGGTGACTAATATTACAACCCTACTTAAGTAATATTTTCGAATCGAAAACGTATTTCAGAATTTCGGTTGACATTTCATGAATTAGTACATCTACTGTCCACTCAAGTCCACAAGGGCGTCCAATATCAATGGATAAAATTATTGCCAATAGAAGTGAAGAGACAAGTCTCAGGAAGTATTCTTGAAGGAGACACGATCGCTGGGACAAGAGCTTTATCAGCCTGACGTTGCGAATATAGAGTAACATTGCATTATTGTACATATAATAACCACCGCTGTGCGGCTGTTTGTTGGACCCTAGTTTGTTGGACTCCAGTGAATTCCGTAACCCACCATCAGAGACAATAGTAAATATGGGTCACCCGTACCTGCTATTGTCTCTAAGAATGGGTTCGAGAAGGAAACCGAGCCATCAGGCTAATAAAGCTCTTGTCCCAGCGATCGTGTCTCCTTCTTCAGGATAAAATTATGTTACCTAGGTTGTCATTTCTACCAAGTGTGACTTACGCAGATGGCAGAAAAGAAGCTCATTAGTAAACCGGTATTCTGCCGTGACAGAAATATCTTATAGTTATGCTGCATGAGATGATCATTCTTATAAAATACCCTAAGTAGTCCTCTCTGACTGCAATTGCGTTTGAGGATTACGGTGGGCATTTCATGAGGTACGCCGGGGAAGACGCAAGATTTTTTTGTGGCTGTATAAAATCCCCTCCTTCCATAGCCCGCTTCAGCCAAGAATATAACGATAGTTGACAAAAACGCGGACAGAGCGCTTTGATCAAATACATCGGGCTACAATTTTTTGAGTCGAATTTCGCAAAAACCGAACGAATTTCATCCACGAAGAGCTTTGAGGCAGACACACACGCTAGGTGCCCCGCCTCAGTTCTGTCGAAAATAGGTTCCTTTAAGGCGAGTCTTGCAGCTGCGCGCGGCAGCGCTTCAGAAGAACACGGAGGCCCGTCGAGAGAGAGAAAAGATAATTTCCTGCGAGATGACGGCTTCCGCAACAGACATCGGAGAAACAGCGCGCATTTATTAGCCGGAAGTAGCGCCTGAACAACTCGGTGTTCATACTGATGATGATGACGACCGTCTTCCTTACACTCGACATCGTCATCGAACGTGTCTTCTCTCTCTCTCTCTCTCTCTCTCTCCTAATCGGTTCCTCGTTTCGCTTTCCTCATCACCAGCGCCGTCTATCATTTACTTTATTTCCGCCACTAAGTCTTTGCCATCGGTTATATTTTTTGTCGGCAAAATTGCTAATTCTAATTGATGTCACCAATTTAGCACGCAAGCAAATTTTGTTGAAGTCAAGAGGGGGGGGCTGTGAGCTGTGTCCCTCCTCATCCCTTGATTTATATATGTGAAAGGAGGTTATGCGATCTCTGGGGAGAATGGGTTATTCACCAGACCCTTCGCGTACCATAAAATATGTATATGTTAATAGAGCGGCGTTCACCGATCGAGTTACGGAATTCATTGGTCACGTTGTGTACTGAAGCTCGCTCTGGAGCCCAACAAACAGCCGCACAGCGGTGGTTATTATATGCACAATAATGAAATGTTATTCTATATATATATATCGATCTGCCAATCGCTTATCAAGCACTGCGTGAACGAATCAGCAGCGCAGCTGGAGGTCATTCCCGGCAGAGATGAGCTAAATATGCGATGAGTTGTACAGTATTTTCATTCCTTGACGATGGGCTCGCGTGAGAGTTCGAAACGTCGGACAAATAAACCACTGGTCCCAGCGATCGCCTTCCCGTCTTCTTCTATATATATATATATATAAGCCGAAGAGGCGATCTCGGGAACCATAGTTATATCGCCCTGACGTTTCAAAAGGAAACAAACTTTCATGGACGGAGGTGAGTGTTGTACCGCGCCTCACAGTACTCATAGGCGGTGACGATCTTGTTACAACGGGTTTGCGTCTATTCGCGGTCGTGCTTCGGACGATAGCTGTCATCGCACGTGTTTGTATTGACCTTAGCTCTCATCCTAGGCTGACAATCTTTTTTGCCACACCACAGCCACTTGTGTTCTTACCTGCCGCATTAGTGGCAGTGACGTAACTGTCTACCGAATGAGCAAAAGAATGAATAGTTGTGTGCATGTTTTCCATGAAATATAATTGGACTTTTAGGGGCAACGAAAATAAATGGGAAAAATACATGCTGCCTAAGCAGTCATTTTTTTACAGAGTGTAGTTTTTGCATGAAGCCGAAAAGAAGTTCGTTTGAAAGCAGACATCCCGAGGTAGCTGAATTGCGATAGAATTATGCTGCATGATGATTAGTTTTACAACACTACTTAGTTAATCTTTTCGAAACGAAAACGCATTTCGGAACTCCGGTTGACGTTTCATGAGTTAGCCCACCTACTCTACGTGTACAATGGCGGCCATTAAAAGTGGGTCATTGCGGCAAACGTCAGAAGACGAAAAATGCGGTGGATTGCCGTCGAACAGCGTATCATTTGCGACTCCGAGCTTTCATCTTTGAGATATCTTATTGCGCTGCATCTGGGGGCTTATAAATTCAGATCTGGATGGCAGTGAAGGTAAGTGTGATTTCACCCTTTCATGTTAAGGGAGCGCAGGTAATTATTGGCCTCTGAATGGATCACACTTGCCGGCCCGAAAAGGAAGCGGATACGCTAAACGCAACACATCATCAAAGGCATTAAATTGCATACGTGAAAGTGCTGGGAAAGTGGGGGGTATTTTCGGGAGCAGCATTAAAATAATTGTCGCGCTCTCCCTCCCTTCCCCCCTGCCGCAACTGGGAGCGGTGCGATGGTAAATCGACGTCGGGGACGACCAAAGGCAACACGTCATCAACTCTTACGCGGGCACATAGAAGAAGGCAGTTAGTGAAGGAATGGGGGGAACTGCATTGGTCATGATAGTCTCATTCACAGTGGTCCATCAGGCACGGATGAATTATCTTGGTTGTTCTTTAAGCGCACCCCTTCGATTCTCAAGCAGTGCTTAGTTGTTGCATGGAATAATGTTCGCGCCAAGTTGTGCAGTTAGCCGACCTGGCCGGAATGCGCTGCGGAATGCAAAAATTTCCACTTTAAGTTGAAGCTCCGAAGGCCAGAACCGCCGTGGAAAGTTGAAGAGTGGCAAGTGATCAATAAACTGGCGTAAGTTTGTTGCCATTAAGAAGGAAAGTTAAAGACGCCATTCCTGACACGTTTGCCACCATCAGTCATCTGGGTACACGTGGACCTCTGTCAAGACAGGTCTGCGGTTTGAACCCGTATGTTATCGTTTAGTGAGCTGTCAGGCTAAGGTCTGACGACCGTCCAAGAGCAACGACATGGCTGGCTGAGGATAGCAGGCAAGCACGAAATAGCCATTTTGGCTGTTCTAGGAATTTTCGACAGACTGCACGATCCCCTGCACCCTGGCATTCGTTGTGGTCGTCTCAGTGAAAAATAGACAACCTGATGACTTTTAGAATCTCCGCTCACCGACACAGCCACTTGTTGGATTAAGAGGATAAGGAGAGCGCAATCACAACTGGAAGGTTACGGAGGGCACCGCGTGGTAATTCGCAATGCATGGCTATCGTAGTAGAACCGACGGAGTTCCACGCCGTGCGAGTAATCCCATTAGCAAGTCTACTTAGCCGCTCGCTGGATTGAGATAATAGAGAGGGCGCAAGCAGGGCTTGAAGCACGCGCAGGGAAGCTCGTGTGAACCGATGCCTGAGGTAGCCGATGCTGGCGTATAAGCACTCCTGCCCCCGTGACACAGTCAGTCGCTGAATTAAAATGGTAAGGAAGGTGCAAATGAGTGATACTTCTAAAGTCAGCGACAGACTGCCCAATCCCCGGCACCCTGGAATTCGCTGCGGTCGTCTCAGTGAAAAATATACGACCTGAAGACTTTTAGAACCTGGGCTCACCGACACAGCCATTTGTTGGATTAAGAGGATAAGGAGAGCGAAATCGCAACTGGAAGGCTACGAAACCGTTGTCCACAAAATATTTTGCGATGATGGGTACAGCATTTATGCAGGAGAAACGAACATAAGTTGTAGACTCGTGTACACGAGCGCAAACAGGCAACTTTGAAACTAGACCCGAATTTTCAGCCCGCAGCTCACATTTAGAAACTGACCGTACTTCAGATATCCAAGGAGCGACCATCTCAAGCCGGGTCAGCCCAAGGACACAGCGAGGCGCACTTGAGTTGAGGTAATCAGATGCCAACTTCATCAACAGGCATCTTGACTTTCCTGCGGCTTATAGTGTCCTGCATCGTTATTTGCACAAAACAGGGACAAGACGGCCACATAGAATTAATAAAACCTGAGTAGACATGACCGGAAAGCGGGTGAAGAAAAAGAGCCACCAAACCGAACGGTTTCCACGGAAGCTCAATTTCCCCCGCCCCCACCGACGCAGTTGTTAGGCCCGCTAAATATCCACCAGAAGGCCGGGGAAGCGAAAGAAGACAAAAATCATCCGGCTCTAGGTCAACTAGCTCGGCAAGTCATTTGGAGGCCTGTTCTATTTTGTGTATTTTGACAGTGCTGAGCTGGCCAAGCCCTTCATGACGTCAGCAGTACAATAAATTTCTTTCAACGAACTATTTTCCCTTCTCAATCTACTCATCCTCCCAGAACTGCCAACTTTACCAGGAGGTTTCGGTAATGTCCGAGTCGACTAAGTTGACGGTGAATTCACGGCAGACGGAAGACTTGAGAGAAAGCGTTCAAGGAATCCGTTTATGCCCTCTGTCTTCTGGGCCCCGTCTCTTGATAAGTAAGAATGATTACCGTCATCTTTTCTCACAGGAATTTACCCAGGTGGCACAGAGCAGTTACGTATTTTGGATTCAAAGATCAGTTAACTAATTCGAATTTGACGTCCTGGTGTGTTGAAAAGTCTACGCACAATGAGAAGCAAGAGCGGAATGGGTCCATCCTGTCTTATTCGGCGGCTGTGACTGACAGCGAGGACGTTTGATTTGTTTGTTTAAAGTCCACTGTTTTACCGCTGAGCTCCAGATTGTCGTCTTGTTAATTTCTTATGGGTATATATAAGGTCACGCGGAGACTTCGTTCATCAACTTGGCGCCGTTGTAGGTTAGACAATTACCTCAGTTTCTGCCTTAGAGTTCAAGGATAACCTCTCAATACAAAATCAAAGGGTGACGCGCAATCAGTAGTTAAAGAGGTCCATATGAAATTGAGGTTGACGAGTCATACCCTGGCCCCACTTTGAAAGAATTTGAAGTTGGCCGTCTTACCGGGAAAGCGAAATAAAAGTGTTTTTTTTCTAGAAATGATTAAGAATATCCTGGTGGCGCATTCAAGTTACCCGACTTACCTCTATCTCACCGAAGGATTTATGAGACTCGGCGCTGTCACTCTGAACACTGGGGTCGTCCACCTGGCGTTTGAAAAAAAGAATATTTAAGAAGAATAGCGAAGATAAAAAAGTCTACTAATCCAACAAGAAAGATTTCTGTTACCTGCTTACAGTGAAAAAAAGTGCAAAAATGTTTGGGCGAGGAAAAACTGAAACTTCTGCGGCAGCTGAAAGGATACGAATAATATGTACATTTCCGTAAATTAACTCAAATTAGCAAATCGATCACCAATGCTATTCGAGGACGTGGCAGAATGTAAGCCATCGTTAGTTTGGCAGAAAAGCGAAAGTAAATCCACCGCTGACCGTCGTTACCTACAGAAGTCAAGTGGAAGCCGTATTTTATTTTGCTTAATTGGTCTTATTTTCGATAAATGCACTTTTAGGTGAGTTAACTAAAAGCTCCCGGAAATATAAGTAATTTAGCACTAAAGGGCAAGCGAAGCCTTGTGCTAAAGTGCAGCTGAAGCTAGCTTCCAAGTGCCGTCTGTGATATTTGGTGTCACTCTATCCTGTCACCGGAATACACCGAAAAGCCTGCGTAATTTTGTTTTCTAAAATTATATCCTTCGCGAATAACCCAAAAATCTACTTTGTTACAGTACGGTCAAAATCTTTGGGGTCATGAACTGTGCTGCATTGATGCGCCGGGGTGTCAGCATTCTGGAAAACCAGTCTTGAAAGCTTTACGGCAGTGAGGGTAGATGCAATCGCGGTACCTCCATACCCCACAAACAATTAGCCCTCCCACTAAAGAAAAGCACTGCTCTATTCTGAGCTCCGGAAAGCGGTCTAGTAAAATGTGTTTATGTAGTCCACCTGATAAACACAATACTGTTAGGGGTTATGACAGCTATTTCTGAACCACTCAAAGTACAACCGCGAATTCCTAATAGGTTTACTTTTGCATATAACTACTTGACTTCGTAGCCTGTGCGTTCCCCGGTCTCGCCTGTAAAAACTCCCCATTACCACCGGTCCCGTACTACGGGTGACTGGTGTTTGGTTACTTCAGGTGGGGCTACATAACCATGCCTGACCGGCGGCCTAAACATCCTTAGGAATTCCATCATGCTGCACGGTTAACGTACCCATTATGTCACTTAGCCGTTCGTCCTTGGACTGTCTGTCTGCCAATAACTGTTGTTCAAACCTGTGGCATACCACTCCAAATAGCAGTACTTCATTGAAAAGTTCGCAACATACGCCAGTGCAAACTGTTATTACCGACAGAAGACCCTTATGTGGTATTCTCTAAAAATCGTACGCTGTTTTACTTCGTTCCAGCTCTTAATACGGAGCACAGATGCACTTTTAAAGTACATTTCACTGCCCAATCAGATAACGCTCAAATTAATAACCACACTGACTTTATGAGATGGTTGCCCGCCTTTTGACTAATCGTTTCTATGGCCTTGGCCTTACTGTCGTGAGTTGCAATCTCACCGAGTCCGACGAGTTTTCACAGTCGGATGAAAAGAATTATTCAAAATCTGTCGCAATCACCTATTAATCAATTGGGCCTGGTAGTCAGGTGATGGATGCTAGATTGATTGCATAGGAGGTCCTGCCTGCCAAAAACATCTATTATTCATGAGTTAGCAAAAGATCGGTGCCTGGAAATCACGCCTTAGGTAGGAGTAAAACATCCAAATTATAGCGCATCAGTGCTCCTTCATTAAAGGGGAAACTACTTTTCATAAAAGAATACTGTTTGGTGAGTACAAAGCACGCCCTTGAGGAGCAAAGTTAGCAAAGAAACAGGCTAAACTACATCAGTTTCTTAAAAAAATGCAGACGGCTGCAGCTTAGATTTTAGACAATGTTAGATAACCGTATTGAGCAGTTGCCATCTGCAATTACTACAAGAACGAACAGAAAGGACAGTCGGACACACATTTGGAATCAGCTCAGTCGAAAGGATGAACAAGTTGCAATTTTCATGCGTGACAGTGTTTCGACCTACTTGTCGCTGCTTGCGGTGTAGACTTAGTCGTGAATTGTACTATATCTCAAAATGTACTATTGAGTTCTGCGGTGAGTCACAGAGTAAACACGTTAACAATTGCCGCACAAGTGCCCCTAATCAATTAGTTTCTATTTTTTGGATAACCAAAATTAACCTCAGATGAGGCCGGCTATTGTTTACCCAATTCTCTTATAAAAATGACAGATTTGATTCACTGGAAGGGTTGACTAGCAATTTACTTCGTTTACGCTACAGGTGAACTTAGTTAAAGGAATCATTCGACAAAAAGTGGACGACAGAAAGAGAATGCTCGTTTATTGAGTAGTTAACGGCCGAAACAGCAGGTAATGCTGGCTGGAGTAATTGATAGAGTGGACTGCTATTTTTACTTGCAAAATGAAGTTGAAAAACAATGAAAGCTAGCTAATCTTAGCGGACCCCACGGATATGCTTGCTATTTTGGTCTGAGAGTTAGTTTTTCGGTTTAAGTTAGTTCGGAGATTTTGTCTCGTTGGCTTTTTCGTCGTTTACGGTAAGGAACCTTTTCCTTGGAATTTAACGTTAGCGGCTTAAAATCCATAGACGTTTTACATGGCAAAATTGTGTCTAAATAAAAATCACTGGATGAGAAAGAAGTGCGTTCTAGATGAGAGATATTCCAACACTTTCGCCTGAAAAGGCTCATTATGCGCCGACAGGTCTCCCTTTGCCTTAAAGTGATCATGAACTTGATGAAGCATCCTTCCAAGGGCCTGCGCGAACTACGTCCGCCTAAAACCCTCCAACACCATAATCTTTTTTCCAGGAAAGTTTTGCTGAATGCAAAAATCCATTCACATTTTCTAGCAAATATTTGCCACAAGGAATTAAAAACTAATTTAATAGGGAATTGCGTCTTTGTTGAATTTAGTTCTTAGAAACGTCTAGCTCTTTAATAGTGATTTGAATATTATCTTTCTTAGAAGTTCAAGAGTGGAGATGGCGGGCTCTCATTCCTAATTCAACTAACGTCCATTACATAGTGTAATGCATGACTCATGGTCGCTTTTCGACTACATACGAGGTTTCTCTATTGGGCCTCAACACGTAACAAAGCGAGTTCCTCCCGTAATCTAATCGGGTTAAAATACTTCCAACATAAGTTTGTATTGCTGATCGCAACCGAAAGTATGACGAGCTATTACTCAAACAGCAGAGCATTAAACGTAACATCTACTGATCAGAGAATGCGGTTATCCAAAACTTGGGGCTGAGTATTGTTGGTTGATATGGAATAGTAATCCAGGAATGAAAAGCCTAGTCTCCCTTGACGTTTGCAGCATACGCTTCAGACTGCCCTCAAGATTACCTCCGACGTATACACATGTACAGATGCAAAATGAGTATGGGCAAAGAAAAAAGAGAAGAGAATGGACATTTCCGACTTGTTAGTCCTCACCCGCCATCAATAACCTAAAGCAGGTTTGGATAGCCTAAAATTCTAACCCTCACTCTCCGATCGTTGAGTATAAAGCCTTACGTTCCACCAGTGGGTCTGAGGTGCGTTGTCCAGTCGGTTGCGATGGGAAGTTTAAGCAATGCCGCAAGAGGCATTCATGGCTCAGGTTGCGGGACTTGCTAGCGAAATTGCGCCATGAGAGTCAGTCTAGGTTTTTAACACCTATTAATAGACCATAAATGGCCATTCCGGTGTTCTTTGTCACGGCCGGTGCTACATCTGCGTCCACAATGCTGAGCACCGGTGCGCGAGACTATACAGTAGCCCGATGAGTGAACACTCCCGTGGCTCAAATGGTAGGGCATACAGCTCAATGACCACAAATTGTGAACTCGAATTTCAGGTGCGGCAGAATTTGGGTTTGACTATGGCTGACTTACTAGTGTTTATAAGCTGGAAATGGATGTTCCAATCTTTCTTGTCTTCATCACCATTTCTTTCAACAGACATATACACCTATATGCAGCGAATAATGTTAGAAATTATTCAGTACAGGACTTGGAGTTAAGTCCCCGGGACATGACTTTTATAGTCGGACCTGAAATTTCAATGAACATTCGAGTGTAAGACTATCGATTATTATGGAATAACCACGTTATGTCCATTCTACAAGCATATAGTACTAAAAGTAGTATGAAATCTATATGGTAAATGTACTAGTACTCTCGACCTAGATATTAACTGAAAATTCAGACACGTTCTTTGCTGACATTCCGCCGCAGCGTGATACAGCTGCGAGGGGTTCGGCTCCTGTGTCATTTATATATATACATATGTGGTAGTGGGCGCTCACCGATCGTTCATACGGAACTCACTCGTTCCGTTGTGCCTTAAGGGCTCTCTCTCGAGCCCAACCAGCAGCCGCACAGCGGCGCATGATATATAGGCAGAATGGTATTACCGACAAAGACAAGGGAGACTGGGATGGCCATTTTTGGCTTATTAGCCGTCGTCAGCCAGCCATTCCCAAGCCCGAAGTGTGGAACACCCGAGCCTCGGCTGCTGGTTGGGCTCGAGAGAGAGCCCTTAAGGCACAACGGAACGAGTGAGTTCCGTATGAACGATCGGTGAGCACCCACTACCATTGTATATTCCCGATCGAAAACCGACATGGCAACGGGCTCGTGGCCCGGTGGGTAGATACGTGGACTTCTAAACCAACAGGTTGCGAGTTCGAGGCTCGAGTTCCACACTTCGGGCTTGAGTATGGCTGCCTGACGACGGCTAATAAGCCGGAAATGGCCATTCCAGTCTCCCTTGTCTTTGTCGGTAATACCATTCTGCTCATACATATGTCTATAAGGTAAAGATATTACACCGTACTGCCGACATAAATATTAGTTAAAAGCCCAGACACGTGTTTCGCCGATATTCTGTCGTTGCTTGACACAGCCGCGAGGGTCCAGTGGACCCCCAGAGTTCTCTATGCGGTTTCTGATATATGCACTCCAGAGAATAATCAAGCGAATAATTTCAGAAATTAGTCAGTGCTGAACATGGAATTTAGTCTCCAGCACATGACGTTTTTATGGCCGGACCCGAAATTTCAATGAACATTTGAGTCGAAGACAACCAACTAGTGTGGAATAACCGCGTATTGGTTATGTATGTATATATAGTACATATTATATATGTACATGGTTGATATGTAATGTATGAAAACACCGTTTTACAAAGCGTACAGGTCTAAGCCTTTTTAAAATGTCGGAATTGTTCTACATTGGAGGTACGGAAGTTGAAATAAGCGAAATGACAAATACATTAAGTATCATGGTGGAATTTCGTTTTGGATCGCATTCTCACTGACTGACGATAGTCTGCTAATTGTGGATGAATTGAGTAGGGAGTGCGTCGACGGTTTTGAAAACATACTGGGGAAATTTCTTCCCGTTTGTGACATAGAAACCTTTCATCATGATCTCATACCTTTCTGGGCAAAGTGTGTGCGTAGCTTATCAACCCATAAATTTTTTGTTTACGTAAAAGCTAAACCAACTGCTTGACAAGGTGTACCCTGGTGTTAGAATGAAGATAAATACGCAATAAATCACTGAGAAGATACAAACGCAGTTACTGGAAAGTTCCAGGATTTGCCAAGGCATGCAGTAAGTTACATGGCAACACGGGTCCTTCAGTGTCAAAAATACTAGTCCTTTTCGATATTTCCCATTAGGGCGTTTGGGATAAATGACTGTCAAGCACATGTTTCTAGGTAAACTAATGACTGATGCGCACTGTGGCCCGTAAGTTGCATGGCCATTAAAAAACCTAAAATTTCCTGCCATTCATGGAGAAAATCAGTTCCTTGAAAATTTATAATGGAAAAATCAACAAAGAACGAGATGCAAAAATCAGCGTTCTATTGTTCTAGCGTAAACGTGCAGCGTTGAAAAATGGGGTCTTTGAGGCGGCATAATTTTTTCTTACATTGTTGAACAAAATTCGAATTTTCGCTCAACATTATAAAAGACAAAAAGTAAAAACAGAAACTTGTCTAAGGTTCAGTCGGCAAAGGGATTTACTCGTTTGGTAGAAAATCCAAGTTTCTTCACATTTTATACCTAAAAAGTGTTATCTTTTGGTTTTAAAAAAGTTTCCCAATTCCTGCATAATTTCGAGCCTAATCAGTCAGTGCATTAGTGTTTAGCGATTTCATTCTACAAGGTGAATGCATGTCGAGTGAGAAAAATCATAAATTACTCCATGCCTTTAAATAAGTAGCATAGAGAGTTCATGGGATTTTGCAAAGGATACGGAATATGTTTAACATTGGCAAACCGACATGGGTGATGCTTTTAGTATGGACATCGTACGGTCTTAAAACTCTCATAATTAGTGACTTTTTAAAACCAAAGATTAACATTTTTAGGGCATTAAATGTGAAGAAAATTTGATTTTCTACCAAACGAGTTAATAAAATCATATATTGTGCATGTTTTCTTTAAAATATACTTGAGTTCATTAGACCGTCAAAAATCAGTGTGAAAAGTGCATGCTACTTTAGAATTCATTTTGTACCGAGTGCGGTTTCTGCAGGAGGTCGAAAAGAAGTGCATTCAAAATCCACATTCTGTCAAATTCGAAATACTACAGGATTATGTCGCATGATGGTCAATACTACAACCCTACCAAAGTAATCCTTCCTAATTGAAAACGAATTTTACAATTTCGGCCAACATTTCATGAGATCGGTCACTTACTTTAGTAGTTAAACCTCATCCACTTAATTAATGCTGACGAAAACTTGGATTATATGAAGCAGTAGGACAATAAACAGATTATTCTTGCAACTGAGGCTTCCTATCCACTTCCATTAACTCACTAAACTGGGTGAATGACAACGGATTCGGGGAAGGTAGTTTGCGTTAGACCATCTTAAGGTCTCAATATCCTCGTACGCTTCCGCTTTACATCTAATCCTGCGAATATTTTGCATAAACCTGACTAAAGTAACGAAATCCGGTTAAGAATAGTAAATATTGTGTGTCGAATATGATGCAACTAGTAAAATTGAACCAAAAGATACTGGCTATCCTTTTTCCCCTACAAGTAATTATTTTCGGTTATCCTAAGCTTTACTCCCAGTATTCAGTCTCATATAATACTAAGGCAGGCTAATCTGGAGAAGTAATGTAATCAACAGTCCCGTATTTCTTCTTAGAGAAGATCATTGATTGGTCCCGTGCTAAGATGCCGCAGAGTCAGAAACCCACTATTTAGACAGTATCAAATGCCGTGAAGCAAAGAGTCGACTTTAAACGACCTAAAACGAGCCCTTATAATCCTGAAGAAATAGTTTGGGTAGGACTGTGACTTCGGCGGCAAGATAACCGTGGTTCTTGATCCGGTATTTTGGCTGTTTTCCGAATAACTGGACTTTAAAAGTTGTCCCACGTCAAATAGTTAGGCTGATCGAACGACAAGACACGGTAATAGGAACTCTCCTCCCACTCCGGGAGCCTTGCGCTAATTTCCAGAATAATAAGGGTCAGAGTTAAAGCTAAAGTGCTGAAATTCATACTCACAGTCATTCCACCGCTACCACTCTGATGCGAGACGCCGTCTGAGGCGTCCCGCTTATTGGCCTGCGTTTCCTCCGTGCCCGGCGGTCGTGGCGATGGGGGTGTTGCAAAATTCTGTCGGCCCGACTGTCTGCCACGTGAACCTGCCGTATGCAAGGACCTACTCGGTGATGCAGAGGCCTCACTCTCTACACAAGAGGCCCCATTGTTGGCGGGCGACGAGGGTTCCTGGTTCTCGAGGCTGGAAAGCTGGGGGTAGGAGAGGCGATTGCAGTGCAGCGACTGGGTCTGTGGAAGTCGATGGGTCTCGTCAATGACACTGGTCGTCGTCGTCGTCTTCCCGCCACGCGCCGCCGCTGCGTAGGCGGGTGCACCGTCCGGCCAGTCGTTGCGACATACGTGACCCAGCGCTGGATGCTGCAGACCGCTCATGTGAGCCTTGTGCATGCAGGGATGCACCTCGCAGTGCAGGGGGAAGGAGCGTTGGCAGGTGTGCGGATGTTGGTGGAAGCAAGAATGCGTGGCCTCGTGCATGTGTGAGGGCACCTGATTGTGTGAGGGGCAGAGTTTGGCGTGTCGATGGGCATCAGCCGCTAGAGGGAGGAAAAAAGGAAATTTAGTCAAAAAAGTACTCACAATGGACTGATGTGAAGAAGGCTGCTTCACGGGACTGCATCCTGGGACTCGTCTCTTCGCTTCTATTGGCAATGGACTGACGCTCCACCTGCGCGCCCGGAGCTTGTGTAATGACTTGCGGGTGTATTGGATTACAAATTGCGCGGCGAAGCGGTTGCTCTCGTTTCCCGTGCTCAGCTGGTCCGACAGACAAAAATACGTCATGAGGATTGTAGATTTGATTAGCCCCAAATTTTGGCGGGCTCTTTCGTACGTAAAGAACGTCTCGGAAGCCGTCAGTCGTCTTCGCACTCCACTTGGAGTTGGGGTTGCACACAGGCCGGAAGCAACCATCAGGCGCCAAGTCATGAGGCCAAAAGACCCACTGTCACGGCTGGAAACGTCAAGAATCGTTTACCGGATCTGGTGCAGTTGCGGACAAAGCAACTACGTCGGAGAAACTGGGAGATTACTCCGTACGCAAATTGTCGAACACGCCGCAGCAGTGAGGCGGGGAGATACTAGCTCTCAGGTCGCGGCAAATTCGACGAGACCCGGCCGTATTTTCAAGTTTCAAGAGGCCGAAATCCTCGCAAGGGGTGACAACCGCGTGAGCCGCGAGGTGCTCGAGTCATGGTTCTCAGGCTCGCAATCCATCAACAAGCGCAATGGCCTCCGGTACCATATTCCGCGCCGAGATTTTCCCTGAGCAGGGGAATCAGTCACGTAGGCAGGGCGCGGGCGAGCAGTAATCCCAGTGACAGTGAGCCAGTCTGCCGGGCAATCGTCACACCAGCATCCAGCACGGATGACGAAATCGCGGCAATTAACGACTCGGACTCGGACCGACAAGCACCACCGCATCAATTACGACCTCAGCGGTGATTGCGAGAATTGTTAATTGCAGTGCGCATACGGTCCCAGGGCAACCACGCGCTAAAAATACTGCTTTCCTTGTGCCACCACTACCCTTATCTGTGACTGCCTCTGATGATGGATTCGAGTGAGAATTCGAAAAGTCAGGCCAACAAATTTCTTATTTCAGCGATCACGTCTTCGTCTTCTGGGCTGCTACCTGGTACTCGCCCGTTCGAATTGATTGGCTGTTGACCGTCTAGGGATCAGAAGTACAGTTCTGATCTTACACTGTACCGTACTGTCTCATCGCACACTTTCGTTGAACTGCTCTGAGCATGCCTCAGGCATTGGTTAGACGGGGTTAGCGCTACATCCGCCAGCCGGCCTAATTTCACTACTGAAAAGATCGCAGAAGTCAAAACTACATGGAAGGAGACAGAGGGCGTACGGCGCGGTCTGAGCCAACCTTCCGCATGGCAGCTTAACGCATTCCTCCTCATAACAAACCTGGTAAACTCGAATTCGCGACACGAAAGGCCAGAATATGGTGGGGTGATTCCGTCCTTCTTTTAAAAGGACGATTGGACTGCAACCTGCCCTTCTTAATGCGGCCCTCGTGACATGATCATTTGTGTGAAAGCCGTGACATCCCCTAAATGCAGTGTGGAGCTGAGGGGCGGAGTCGCGTCCGAGGACAGGCTCGGGGTGTCGACTAGCACAGTAGATGTCCTAACTCATAAAATGTTAACCAAGATTCTGAAGTGCGTTTTTGACCCGGAAATATTATTAAGTAGGGTTGTAATATTAATCACCATGCAGCATAATTCTGTAGTGATTCAGTTACTTTAGGATGCCAGCTTTTGAACGAACTTATTTCTGGTCGTCTGCAAAAACTACGCTCTATAAATAATGGTTACTTAAATAGAACGAATTTTTCTTATTGATTTTCGAGGCCCTTATAAACTCGGAAATGTTCAATATTTCACAAAATATTCGTTCTTTTGTTCATTTATTGGAGAATTATGTCTTCTTTAAACTGTATGCTTGAAGAAAGGGTATAATTCGGTTTTGAAAAGTTTATAATTATGAGATTTTTTAAGACTGCGAAATGCCTGTTCATAAAACATCGTGTCTGTGCATTTGCTAATGTTGCTTATAAATTTTAGAATATGGCTCACATTCTTTGCAAGATTTTATGAACCGCATATGGCCTTCACTTAATACTGTAAAGAAATGCATGACTTTCCGTACACAAAAAATGTACATTTCGCAGGTTAGAAACCCCAAATGCAAGTGTAACGGCAGGTGGGGTTCCAAATTATTCGGAAATTGGAAAAGGTTTTTAAAATCGAATTACGACCTTAGTTCAAATAGAAAATTCGAAGAAGACGTAATTTTCTACCTAATTAGTAAAGAATGAATGTTTATATGAAATATATTTGAATTTATAGGGGAATTGAAAATCAGTGAATAAACGCATACTGCTTAAGTAGTCAGTTTGCAGAGTGTAGTTTTTGCAGGCGGCCGAAAGCAAGTTCGTTCAAAAGCCGGTATGCTGTGGTAACTAAACTATTTTGAGATTGTGCTGCGCGGTGGTTACACTTACAATCCTACTTAAGTAATCATTTCGAGTCGCAAATGCATTTCAAAATGTCGGTTAACATTTCATGAGTTAGCACATCTACTGTGCTTGAGAGCGGAAAGAGTAAGGTCGTCACTGCGGAATACAACCCCAACGGCATGGCAGAACCAACACGTTTAAATCTATCACGAAGCGTCAAGAGTTGGGGTTTGGAAGGCTGTCAACACACGACATAACGCACTCTTTCTCAGGACGGGAAGTCTGGCCGCAATGGCTCCTTCTTAAAAACCCCCTCCCTATCTTATTCCTACCTGCGAGAGATCCTCGACCTCTCAGAAAGTGCAGTCCGATGAACGTGGAGCAGGAACCAATTTGTGCGGGACACACGTACATGGTTTCTTTAGCTTTGTCAGCCACTGCGTTCCCTGCCTTGACATCTGGGCTGGGTGGGGACCGGATGTAGTTATGTAGCCCTATCTGAAGTAAACAAACCTCAGCTACCTCTAATACGGGACCGGTCATAGTAGAGGTTTTTACAGGTGGGACCGGGGAACGCACAGGCGATGAGGTCAAGTAGTTGTATGCAAAAGAAAAGCTATTGGGAATGCGCAGTTGTACTTTGAATGATTGAGAAATAGTTGCCTTAACCCCTAATACCAGCCTTAAACTCTAAGCCTAACCCAAACTCTAACTTCTATCCCTAACCTCCAGCCCCTAACCCTAACCCCAACAGTATTGTGTCCATTAAGTGGGGCTACATAACCACACCATACCTGGCTGGGTGAGGAAAGAGAAGGTGTGGTACATACTGCCCAAGTCTGCCTTACCATAAACCAACGCACCGATGCCGCACTCACTCCGTGATGCTCGCGACAGTTCAAACCTCAAAAATGGAATGCGTTATCAGCAGCCACCTGTGACGTCTGTAGGCAACTTTGTCTGCTACGCGGATTTATGTGAAGATCAAGGGGGACAGAAGGCCACATCAAGACACGGTTCTCCTCCAATGTACCACAGGGCCCACTAAGATCTGAGCTGCTTTTGTGATGCTTCACGCAGGACACGCTCTCTCTTCTAGTTCGAAAACAATTTTCCCTTAACGCAAAGGGATCCTTCTGCCTATCTTCTGATCTTAAGGCAACATCCGGATCGTCTTATGCCAACAACATTACGAAACCAGTGCTTTTAGCATGCAAAAGCTCTGTTTTTGTGGTTGTTGAGTTTCAAAGGAATGCGCAGACCTACATAAAGTCCTTTTTGGAAACCGACAATTTACTTGACTGGTGTTAGCGTGCCGTTAAAGTAACGATAATTTACTTCAAAGTATGGTTAGTATTTTGGCACAGTGTGTGAGTACTTTAGCGATACACAGACGAGAGGAATTTCTGCAATCGTCAGGAGTCTACCAGTAGTCTCATGTTTTCTCCCGCCCATACGAAGGGGACACGATAAAAGACTTTTTGCCGCACGCATTGAAAATTTCACTGCAAGCGTCCGTCCAGGGGTTGGTCAGACCTTAAGGCTGCAGGGCGCGGGCTGTAACTGTTAGCGCCTATACGCCAAAACAAGATCACGCGATAGGAGGATCATGAAATGCAATTTCAGCATCAAAAACTGTTCAAACTGTTGCAGTTTACACGCATAGAGCAAACGCCGAGGGAGATGCAGATGCCATCGGTGCGGCTTATAGGGGACAGAAAATGACATCGACTGAGTTCACTGATGTCCCCGTGGACTAATTTTGGCAATAGAAACGGACACTTGTAGAAGGCGTTAATGTGCAGAAACGTCTTCAGTAGCTATAAATATTTTGACAAAAATTTAAAGTGCGCCTAACGAGAAACGCAATCTGCAGTAATAAAACTACTGCGGTCCACTTGAACTTGTAGACACATTGCTCATTGCACCCGGGGGTTTTCGATTTGAATCCAGTGGACTGCTCGTTAGACAGAACAGTAAGGTTGATTTGCCAGTCATGAGAATGAAGGATTGATAATCTGCATTGGAGGCAGACTTGCTATACCGTTATTTCGTTAAACAAAGGACCCAGTAGTCTGTTTCCAGACAGGCACGTCTCCATAGGTTGCAATACTAAAAACAATTTCCAGTATTATAATGCAGTCAAGGAGGAGATGCAAAAAGAACACCGAAATAGGCTTTTTATCTGATTGTCAATATTAGGCGGGATAATTTTCATCAAATATTGCAGACATCTTTTCAATGACAAATCAGACTAAAGTCAGAGGCTCTGAGGTTTTAGGTATAAGAAAGTGAGAGCGTACAGATTCAAGCTAGAGGAAACCAGTAACGTGACGTTACGTCTTAATTCTCAGGCAGACGTGCAGTTCTATCAAGAATTCCCAACCGCCGTGATTCAACAGTGCAATTCAGTCCCTTTAAAATGTGCGGGTAAAGTAAAACAATGAAGTGGACTCCGTTTCAACTGAAATGGCAATAACCTTCCAGCGTGGAAATCGAGAAATGTTAGAGAGAGAGAGAGAGAGAGGGAGAAAGGCCGGATTACTTCCGACGGTTCGCTTGGAGGTCTTCGTAGGCCGTCTTTGCACGTCCCAAAGTGGGTTGTCACTTCAAGGTCGCTAGCCTGAATGCCCTGATGCCAGTCGTCGACACAACCAACTGAAAACTTGTCATCTTGGGGCCTGACGAGACCTCGATAAAACGGTATAACTCATTCTCCCACTCCCCCCCCCTTCCCCACCCGGGTACGGCATTCTGCTAGGGCATTTCCAAGCAGGCGATATAAACCACCGATTGGTCGGATAAGCCACCAGATTCTGCCCACTTCTAACATTGTTTTCCAATGCCCCCTGGGACTGAATTTTCATGGCAGTCCAAGAACTCGGACAAACGCAATTTCTGCCCGCGCCCGTTGATTGGAAAATTTATGCTTCTGTTGTGGATGTTGATGTTGCCGGTTTTGCCATCGACAGACTTTCCGGACGTAGAAGAAAAAAAAGTCATATAACAGAGTACTTTTTAAAAAAAATTGAAAAGCTCTACTACCCTGGAGGAGAGGGTACAAAATGTGGACACAACTCACCACAGGGGCTTTTGTGGGGACAGGTGTGCAGAGGAAACTCCTGAGGGTATCGGCGCACGAACGAGGACTCGGAGGGAGTAGGGTTACTAAAACACCAAAGTTAGATTTAAAACAGAATAATCATATTTTTTTGGTGCGAAAGGTAAATTTGGATTTAATTCCGAATCGCTGTTATCATAAGGCTAAAGCGTGGAAGTAACAGTCAATTTTAAGTCCTAGACGCAAAGACGGGAGTTCCAACATGTTGGAATGTGCTTTTTACTCTACTATTGCTGTTGCCGTCCGATCCGTTTTTCGGATTCTTCTAGCCGGCTTCAATCCGCGTCAGCCTAGTAAAACCATGAATCAGTCCTTGCATCTGGCCCTGAAAGATACTTCTGGCTCTCTGAGTTCTCGCAGTCAGGTCTGTCAGCTGAGCGATGTACCTGCTAGTACGTTCGTGCATAATTTTACCAAAATTTGGTTCTTAGATTTGCGTGTCCAAAATCTAACCACAGAAACCGCCTTGCAGTCAGTGTTCCCGAGTGCAAGCTTAAGTTGAGTTGGCTCCTATCCCTGATGGATATTAGAGGCTGCTTAAGAGTTATGAGATCTTGTAGCCGGCCTCAATCCTCTTCAGCCTAGTAAAACCATGAATCAGTCATTGCATCTGGCCCTGAAAGATACTTCTGGCAACCGGTAGACAAACCCAGGCTTGTTCAGCAATCTCAGTCTGAACAGTTGAACTTGATCACGGCTTAGAAGGGAGAGTCTCATTTTTGAACGTTCTGCCGGTCATTTGATTGGGACAGCCAGCGTCGTGGCTTAATCACAGGAAGCAGCACTGTTTAGAAGCCAGTAAATAGGCTTTGTGATGAAACGGCTCACACAGTCAACCCACCGCACCCAGTTTCTGGCCCTCTGAGTTTTCGTTGTCACTTCTGTCAGCTGAGCGATGTACCTGCTAGTACTTTCGTGCATAATTTTACCAAAATTTGGTTCTTAGATTTGCGTGTCCAAATTCTAACCACAGAAAGCGGTTTGCAGTCAGTGTTTCCGAGTGCAAGCTTAAGTTGAGTTGGCTCCTATCCGTGATAGTTATTAGAGGCTGTTTGAGAGTTATGAGATCTTCACAGGCGCGCAATCAGAACGAGCTCACTGAAAGGTCGGTCCGACAATTACCCTCACATTCAGCCACAAATAAATGCATTTTTAGTAACCATTATGTGAAGGGTCAGCAGCGATCAGGTAACGACAGCCGCTTGTTTCACTTTGTCTTGGGGCCCCATCTAGAGTTTTCCCAGGGAGTCGTGTACTATAGAAGTGATACAGACAAAAAGCGAGGGGTGACCATTTCTGGTTTATTCGCCGTTGTCTACCTGCCACACCCAACCTCAGGTTTGAACAACCTGCACTTTACTTCTTCTAGGTGCAACGGGACGAACCTCCCATAACCTGGCCACTGAACACTCTCCGCAAAACAGACAGAGCAAGAGATCAGTGGCCCACTGGTAGAGTCTCGTACTGCTTAGCGTTCAGTGAGCCAAATTTCGGATTTGAATCTCAGTTTGTCCAAATCCGGAGTTAGGTTCAATCAGTTGGCTACGGTCCTCTCAGTGTCTACTGACTTTATCGACACTCCTCCTGAATATTATTACTAACTTACAGAGCTGATGAAGATGATGGCAAATGCCGGAACATGAGAGGTCGACGACTTGGGGCATAGAAGTTTTTGAAACTACTGAACACGCAGCTCGGAGGGAGTAAAAAGTGAATTGCACGACCCTCTAGGTCAGATTTTCATTCTCAACTATAACTGTGTGCCAATACTGACCGGCGCAGTTTATAGTGACAAGTGACTTGCACAGCACCCGCCGCGCCCTCTCCACCACACCCAACTGCGCCCGGTGTTATGGCAAAGTCAAGGAGACCGGAGGTGGAATCAGCCACAGGTGACTGGGATGGCGTAGACTCGCACCTAGGCGTGCCGCCAAACCTCTTTATGCATAGCACTTCTTATGGGTGCACGGCCAGTACTGCGTGTCTTGTCGGATCTCATTTCGCAGCCATACCTGCAGTAGGCAAGTCAGCCTAACCCCTAACCCCACCCCCTAAGCTTAACCCCTAATCCCCAATCTTTACCCCCTAATCTTAACGCCTAACAGGTACGACTACGAAATGGGATGTTGCCGCGTGTCGTACCTCAATCGGGCCCCCCCATGTTGGTCCAGCGCAGCTTCCGCGTAGCTCGTTGCAGGGAGGAAACTGACTCACACACACACACCCATGATTTCGGCGGCCTTCCCGAAACGGGGGGGGGGGGCTACAGGCCGCAAGTTTCTCACATGCATTTTTAAAACAGCACTTTTCACTTAACCAATAAAATCTGCAGCATGTGGAAAGTCTAGTAAAACGGGTCGCATGGATGTTTGAAAATTCGTCGTGGCTATTTCAAACTGTCAAACAATAGCCACTGAAAAGCATTAGCAACGATAATGCGCAAATGCGTAAAAGGAACTATGAGCCTCTAGTGGTGAACATGCACAGGAAAACAGATTAATATAAGCTGGTCTGGGTACTTTTAGCTGATTTAAATAATTTTTTTAATTTAATTGTGAAAAACTCGATAGATTGGCATGATCATCATCATCATCATCATCATCATCATCATCATCATCACCGTCATCGGCATTTACGCAGAAAACAAGTACGTGAGGGTTAGGAGAGGGGCAGAAGTATGGCGGCTAACCTGCGAACCAGCAGTTCAGCTTCGTCGGCCGGTGTGTTGACAATGGCTTGAACTTCTGCGGCCTCCTTGTCGATCAGGACAGTACCATTCCACTCAATGATTTCGTCACCTTTGTGTAGAACGTGGACTCATATTAGCAAGGAAAGTTCAATTTTTCAAGAAAAAAGTCAATTTGATGACATCTTGCGAGCAATCTTTGTCTTAACCAGAGCAATGACGACGAAACGTGGTGGACTTAATGACGCAAAACGTTTCGTGACCACTTATTCAACTGCGTACGGCAATTGCGTATTACTTAGACTGTTAAATTAGAGAGTTTAACAGCGCTGCTATGTATACAAGACGGACAGCAGGCATGTAATCTTTAACCTGTCCAGCGTCCGAGACGAGTGGTAATTGAGATGTTCTACCGACGTAATTGTAGAACGTACAGGGGGCATCGTGGGCTCCGTTACCCTTGTCGACTGCCTGCGGCCTAGATCCAGACCGGATAGATCCAAAATCTGAACTTAGGTTTACTTTAGCATTTTAACAAATACTTCATAACACGTATCCACGAATCCGGATTTAAATTTGACACTGTCCGGATCGTTCTAGTCTCCTGCGTTTTGTTACGAAAAACGCGCCGACATACGAGCGGAATTATTGTCGACAGTTCGGCAGTCGCAAGCGATGAGGTCCACCGCATGGCAAACGAGTTGGACGCAGCACTGACGACTTGCGGGTGAATTAGGCGACAACCGTCACACTCTCCCATCACCTGTCCGACTGAGAGTGGGCAAGAGGGTGCAAGGATGACCGGAGTTGGTCTCGGACACAAGTTTACACGTGCCATAAAAAATCTACAGTGAGTGACTGATCGCATGGAATGTTGGCTGAAATTCTGAAGTGCGATTCCTATTAGGAAGGATTACTTAGTCGCGGTTATAATACTGGTTACCCTGCAGCATAATCCTATAATATCTCTGACTCGGCAAGATGTCGGTTTTTGAATGCACTGCTTTTCAATCCCCTGTAGAGACCCTACTCGGTAAGAAATGACTACTTAAGTAGCGTGCATTTTTCCACATTGATTTTCGATGGTCTTGCACATTCAAACATATATTATGGCAACTGCGAACAGAAATATGTGCTCTTTTAGACGTTTGATAGCAAATTACGTCGTCTTTATATTTGGTAGTCGAAGCAGGAGTATATTTAGGTTTTAAAAAAAGTTTTCCAATTCCCGAATAATTCTGAGCCCAATCAGTCGTTGCATTAGCGCTTACTGATTTCAGTCTACAAGGTTTATGCGTTCCGCGTAAAGAAAATCACATATTTTTCTATGCCATTATAAAGATATCATAAAGAGTCCATAAAATTTTGCAATGGAAGCGGACTATGCTGTATGTTTTACGAGGAGCAGTGGTAAAAGGACAAGTAGAATGATGTATGAATGGGCATTACATGGTCTTAAAAATCTCATAAAAACTTTTAAAAACCTAAATGTACTCCTGTTTCGACTGTCAAATATAAAGATGACGTAATTTGCTTTCAAACTTCTAAAAGAACACATATTTCTGTTCGCAGTTGCCATAATATATGTTTGAATTTGCAAGACCATCGAAAATCAATGTGGAAAAATGCACGCTAATTTAGCAGTCATTTCTTACCGCGTAGGGTCTCTACAGGAGATTGAAAAGCAGTGCATTCAAAAACCGACATCCTGCCGAGTCAGCGATATTATAGGATTATGCTGCAGGGTAATCAGTATTATAACCACGAATAAGTACTTCTTCCTGATAGGAATCGCATTTCAGAATTTCAGGCAACATTTTATGCGATCGATCACTCACTGTAGTTCCCGAAAACTGTAAGAGAAGTTCGGATTTCGGTGGGGGCCTGCAGCGCGCCCGTCAATATTTTGATTTCACGCGGTCTCGTAACCTGGCTAACACGTGCCGTGAGCAATTCTCATCCCAGTTCAAATCCGGGGCAGCTGCAACACAGGCGACAGAATTTTTAATACAACGCGTAGATTACGCGACTGGAGACTAACATTTCTTGATGCCACTAATCTCTGCCCTGTGCCTGCCCAGGTTAGGCTTCAAAAATTGTGTTGACCAATGTACGCTGATCATAGGATGGAATACAAGTGAATCCACGTTTTTTCTTCTTCACTATCGAACACTTGCACCTAACCGTATACCAGTGGAGCTTTTTATTCATTGAGGAGAAATTTGTAATTTATGTCTCGCTGAAGGAATCCACAGATTAAAGTTTATTCTTATTCGTAATTAAATGTTAAAGCTTGGGAACCCGTGAGTTGGGAATCGTCTATTTGAATAATATTGAGATGTGCTCACTGCCTCTTTCTCCTGCCAGACACGAGGTTGAGCCTTGATGTAAAGGTCTGTGGATCAGCCAGTTCATTTGAACTGCAAAGCACAAATAACACTAAGGTCAACCAATCAGGAGGGCGATAAGCGTTTATCTACCGACTAGCGGCCCTTGGAGCATAAAATTTCCCAATAATTCGTAGCGAAACAAACATGTACCGTTCGAGAAAAACAGTGGGGTGTTAGTGAAAAAAGGAGTCGGGGACGCGATCAGCGAGTCCTTGATCAACCCGAAATCGCCTCCGATTGGAGATCATTGTTGCGTTTGTTCTGTCTCGCCTCGTGTTTTGTGGGGACGATTAAACTCTTATTCCTTACGATGATATATTAGGAACATCTGTGAAAGTTTGTTTAACACTTTATTAAACGCGCACGATATTAGATAGTTTGCAAGACTTTAAGGATTGCTATGAACGCCATTCGAATATCCTAGGATACCAAATCTGTTCGCTGGCACCCATTATCGACCAATAGGGTATGTTCGCCAGAAAAAAATTGCCAAGCTGATCCGTCATCACTAGGAAAGTTGCAGTGGACGTAGCAAGTTAATAAAACACAAGTAATTACTGAAACCGTTTCAATAAATGTGAGAGATTGATTACATTTTGCTAAGTATTAGTCACTATGTTCGTCTATTTACAACACGAACCTGTCCAAGCGCGGAAAGTATCCCAAAACGTCATTTTCCCTAGTATTAGTAATTCCATATGCCTTGTTGCGCAAGTGCCAAATTACCTTAACTTGGAAGTAGCGCTCACTAATTATCCCTGGCCGCAGAAGGTAAAACGGACGTTCCAATATGATTTAGAACTCTGTTGTAGACCCCTCGTGGATGGTTGGATTGCATTTAACAGTTGAGAATCGATTAGTGTTTTTGCTACCAGGCAGGCTTTTGAATTTGAGCCGCCACACTTTTTCTAGTCCTCCATTCAAGTAAACTTTGTCATAGTTGTACATCAGTTGACCTCTTTTACTTGCTATATATTGAGTTTTATCTTTTTGTTTGTTTGAGTTACAATTTCAAGGTCACATAAGCATAATGCTAGTGCCGTTTCGAAGAAGGTCTGGCGTAAAATTTGCACTGCGTCCACTGACGATTGCCAGCGATACCGACAGCTGCAGATTGAAGTTGCTATATCGTCTTCGTAATTTTCCAGTGCTATTTATTTTGCGTATTCATGCTTGGCCATGCCAAGAGGAGGGTGTTTTTCGTGAAAATTTTGGAAAATACTTTCAAGACAAAGCGCATTTGTCTCTCTCTCGTTCACGCTCTTGAATGCACACTTGGCGACTCATGATGCCAAGCTGTTTACTTCGGACGGGCCGCTAGCGCATGACAGTTGGAGATTAAAGAATGCCTCTAAAAGGCTTTAGTTGACAAAGTCAGAGAGAAAGGGGTTCTAAGTACCTTCGGATATTTCGCCGTGCAAATAGCTGAGCGTCTCCCCTGAGATTACTTGATCCACGAAGCTTCCCAAATGACCATCAGTCCGCTTTCTACCGCCGGCGATTTTGATTCCAAATCCATTGCCTGAAAATAAAAAACAAAATCATTTGAGAGTGAAATCCACAGTCGTGTGCCCAAAGATCTGACTTGGAAGCAAATCAGTAGAATATGGAATTGTGAAACTAATGCCCCGAGTTCTAGGTGGTCGACGTGATATGCCGTGCATAATGAATGGAGCAACAACAATTTCCGGTAAAAACAAGGATTTACCAATCCTGGTTTATTTCTCCTTTAGTTCTTCTCCACTTCTGCAATTCAGCTACCGAGTCTTATGCGCGAATACTGGGTGTTTTCCTTATCATCAGGATAGGAAACTTTAATTTGTCCTCTATTAATGACTTAGTTGTATTTACTGCTTAACCTAGGCGCGAGAACTGTACAAAGGCAAGCAAATTGCTACCGGGAATACTTGAAATGCATAATTTAAAAGTCTACCATTGAACACTGACCGATCGATAGCTGCATAGTTAGCAAGATCAGCACAAGGAAGATTCATTCTAACCTTGAAACCAGGATGCTCAACTCAACTGCATAATTAACAAAACGTTAAAATTTGAACTGATTCAAAGGTAATGAGTCCTGTCAGTCATGCATACAGAAGATGTGCTAACTCATGAAATGTCAACAAAAATTTCGAAATGCGTTCTCGTTTCGGAAAGATAAATTAAGTACTGCTGTAAAACTGATCATGATGCAGCATAAATCTATAATGATCCAGTTACCCCAGGGTGTCGGCTTTCGAAAGAACTTATTTTCGGCTGCATGCAATATCTTTACTCTGTAAAAAATGACTACTTAAGTAGCATATAATTTTCGCATTGATTTTCGATGCCCCTGAAAATTCAATTATACTTCATGGAAAACATGCATAAAAATATTTACTTTTTTACTGATTTGGTAGAAAATAGAATTCGGTTTTAAAAAAGTTTCTAATTGTGAGATTTTTTAATAGCGTTTAATGGCCGTTCATGAAACGTCATGTATCTGCATTTACGAATGTGGCTTGTAAAGTTAACAATATTGCTCAAATCCACTGCTTAATTTTATGAACCTCATATGATCTCCTCTTAACACCGTAGAGAAATGCATGGTTTTCCGTACACGGAAAAGATACAGCGTGTAGTTTTGAAACCTTGAATGCAGGTGTAACAACAGGTCGGGTTCAAAATTATTCGGGAATTAGAAAAGTTTTTTAAAACTGAATTATACTCTTCTTTTGAGTATTAAATCGGAAGAGGACGTGATTTTCTACCGAATAAGATGTTAAGAGGTGACAATATGAGGTTCATAAAATTAAGCAGTGGATTTGAGCAATATTGTTAACTTTACAAGCGACATTCGTAAATGCAGATACATGACGTTTCATGAACGGCCATTTAACGGTATTAAAAAATCTCACAATTAGAAACTTTCTTAAAACCGAATTATATTCTTCTTTTGAGTATGAAATTAGAAGAAGACGTGATTTTCTACCAAATAAGTAAAAAATGAATATTTTTATGCATGTTTTTCATGAAATATAAGTGAATTTTAAAGGGCATCAAAAATCAATGAGAAAATTGAATGCTACTTAAGTAGTCATTTTTTGCAGAGTAGAGATATTGCATGCAGCCGAAAATATATTCTTTCGAAAGCCGACACCCTGAAGTAACTGGATCATTATAGATTTATGCTGCATCATGATTAGCTTTACAACATTACTTAATTTATCTTTCCGAAACGAGAACGCATTTCGAAATTTTTGTTTGCAGTCGAAACATTCAGAATTTCCCATTTCCTAAGTGCACCTGAAAATATTTTCCGAAAGACAGTAGCCATTGACCTACCTCCGGCATGTCTATCTTTGGAGTTTCGCATGAGGAGAATACGTTTCGTCGGGAAGTCGTAAGAGTGTCGGACGATTTTCTTAGGGGTTGAATCAAAGTTCTGAAAGAAAAGCCAACATATTTCAAACTACCTATTGGAAGTAGTTAATCAAGTGGTACTTAGTAAAGTACATCACATAAGGTTTAGTTTCGAAAACCACGTGGAATCTTTGTTAAGCCCTCAGAGTAAGGAACAGGTGGAAATGAAGACAGCAACACGCGTATAGTTCAAAGTTGAACGCCTGTTTGAGGACAACAATGTTTTCCTAACCTGAAAACATACCAGCGATTTCCAAATATTCTGTATACAGATTTTGGGCAGTTTCTGATCGCGTTTGAATTCGTATGCAAATGGCGTTTTCTAGCGTAGCCCTAATAAGACGAAGCGACATTAAAAGTTCGGATTACGCTTGTCGATGACAACTTCCATATGCTCCTAAACGAGTAAAAATAACGATTTTCGATACTTCTCGCGGAAATAGATTTGAACATGATAGCTCGCTCACCAGCACACCCATTCCAGAAGAATACACGAGGCAAGATCAGGAGTCAGAGGAAATAGTTTGACCTTGAAATAGGGTTGCGGTACTAAGCGCTCAATTCCAACAAGACAAAACTCCGTCAGGCGGGAGGCGTTAAATAGAATGGTTAATTATTCTCCTACTTAGGAAAACAGCTTCTTTCTGGCTTCTGAAGTAAGCCTCTCATGAAAGATTAATTAAAATACTGAAATATGCTGTCGGTTAGGAAGGATTACCTATGAAAATCGTGATGTTGATTTTCCTGCCAGTATATTTTCACCGTGTCCTGATGCCAGTTCTTTAATGCTCATTTATCCGGTCACGTACAAAGACCCTAGTCACCAAAATAAATAATAAGGTGGTATCACATTTTCCCATTGATTTGTGATACCTTTACGAATACAGAAGGATTTTACAAAAGGCATGCGTAAAAATACCCTTACTGCACTCATTTTACGGCATGTTTCCAATTGAAAAAAGTGCATCATTCAGTTGCAAACCCTTTGTAATCATGAGATTTTAAAAAACCGCGAAATGCCTGTTCGAAACGCACTGTATCTAACCGTTTATGAATGCTTCTTAATAAGCATGCAGGGTGGCCTATATGCATTGTAAAGTCCTAATGGCGCTAGATGGTTCCTTTTTAACAACATAATGAAATGCACAGTTTTTCTAACAAGGAGGCTGCACATTGTGCGTTTTGGAAACCCCAAACTCAAGTGTAACGACGTCTAAAGTTAAGGGGGAATTATAGGGTTGATGATTTGTTAAAATTGGAAGAAAACTTTTCCTATGCTTAGAAGTTTTTTACAAAATGAGTGAAAAAAAGAATATTTTTATGCATGCCTTCTAGAGCACATGTTCTGATTAGTAGGGGAGTCGAAAATCACTGTGGAGCATACTAATTGTCCTGGCCTTATATTGTAAGTGTGACTTTTGCACTCGGTAGGAACGACCCGCACTTAAAAACCGGCATTCTGATGTGAACGAAATACCTTGGGATTATTCTGTGCAGTAAATGATGTAGGATTTCACATATGCAGTCCATTCTGACCGAACTCACGTTTCAGAATTTCCTTTAATGTTCCATTTCATACGGCATTATGCCACGGTAGGCATTGGATCGGTCATCACTAACCTAATTATCTTCTCTGGCCAATAACTGAGCTGTTGTCGTAGCCGAAGTTAAAGCTCTAGTGTGGTTTATTGCATAATGTTCATACACTTTCTTTACTCGGCCAGAAATTTGCCCTCGGAAAGGAGAGTACGCGAAGTTACAGATCCATTCAAATGCGCTAATAATAATCTGAAGCATTTTTTCCCCGGTATGAATTGAAAACAAGCATGTAAAGCAGAATTTATTGGGGCCAACAAATTTCGTGACGGCTTTTCAACTGCAACCCGTCTCTGCATAACATAGGTAACGAATGAACGCGCACAGCAGTATGAATTTGTACAGAATGGCAGTGCATAGGAGCAAGGTCAAAGTTCAAAATAATCAATAATCAGCTAAGACGTCCACATAAGCATCAAAAAGGAAAAAAGGAAGACGAAATGTTAACAACAAATCACAGTCAGAGGAAAATAGAGGCGTGAGATTACCAGGGCAATTGCAGATTGATCACATGATCTAACTGCGTACACAGGTCTGGTTTCTCCCTCCGTATGTAGGCTGCTTCCAAATAACGCAAGGTTCGAGTTGTACGTGCCCGGACAAGTACTCGAAAGGATGCTTTAGGGTCGACAACATGACCGCTATCTAACAGGTGTTTCGTTATAGACGAACGGGGGGTTCTATTTTCCTGTTTGAAAAGCCAATTAGGCAAATGCTCAGCGGCCCTGGTCGCCAATTGCCTTTGCGTTCGCCCAATGTACTTGCATCCGCAAGTGCATGTGAATTCATACACACAATTGGGGGTGGCGTGCATTGGCAAGGCATCCTTTGCCCGGTTAATTGGAAGGCTTTTTGTGGAACTGATGAAGATAAGCTCTGCTGCGTTGTACGTTCTTTCTATAGTGCATCGCAAGCGTCGCTTGATTGTGTTTGATACGTTGTCACCCTTAAAAGGTAGACATATTATAACGGGCTTCTTCGGAACGGACTGTTCCGTCAACTTTGGCCGTAAATGGTTGCTGTACTTCTGAATGAAGCGTGCAGGATAACCACGATTAAGTAAGGCTTCTTTGATACGGGCAGTTTCTGTATCTATGGTCTCCTTGGAGCAAATATTTCTCGCTCTTTGAAAAAGAGTATGTACTAGATTACGCTTCCATTGTATTGGAGCAAAGCTTTTGAAATGTAGGTATTGCCCTTTCCACGTAGTCTTGTGGAAGACGGAGCGTCTTATTGAAGCATCATCCTCTCTAAACATGAGGACGTCCAGGAAAGGTAACTTGTTTAACTGTTCCATTTCCATCGTAAATTTTATTTTAGGATGCAGATTATTCATCAGGCAAAGTAGGTCGGAGGCCTCTTCCTTGTTATCAACAATCGTGAATATATCATCCACGTATCTCCTGTATAATGTTGTCATGTTTAATTCTGAGGACACCTTATCTTCTAGGTAACCCATAAAAACATCGGCGAGGGTTGGTCCAAGTGACGACGTAAATATCGCGCTTTTCAAAAATGTTTATTTTTACGAGAAAGCCTATTTTTAGATTTTGCTCGGAGTTCAATGAGTTCTCGCTCAGATCCTACGTCATGTGGTTGTGACTGATCGTCCTATGATTTTGTCAGTGGTTTTAGTGCACTTGAACTTTACTCTCCCTATTTTCTGCATAATCCAGATGAAGAAATGCAAAAATTACTTTTATCAGAGTAAAGGATGTCTCACAATGACTTAATATTTTCTGGAAAGCGTGCTGGGTAGCGTGAAGAAAATTCAGTGGCCTTGCCTTGGTTTGTGAGAAATAACAGCAGTCCTGTATAGAAAACGTCATTCTTGGATGCCTCAAATATCGCGATAGCGCTGACCTGACCGATATTTAATAACGACAGGCAGTCATAGACAAATTCTTTGTACTCGCCGATCGTAGTCCTACGAAAGACAATTCGCTTTTCTCGTTGGTAAATTCATTTAGGAAAATTTCCGTTCGCAGACCTACAGATTTCTCTTACACCTGCATCGTCGACCTAGGCGTAAAATCAGATCTTCGGCTCCCCACATGCAACGCACGATTTCGCGTTTATATAGGTGTCACTAGGGCTCCGTCTGTCATCTCAGTTCAAGTTAATAATTTCGGGAACAACTTGCGAGTTGTCCCTTTTCCGGAAAAGATGCAAACTCCTAAGTCACAGGTGTTTATTGTAGGTTAGAAGAAGCGATCGTTGATGAAACACCCGAGACGCGTGTTCCGCTTTTGCAGATTTTAATCATCTAACGGACTCCGCTGATAGGATTTTCAGCAAAGCGGCAAGTAAACCAATGAAATTAGGGGGGTAATACTACCCAAGTATCGGACAGCGACAGAAATCTAGATATGACCGTACGCTGTCCTCTACCCCATCTGACTGCGTTATCACCAGAGTTCCAGTCTTATCTTTTTTCTAGATCCGACAGTTACACCTGCATTCACAAGATTAAAGGCAGGTGCGCATCAAAGACGCAGTCGGCAAGCTGGGATAATTGGTTTCTTCCTCACACGATCAAACTACGTCCCGAAGGAATGAACTCAATTTTCGCCCGGCGCAACTTCTGTACCTGGAAGCAAAGTCAAACAGTGGGACATGACTGAAACCCTTCTCCTCCCACCCCCCCACCCCAACTCCACTGCTCGCAACACGCTGACTCCGTCATGCGGGCGGTGTGGTAACATGGAGTCTGACTAACTCTGCCCCTGAGACACATTTATATCATGTCCGCAATTTAAAAAGTTTATTGCTCATGCAAATTTATTGGACTGATTATGAGTTACTGAATACATATGCTTGCCAACTGACTTTTCAAAAGTAGATTTCTCACAAATATCTGAGAAGTCTTTAATAACGATACTGTGTTTGGTGGTAGAACATCATGGCTGAATCACCACAACACCAATACTCGAGACAAGCAGTCAGGTGCCTCGACAATCTTCCAAAACCGTCACGAACAGTCTTACCTTCAAACGCATTTCCTGCTTCATCGTCCAGTAGTGGATAGGAAGGTCCGGGACATTAAAACGTTATGACCATCAACTGGAAATAAATTATTCAGATAAAAAAATCGGCTTGACGTGTTTTGGCTATCGGATGGTCATTCCACTCAAGCAGTGTCCCCACGCGCTGCTACCTATGCTTCAGCAGAAAAGGAATGTTCGCAACGTCGGTCGTTCTCCGATAACTGATAATCTTGCATTCATAAACGCACTTCCGTCTGATCGTCACCCCGAGAAAGGGTCTTCGTAATCCAACCATTCTCCCACTGACGAATTGAACAAAGAGCTCAACGTCGTTTCCGTCCTCGACATCGGTCAAATTTTAGATTTTCTGATCAAAAACATCGGGGTTCAGATCGGTCAACGTGCGTGACATGGAGAGTAAAGTTCAAGTGCACTAAAACCACTGACAAAATCATAGGACGATCAGTCACAACCACATGACGTAGGATCTGAGCGAGAACTCATTGAACTCCGAGCAAAATCTAAAAATAGGCTTTCTCGTAAAAATAAACATTTTTGAAAAGCGCGATATTTACGTCGTCAAGAACTGTGAAGTCTGTCATTTCCAGAAATACAGCGATTTCCGACGCGTCTGCCGGGTACAGTTGGTGGGCTAACGCATGAAATGTCAAAATGTGTTTTCGTTTCGAAAAGATTAATAAAGGAGGGTTATAAAACCAGTCAGCCTGCAACATAATTCTATAATAATTCAGTTACGTCAGAATGGCGGATTTCGAATGAATTTCCTTGCGATTGCATGCAAAAACTACACTTAGTAAAAAACGACTACTTATACAGCATGAATTTTTCTCATTGATGTTCGATGCCCCTCAAAGTCCAATAAGATTTCATGACAAATAGACATAAAACTATTCTTTCTGTTGCTCATTTGATAGACGATTACATCTGCTTCCAATCGTATACTCGAAGGAAGGGTATAATTTCGTTTTCAAAAACTTTTCCAATTCCCGAATAATTTGGAACCCGATCTACCGTTACACTTGCATTCGGGATTTCCAGACTACAAGTCGTTTATTTTTCACGTGCGGAAAGCCACATATTTCTCTACGGTACTAAAGGGGGACTATGTAGGGTTCATAAAATGTGGCAGTGGATTTGATCCATATTGTTAACTTTACAAGCTACATTGGTAAATGCAGAGACATGACGATTTATAAATGGTCATTCACGGTATTTAAAAGTCCCACAATTAGAAACTTTTTTAAAACCGAATTACATCCCTCTTTCGAGTATAAAATTAGAAGGAGACGTAATTTTCTACCGAATAAGCTAAAGAATGAATATTTTTATGCATGCTTTCCATGAAATATAATTGAACTTTTAGGGGCATCGAGAATCAGTGGGAAAAATGCATGCTGCTTAAGTGGTCATTTTTTACAGAGTGTAGTTTTTGCATGCAGCCGGAAGGAAATTCATTCGAAAGCCGGCATCCTGAGGTAAAGGAATCATTATAGAAGTTTGCTGCACAATAATTAGTTTTACAACCCTATTTAATTAATCTTTTCGAAACGAAAGCGCATTTCGAAACTTCGGTTGACATTTCATGAGTTAGCCTACCTACTTTATGTTTGAAGACGCCCAGGGGAACAGGGCCTGACTCAGAAGAATGCTGCCATCTTCGCGTGCCACACACGTGCTGACCCCTCCACGCAATTTATCAGCTCACACAGCACACTCGAGCCTCAACCTCCACATTTAGCTCCGATGCAGCGACTTTATTTCTATTTAGCGGATCAAGTCGCTTTCGGGTCTGTGCTTCAGTTTCTACAGTTATTTCTATTGATTTTTCCGGAAATCAATTAATGAGCCTGAAGCAAATTCTCCAAATTCAAGATCTGAGTCCCTGTCTAGATGATTTTGATTGTCGCGGACGACGAAGCCCGCCAATGTCCCACGTGGTCTGTGCAGGTCTGACCTGCCAGTGAATACGTTCACGGGAAGGCAGGCATTCGCGACAGCCACATCACTCCCTCCTTGTCCAATCGCCGTCCTCCGATGCCATAACAAAGCCAAGACGATTGGAGGTGTATGTGGATGCAGTGGTTGACAAAGCCAACCATTTCATCTCCCCGTCCCACACACGAACTTGTCTTGTAGCGGGCAGCCATCGTGACCGGTCTGGCGTCATTGTTCAAGACCTCGCTGCCCCAAAGTCATCCACCCCTGTGCAGTGAGCCGTTCCAGATGCACTGATCTGAAGTCACGCGACCGACAGCTCGAGCATACCTGCGTCTGCACAGTCACGACTACCCATGCGCCACTTGAACGCGCCACCCCCTGCAACCACAAGCCAAGACACTCGGACACCACCCCTCGGCAAATGCAACGCACACTGACTGGACGCCACTTGAAGTTGGGCCACGAGCCTACAAAAGCGGCTGCCACCACAATTTCAGGGACTCTCAGGCATGACTGGACGCAGTCAACACCAGCCCTGGCTTCGCCAGTGGCCACTGCCGTCTGAGAGGACGACTCCGGGTTCTGTGCAAAATAACCCCCTCATTCTGGTGCCTTCCATCTTCCCCCCTCAACTTGGGATCTGACCCGACGATAGTAGCGCTCTGAGCACAGACGGGGACACACTCACACTGCCTGCTCACAACAGTCTCCGACCCGTATCTGGCAGGCTGCAGTTACTTGGGCGTCTCTTACCTCGCATGGGGGAGAATGTCATACAGGGCACTGCAGACAACAGGCTTCATTCAGGAGGACTTTTGGAGTCTCACGAGGGATTGCTACAATGGCAACATTAACAACTGATCAGATTACGGCCTTCCGAGTCAAAACTTGCATCAGTTCCTGAGAGCCGAAGGACGCGTTTGCTGGTTTGCAGACAAGAAACGCACGAGGCTGCATCAACACTACACCCTCTCTTCCCTGTCCTACTCACCAGTGATATGTGCGGGTCAAACCGGACTGAGTTGAGATTGGGCGCAGCGACTGACTTGACGCAGAGCCAACATCGGCAATAGGAGGTTGTAGAACTCAAAGACGGACCGTTAGTCGATTGTCGGTATCTTACGGGAATTGTGGTAATGGTGATTTTATGGGTAGGATAGCACGCACGCAGGACGAATGGTGGAATTCAAGGAAGCCCAGAAGATACTTGAATTTCGGCCGAAAAACT
Organism: Spirometra erinaceieuropaei; assembly: GCA_902702965.1. NCBI lineage: Eukaryota > Metazoa > Platyhelminthes > Cestoda > Diphyllobothriidea > Diphyllobothriidae > Spirometra > Spirometra erinaceieuropaei. Next base: position 764,342 of record CACRXP010000108.1, on the reverse strand, counting down.
TAACATGCACTGCTGCATAACGAAGGAAAGTTAACGCGGTAATCAAAGAATGAATGAAAAGTAATTTTGGAAAAATAATGCGGCTTGAATAAGCCGTCGATGACAAGTTTACATGCTGTCAGGCAGCAAGGCAATTTCAGCCAATAGGAACGACGAACGATAAGCGGTGTCTTCACTCCTACTGTTTTTAATGAACCCGCTTGAACTTCTAGCCCATCTCAGAATGCTGCACGGAGCCGGACTAATGTAAGTATTAACAAATATCGTTGCACGCTATTAAAGATCCCCAGTGAAAAGTGGAGGAAGATGTTCGGATTCTCACTAGAACCTCTCATCAGAAGCCGTCGCAGACAGGGGTGATGGATGCACCGGGAGACGCAGTATTTATAAGACCCAAATTCCGACCACCACATCCGCATTAGTGGCAGCACCTGCGTTCATGGCTGGAGGGTCGTATTTGATGTGATCCACAGCCTACTGGTTAGTCCGTGTGTGTGTCCGCAAAACGAGTCACGCGGCAGATGCGCTGAAAATCGGATTATGGCAGGTGTTATCGGGAGTACACACGCATAACAAATGCCAGCCATCGGGATGCGGTGGCAGGTCCAGTTGCCACCGGCTCACGTCGCGTCAATTGGGACCCCTGTCGACCCTCATTGTTTTTGTTGGCTAAAATCCCGGGCAAGTGTTTGTTGTGGACCAGGGAGTGTGGAGGTACCCCTGGGTGCGAGTGCAGCCGTGCCAGCCACCTGCGCTTACTCTCACCTACGGTTTTTTTTTTGATCTAGTCATGACACCGGGCCCAGGTGAGGCAGGAGAGAGTGCGGTAGATGCTGCGTAAACCCACTCTCACTTTAAGCTATTTTGCGCGCAAACAACGGTCCCTGCCTTCACTCTGCTCTGGGGCACACGGTGGACATCTTCGACCACGATATTCCAACTGTCATTTGGTCACTGTGCTCTTATCACCGTTATTGATTTTTTGAGCACTGATTACTCCGCAATTTTACTCGCTGTCAGTACAACCATTGGTCGCCCGCGCCCCCTCAGTCAATGCTTTTTTCTTTCCAGCCGAGTACACTGCATTTACTGCCGTTCAGAAGTGCGTACAATTACCCATTCATTTTTGTTCAGCAAGTCTAGGTTTGCGCTTGCAGGCACGTCCTCCGGCTCTCTCTGTCTCTCGCCCCCAAAATGCGTTGTAGTTCGTGCGTGGGTTGTCTGCACCCCTCTCTCCCCTTCCCTTCTCAGGCCAAACTGCCGAGGCTGCTCGGATGCCGCACGCGTCGGTGCGGACATATTATCCGGCTGAGTATGCGCGACCGAGGAGACGACCCATGCACGCTCCCCGCCTCGCCCCCCACCCTCACCTCCCTACCCTTAAATCGCCGCTCCGACGGTCTTTTGAGCCGTCAATTTTTCCAATTTTCCCGCATTTTCTCCAGTCATCCGCTTCCTCTATTTTTGTTTATGCACGAGAGAGAGGAAGCGGAAAAAGAAGAGCCCGACGGAGATTAGACCTCACGTGAGCAGACGGTATTTGGTGAGGGCGGGGAGGGGGAGACGACCGCGGGTCTTGGCGTCACTTCCCCTTGGCTAACAAGTGTCTATTGAGGCAAATCACATTGGCAACAAACCGTGACTCCAAGAGGACTCTTTCTACCTATCAGGTCCGATTGTAAGCAGACTTGAGCGGGAAAAGCGTAAACAGTCGGTAGGGTTGAAACTGTTTACAGCGAAAACACAAAAACAATGCAAAAATAGTCAGCTGGCAGGCAAGGGGTGCAGTAGTGAAGTCGAACGACCCGCTGCCACGGCAAGAAACGTCTGGAGTTGCTTATCGAATCTTGTGCATTTGCGGACAAAGCAAATACGTCGGAGAAACCGGAAGACAGCTCTGAACGCGAATGGTCGAATATGGTGCAACAGTAAGGAGAAATGACGCCAGTTCACAAGTTGCGGCCCATTCGACGAGATCCGGCCACACATTCAAATTCTACGAGGCCGAAATTCTTACTAGAAGTGACAACCGCGTGAGCCGGGAGCTGCTTGAGTCATGGTTTATTGGCCCGCAGTCTATTAACAAGCGCAACGACCTTCCCCTTCCATACTCGGCGCTGAAACTTCGCCTAGGCGGAGTAATTGGCCACGCGGGGACCCCACAGGTGAACACTTTTCCCAACACCGGGGTCGATGCGTCAGATGGTCGAGCAATCATCACGCCAACATCCAACGCACGTGATGAAATTGAAGCAATTAACGATGCGAATGTCGGCCATCAAACAGTAAGCACACCAAATGCAACGCTCCCTGATGAAAGGGAGGAGCCGCGAATATTCATTGGTACGCGGTAGCACGGCGACTGCATCCTATAAGTACTGCAGCCCCTTGTGCATGAACCTCCCATATCTGCTTTTGTCTCTTATGATGGGTTCGAGCAGGAATCCGAAATGTCAGGCGAATAAACTTCTTGTCCCAGCGATCGTGCCTCCTTCTTCACGACTGCTTCCTGGGACTCGCCTCTTCGCCTCTATTGGCAAAAGACGTCAGCCGGAAGTCAACATCTCGAGCTCTAGCAGTTTAAACCCCGCAAATTCACCGAAATTTTCCCGCTGTCCCTCAGAAAGTTGTGGGCCAGTTTTAGCTCATATCCCACCCCTTCCTATTCACGAAAGTAGAGAAGAAAAAAGATACCCTACTGTAGTGCCTTGCATTTGAGACATGTTTTTAATTCCTGCGATCACTAAAACAAGAATTATACTTGCTCAAAAACATTGTCAGAGACCTCTTGTACGTCCGTAATCCTTGCCTGCGACTGTTTTCGATGAGTGGTCAGAGTGGGGATTCGAAACGTCCGACGACGAGACTTCTTGCCCCAGTAATCGCTTCGCTTTCTTCTCAACTGTTTCCCGGAACTCGCCCTTTCGCTTCTATCGGAAATCCTGCTGGTGTCTCAACTCGATGCATCAGCTATTTCCTGTTGATGTCTCCTGCGGAAAGACTGTTGCTGACTAACACCCGCGGAAGCAAAATTTGTTATAGAAGTGGAAGGCTAGAGACGTCAGGATAGGCTCCTTTTAAAGCCAGAAGTCCTTGTTGACGGATTTCTCTGAGCATTTCACTGTCGTCGACGCAATTATCCGCCGTGCAGGCGCATAGTCAGCGGCGCACGACGACGCTGCTTAAGTGGAATGACCATCTGATAGCCAAGACCGATTAAGTCTGTTTAGCTCTAAATAACCATTTACTTTATGAGGTTTCACGTGGGCTACAACAAATTGGAGCTTTTTTCCACGTGCTAATAGTTCTTGTATCTATAGAAAGAGTACCTGTAAGCTAAATATCCACCAGGCAACCGGGCGTCTAAACACCGGCATCAGAATAAATCTGGTCTGCAAGTTCGAGGAATACGAAAAGCCAGCAGTCTTACTATTGAATTAAACGTTGCTTGCAGTGAAGGCCTTTGTAGATGAGGCACGCATGGTCAGCACTAAGTATAGGTGCGAGTCCCCTTTTACTGGTCACGATGGTTTTACTCATACGATCACCATCACCACCACCACCACCACCACCACCAGCAACAGTATAATGGCCATCGTTATCAAGGCTACATTCAAAGGCAATTCGAATGTTTCCGACGCGACTAGGTCACGACAGTCGTCAGTTTGTTTCGATTCGCAAACTGTATCAAGTCTGTCCCTACCGGTTGACTCTACGCCTACGCCATTCTTGAGGGCGGGATATGGAACCACTAGTTGTACAAGAGAGACAGATCCGTCCCGCAGTCACTTGAAATCATCAGCACTCGAATGGCCTCGTCTTGGCCTTTTACTCTTATCCCCTTCTCGTAAGCAAACGCCTACTGGGCGTCGTTGAGGGACAAATGTATACACTAGCTTAATTTTTCAGTCCCCCTTCAGCAGACATCGGAAGAATACTGTGAATCAGAAGTTTGGCCGGTAAACTCACCTTTGCGTTAGAAATTGAGTAACTGGGACGACACTTATTTTTCATGCGCAGAACATGTTGAATGTTACGAGGGGCCGCCCTGATGATCTGTCCATATCGTGCGCGTGATGATGTCACAACAGACTCCGACAGGACTGGAGCTTTGTTCAACTAGCCAAATAGGTCAAAAGCCCAGGAGACCTGCTTACCACTCAGTGACGCTATCTGATTGGTTGAATTCCAGTCCGACCTTGAGCATCGCCAAATGTCCTTTTATTGCTCTGCATACGCCGCAGAATACCGCAAATTATTATTTCCTCCCACGCCTCCCGCTAATTTCTAGTTTGGGGAGTCGATCAAAGAGAGCCGTTGAATGGGCGTGCGGCAACCTCGTGACGGTGACACTGAACCACGATGTTGGAGGCCGAAATGACTGCTAGGTCGTCTATAAAGATGTTCTGGGTTTTAATGAGCGTGACGTTTAGCTTCAGGTCGACACTTAAAGGATGAGAAATAGTAGTTTCCTGGCGCAGTTTAGGCATCTTTTTTAAAAAGAGCGCCAACTATCACCCACATATCGTTAATCGCCATTATTTACATGGTTTCATAACCTCAGTGTCGTCAGTGAATTGGAGCCTTAGATGCGCTAGTGTACAGAGGGTCGTGGAGAGTAAACTATTCTTCGTAAAACGTCTATTAAAAGTTCACCACCCTTTTGTAAGTAATGCTACAACTAACCTTGTTTATTGAAGCTGACGCTGGTGCTCCGTTTGAAGATGCGACTTGATTCGTCCTCGTAGCATCTCGTCCGTCTATGCAAAAAAACAGAAAATCTGCTGACTTTAAACTAAGAAAAAGTAATTTTACTTTCCTGATATTGAATAATGTGGTTGCTCTTTGCATAAATCCTACATACATCCAGTGTACCAAAATTATTTAAAAATTATATCGCATCTTCTAAAATATAAAAATCACAGATAACCTTCACGTTCCCACGTTCAGCGGACGAAAGTTAAGACTAACAAATAGCACTTTCCCGAAAACCTGATATAACTAAAGGTCTTTTGTAACATCCCAACTTTTCTCGATTCATATTGTCGGAAACTAGCACATTAAAAACGACGGATTCAAAATGCATGACGCAGTGTGTAATAATGATTCATAATTTTCCTGACTACACTACCCTTACTAGCCCTTTCCGCATAACCATTTTCAACGTCATCACAGGACTCTTAAGCTTCCATAGATTATCGTAACCCTAATCACCAAAATATTTTTTATATTTTCCCCTCATCCTTTCGATAGCATACACGAGATTCATCTTGCCTCTGTAAACTTCCTTTTAGAATGTACATTTCATGGTACCGAACTAGCCTGGTGGTCTAAAAAAACACGAAACTGTGAACTCCGCTCGTAAAAATTGACTTTATTTTTAAGTCGGTATGAAGACTGCGCAAAGAACAGAAGTTCACCAGTAATACTGTTTAAACAGGGGCTCAGTGTCGTGAAGAGATCTATGGAGATTCGTATCTGAGAAAATCTCCTTCAAAGGCTAAAGAGGAGGTGCGCTATGTTAAAATGGCGACCTTCAATATAGACACTCCAGGTTGAACAACAGTCAGGTTGATTGAGCTGTGCATTCTTCTTAGGGGTGTCTTGCTTTCAAGTAGCAACAGGTAGGGATTAAGTGTATGCATGGAGTAAGAAAATGCTAACTGTTGTTTGACAAATTCACCAGCGTTTTTATACTCCTGCTTTACTGGCAGATGTGTGCATACCATATATCAATATTTAGACTATTTTTTCACTACCCGACTACTCTCCGTTTCAAGCTCTTACGAAATAACTGCGTGTTAGGGTGCAGAACAGTGAACCAATGTAGACATTTCGGCAGCACTAACTACCCGTGGCCATATCGACCAGTGAAGACATCTACGTTTAAAAATATTATAGAAAGTTCTCCATAATCTTTAATCTCTCTGCGCATATACCTAACCCACATCTATCAATATTGTAGACTCTTTAAATTGTCCCATACGCCCGTTGGGATGTGTTGAAATGGGCGTTCCTTAAGATTTCTGTACGTGACGATTAGACAAACACACCTTAGCAAGATATATGCACTTATATGTGCAGGTAATGAGCTACCGACGAAGAAAATGGAATTCTGGACGGTCAGTTCTAGCTTACTAGCCATCGTCCGTTAGTCATGTCAAGTCCTAGGTTTGAGAGACCTGAGGGGCGAACACTAGATTTTAGTCCTTGGGCATTAAGCAATCAAATGTGCTACCGCTAATCCCGTGCCCGCTGTAGAGGAGCACTCATCGATCAGATTATGTGACGTTCTCGTCCCGTTGTGCCTTTGGACCCGACAGTTACTATATCCTATCAAAAATCGATAGGAAAACGGTCTAGTGTCCAAGTGTAAGAGCGCCGTGCTACTCAACACTTGATGATCATAGAACTCGGCTTTGCACCTGAGGTCTAAAAAACCGGGGGAGTTGGACATGACTGGCTGATGACGGCTAATAAGCCAGAAATGGCCATTCCGGTCTCCGTTGCCTTTGTCGGTAGGATAGCAATTGCCTATACTACTAGTCTTTATGCGAATGCCTGCGAGGATGCTGGACTGAGCCCCAAAACCCAGCGGGACGAGCCCATGCCATAAACCGCTCAATGAGCGCTCACCCACAACTTACAGTAGGTGGGCTTACTCATGAAATGTCAACCGAAATTTCGAAATGCGTTCTCGTTTCGAAAAGATTAATAAAATAGGGCTGTAAAACTAATCACCGTCCCACATAATTCTATAATGATCCAGTTACCGCAGGGTGGCGGCTTTCGAATGAACTTCCTCCTGGCTGCATGCAAAAACTACGCTCTGTAAAAAATGGCCACGTAAGTAGCATGAATTTTTCTCATTGATTTTCAATGCACTTGAGAGTTTAATTATATTTTATGAAAAACAAACGCATAAAAATATTCATCCTTTTACTTGTTCCGTAGAAAATAACGTCCTCTTCCAATTTTATACTCAAAAGAATATAGTTAGGTTTTAAAAACCCTTTCTAATTCCCGCATAAATTTAAATCCTACCTGCTGTTATACTTGCATTCAGGGTTTCCAAAGCAATATTGTTAATATTACAAGCAACATTGGTAAATGCAGATACATGACGTTTTATAAACGGCCATTTCACGGTATAAAAAATCTCACAATTAGAAACGTTTTTGAAACCAAATTATACTCCTCCTTCGAGTAGAAAATTGGAAAAAGACGTTATTTTTTACGGAATAAGTAAAAGAATGAATATTTTTATTCATATTGACCCAACTGTGAAAAACTCGGCGTCTCGGTGGGATTCGAACCCACGCAGTAAGGGGGAAGGCTTTAGTACAGCCAACGCTCTAACCACCTGAGATACGAGGCCCCGCCGGACGACGCGAGTTTTATCACACTTGGGTCAAATTACCCGCCCAACCTACTGCAACGTCTGGAATCCACCAAATCTGATACAGTAAGTTGACTGCCCAAGCAGGATTTCCTAAGTAATTCACCTAGAATCCACCAGATGACTACTAGGCTCACGTAATTCATTGATATTTTGGCGGGGCCTCGTAGCTCAGGTGGTTAGAGCGTTGGCTGTACTAAAGCCTTCCCCCTTACTGCGTGGGTTCGAATCCCACCGAGGCGCCGAGTTTTTCACAGTTGGGTCAATATGAATTATTCAAAATCTGCCGAGCATAGTTCTTGCATGCAGTCGTACATATGTTCATTCGAAAGAAGGCATCCTGAGGTAACTGGATCATTATAGAATTATGTTGGACGGTGATGAGTTTTACAACCATACTCAATTAATCTTTTCGAAACGAGAGCGCATCTCGAAATTTCGGTTGACTTTTCATGAGTTAGCCCACCTACTGTATATAGCTTGAATGGAGAAACAGTTGAGGCATAGTAGGTGGAAGGTGGCTCGTCTGTGCAATCAAGTAAAGCACCATGCAGATTGCATATCCTTTCCCTATTACCAGTCATCAGTACCCCAACCGCAGACGGGCATAACCTGATATTGCACCTTATTATGCAACCGGTTGCAAAGGTGCCCCACCTGCGGTCAAAAGGAATTACAGCGTCAGTATTTTTTCGACGCTCTGCGCTCCAATGTCAGGAGCCGTCAGGGTGGGTGGTAGCGCCTCCTTCCCACACGGCTAATAATCCTCTCGGGGACTATTATTTTACGGAGCTAACTGTGCTACAACGTGGAATATGGTTTTGGTGGAGGCTGGGATAGGGGAGGGGGGAAGGGGCAACACATCCGTGTCAGTGCAGAAGGGTCTGTAGTATCAACCAACCAACCAACCACAGTCCTCAGTCTCCGGTCTAGTCGCCTTGACTCAATCTCACTCAGAAACCCCCCCGGGGACTGGCAGGAAAAAGCGAGGTTGACGCGGGGACAGCGATTGGGTTGTAAAATTCGCATTTCATTACTTCAACCGGTTCCGTCAGGGGGAAAGAGAAGGAAGGAGAAAGAGGGGGAGAGAGAGAGAGAGAGAAAGAAAGATGACGGTGTTCATACAGGTGGTGGTTATGACTGTCAGGCTACGGTTAATGAGCAAACTCAGAGCCAAAATGCCTGCTTGTTGCTAAGAGACACTCCTAAGGCAAATGCTGTAGTTGGCCTATTTCACAACGAACTCACTGAAGCCTCAAAACGTGGTCTCGACTAGAGAGAACTACCAAGGCGGTGTTATAAATAGTGAGTATCATGTAGCAGAATCCCAAGATCTTGCATGTACGTCAGTATGTCATCGTTTCAATGCACGTCCATCCAGCAGATTGTAGAAATCATAATCACTGACGAGTCTACTTGATTAGTGTGATTTTTTTATTGATTTGCGACGACCGCAAAAACAAAAACATATCTGGCGAAAGACATGCATAAACTGATTCTTTCGTGTACTCTTTTCGTAGAAATTTTATGTCGCGATTCCTTTTCCCATATTTCCACAAACTATGACAGCATCGAGACTCAGTGGAAATAATCATCTTAGTTGAAAAGCCACAGTTCACGAGTACATTATTTCAGGAAGCCAAAAAGCGCACATTCCAAAGTCAGCATCTTTGCGTAACTAAAACATGTTGGCATTTTGATGCATGATATCCAACCTTAGAAACCCACCTTGCTAACCGAAATCACTTTTTAGATTTGACGTTAATGTTTCATGAGATACGCTGCCCACAATGAGTACTCGACTGGTGGGCTTTCGAATGGGGACAGTATGGTAGTGCAATCGAATACATACTTGGAGTACGCGTCGAACATTCTAATACACCCGCCAAAATGTCTGCCTCTTCCAACGTTAAAATGCTGAGTAGCATGAGATATTGTCCGATAAAATTAACATGCGGTAGCACGCTGACCTTTGGATGTGGCGCCTCTTTAGCCATTTATGTAAATTGCATTAGATTTTCACTTGGCGACTGGGCGATTTTCACATTCCTTTTTAGAATGTATGAAAAAGTAAGTCCTCAGATTGTTTTATTAAGGAATGTATGTCGTTCGGTTTAAAATAATAACATTCTCATGTGCTCCTAGTGCTTCTCAACTACCAGATATACCTTTATCTGTGAACCCAACTTTTTAAAAACTTTAAAATTACATTGATCAGCTCCCCAGCTGCCAGACTGTCTACGGCAAAAGGGGATTCTGAGTATCATTAGCAACTCTGCAGGCACAAGAACACGGAAATATTCATGTAAACGGCTAGAAATATAAAGAAGTATTGACTTTAAAAAAATCATCGGATCAAAGCACACGCATTAACTGAAGGACAAAATTCCTCAGGAAGAGATAGTAGCAAAAGCAATTTTTTGTCAAAAAAGGTTGAGTTTGTACTGGTTTCAAGAATCGGTCTGGATTTTGTCACATTATATAAACAGTGAAGGTTAAAAACATTTAAATGTTTTAGTCATCTTCGCCAATTTACATGTATGCTGTATAACTATTTAGTATTTATTCAGATGGTCGGTATAAAAAAGCATCTAAATTTGCAAGTTCCGGATATTTTTGGTGACCCAACTTGACCAACTTTCCAGTTGGGAATATGCGGAGACCAGAGCGGCGTAATGTTTTGATACTTTCAGTGAGTAAAGGTTTATATTTTGCTACCAAAATGTCCAATACAGTTTCCTCTGAATTTTTTAAATTTTTTCGGTTTTCCTACGATATTTCGTGATAGGAATTTTAGTTGGACACGAGAATAAGGACGCTCTCGTACTACAGGTTGTCTTACATTAGATTCCAGAGAGAACCTATCCGGCGTCTTAACTTCGACCGTGGCTCAAACACTGGGCCCCATAGTCCTAAGGCCCCCGGAATTTACCGTGCTCTACCGGAATTACTTACAAGTTGCGAGTTTTTTAAGGACCTATTTGAGTGTACACCTTAGCCGACGAGCAAGCAAATAAAATTCAAAAATATCTATTCACAAACAGCTGATTCTACGTCAATAAATAAAACATAGCTAAACAACCTGATCATATATATGCCGTGAAAGGTCGCCAGCGTCTTAATTGTCTTTATTAATGCAGTTTGGCATGATTCAGTGGCTAAAGAAGGATATAGTTTGGAGTGTCTTTTTTATTAGAAACATCAACGTCCTATTTGAATAGCGAGACCGCGGCTTATAATACGACCTTGCAGTATTCCCGAGATTCTTTGGCATAACATTTTTGACTGCAAGACCTAATTTGCAGGCTTCCCTATAGACAAGTAAAATAACGTTGAAAGGAACCGAAATAGTCCTGATTCCGGAAGACGTTCGCATGTAGTAAAGAACGTGATAGGTAGCAGGCGATTGCCTCCGTATGCTCCCAAATGATTGCAAAATGACATTCGCAGGATGAGTTGAGTGTTTGAATCACAGCAGCGCCTTTTGCCAAACGAATGACAAGTTTTCAAGAACGTCCTACGTTAAGTGGTCCCGACTTTATCCTTATAGGTAATAGTTGTGACTTTAATATACTGGCCATTCAGAAAACCGGTAATTATATCCGGTTCCTGCAAGACGTTGATGTCTGATGGGTGTTCTCGACAAGGAAGACGATCACGATATCCAACCTCGTGCTTGGAAAGCGGAAGACGTTTATAGAAACAGTAAAAAAATCAGTTAAAACTTAGTGTCAGCTGCAAGGAAACCTTAGATGAAAATTGCCTTTCAAGCATTGCAGACGAACGGTTAAAAAACTGCATGACATACTAATGTCTACAATGCTAATTGTTCATTGAAAATAGGCTCCTTTTGGCTTTTGCAGGGAGTCTGTTAAAAATAAGCGGCGACAGGCAGAAAAACCTTACCCTATAAAGTAATCTAAACAAAAATATTTTTTTCTTGTGATAAACTGCGTCGTTGTTGACGGGATAGGAGAAATAACTTTCCAACTCGAAAACAAACCGCCGGCCTATCTGTCCCCGCATTAGGGAGCTAAGAAAATTAGAAAATAGGTCACGTGATAGTTCTGAAAAAGTGGGCTATTTGCTTTTATTATTGGTGGAGTTTGATAGAGGCAGCTGGGCTACAAACGTCGAGCATTGCAAATCAACGATAAAAACAAATAATACTTAGACCTTCATTTTTTAGAATTTGTCTTTGTGGGCGGCCAGAAAGACGCTAATTCGAAAAATGACATTCTGGCATAACCGAAATATCTGGAGATTATGCCGCAAGAAAGTCAATATTACAACTCTATCTCGATAAATATTCCTTCCAAACTAAGACTGCATTTTAGGATTCAGCCAATATTTCAAGAAATGCTTCCCAGCCTTTACTAGTTTATGGGTTTGCATTAAAAAATATTCCGTAAAAAACAACGAACATCGACCTGGGTATTTACTCTCATTTCAGGGCTTACCTCAAACTACTGCCCCGCGTACTGAATCTCAAGTATTTTCAATACTAACTTTCAAAACCAGCGTATCAACATTCACACACGGCCAGGCAAATCAGCACTCACATAAATAGCGCTGTGAGGACACTAAGAAACAGACGTATCCGCAGCTGCGCTATAGAACAGTAGAAATATCGACAAGCAATGTTTTGAACATTTATATGGTATATGCGATGAATTATAAGGAAACTACTTGTCATCTGAAAAGGCAAAACTGCTGTATATAAATGAAGAAACATTGGCAGTTATTCCGCTGGATATTAAATCATTCAGTTTAAGTGGCCACGGGTATTTTAAAATCAAAGTCAAGAGTGACGCTCTAAGGATTAAATTCAAGATTTTCCCGTTTATTTCTAGCAGTATTTTGGACCCAACTTTCCATCATATCGAACTAACAAGTTACATGGCTGCAGGGTTCTCCGGTGTCCGCGTCAATCCATTTTCCCTGTTTATCTTATCTGTACATAAAATAGGTCATGCAGGCGTCCCGGAAGCCTCTGCCACGTGACATCATTTTACTTTGTTTGAAAAACTAGCGACAATTGTTCTCAGTAATCGCAAATTCCCTTTACGTCAGCAATAACTTTCCAATTTCTCCTCGTTACTGCAACATAAAATGTTTTAGGGCACTAATTATCTACTGATGACACGCATGGATAGATTTTGCATGTCTTTTTGCGGAAAATAAAGGAACAGACCATTGTTACTCTATGCGGAATTTTTGGGGAATTGCAGATTACTAACGCACCTGAAATTCCCCGAGAACATGCTTGACCGCGCGCTCTCTCTCTTTCTCTCAAGTGATTTATTTGAGTGGGAGGAAGAAAAGGCATTTTGTCTAGTTATGCTAGGAATAAGTGAGAAAACCTCGAAAAAATAGCCAAAACAAATGAACCGATTATTTGCGTATCTTCGATTTATTGCATTTATTAATGCCAGTTCACGTAAAAAGGCAAATAAACTCGTGAAGTAAATCAAGGCATGTTATTTGTAATTATTAAATTCAGAAGACGAAGATGCAATCGTTGGACATCTTGGATGCCCTCGTCTGCCGCAAAGATTGTGGTGGAATAAAAACCAAAACGTAGTTGCTAAAGGGCGCTGTTCCGGCGTTTTGAGACCCATTGCAGTGAAATGGAAGACAAGGTTGTTGAATAGCAATATCTTGCACGAGTACTGAGAGTCAAAGGCTACCCGCGTACCTTTTTCCATCAGTGCATATAAAGACGATACTAGACACCAAACCCAACCGGCCCCAAATTTTGGCAGGCTCTTCCGTACGTGAGAACGTCTCGGAAGCCGTCAGTCGTCTTCTAACTCCACATGGAATTGGGGTTGCATACAAACCGGAAGCAACCATTAGGTGCCATGTCATGAGACCGAAAGACCCACTGCCACGGCAGGAAACGTCAAGAATCGTTTACCAGATCTGGTGCAGTTGCGGACAAAGCAACTACGTCGAAGAAACTGGGAGAATACTCCGGACGCGAATTGCCGAACACACAACAGCAGTGAGGAGGGCAGACAGTAGCTCTCAGGTGGCGGCTCATTCGACGGGACCCTGTCATATTTGCAAGTTTCAAGAAGCCGAAATTCCCGCAAGGGGTGACAACCGCGTGAGCCGCGAGCTGTTCGAGTCATGGTTCTCCGGCCCGCAATCCATCAACAAGCGCAATGACCTCCCGGTATCATATTCCGTGCTGAGATTCTCCCTGGGCTGGGGAATCAGTCACGTGGGGAGGGCCCGAGCGAGCAATTATCCCAGTGACAGTGAGCCAATTTGCCAAGCAATCGTCCCACCAGCATCCAACACGGATGACGAAATCCTGGCAACTAATGACCCGCACGCGGACTGACAGGCCACCACCGCATCAATTACGACCCCAGCGGTGATTGCGAGAGGTGTTAATTAGAGTACGCATGTCCTCACACGGTAGCCACGAGCTATAGATACTGCTCTCCTTGTGCCACGATTACCCTTATCTGCGACTGTCTCTGATGATGGGTTCAAGCAGGAATCCGAAACGTCAGGCCAATAAATCCCTTGCTCCAGTTATCGCATCTGCTTCTTCTGAACTGCCACCTGGGACTCGCCTGTCCGCTTCTATCAGCAATTGTTAAATTTTTACATTTATAATTCCGACCTTAGGCTTTTTTACAGGAATGCAAAAATTATATGAACTTTCAAGTTCACATACCTTTATTATAACAACTGCTACAACAGTCAATATAGCGGCTTTCACTAATACCTTTACTACGATTTCTGCCGTTGCTACTATTACTACTGCTGCTGTAGGAAAAGTAATTTTTGCCTTATTAGTCGTCATCAGTGAGATACAGACCGACCTAAAACCGTACGATCAGATTGAACACAAATCAGTTATACATCGAACAGCACCACCGGTTCGCGTCATGTCGACTGAAACCAGAAATATTCAAACACACGAAGCTGTGGCGACCGACATATACCGATCGCACGCGGAACCAGAGCTTCGGGTCAAAAAAGGACGTCGGGTTTGTGGGGGGTCGCAGGCACGGTGAGCACCAAGCATTAATCGAGACTCTACGCTTGCGTGGACTATAGATCTTTGCCTATAGGACAGAGCGGAAATGTCAATTTCTATCCTGCACTCAGTGCAGATTGGCAAAACGTCACTCACGTGATCTGACTGGAAATCTTCCCAGGCACCGCAGGCTTTAAAGTACGATCACACTTCAATTTTTTAGACGGTATTTTAAATGCGTTTCTTTTTAAGGCAGTTGCCAACTGTTCCTTCGTACGCATTGAGCAGACATTATGCAATGCTTCACACGTAAATGTTCATATTTAATCAAAAAGCCTAAGAGGGTGTAATACCCTGCGATCTTAATGATACAAGAAGATTTTGGAATGCTTTAGAGCTGAATAACTGGTTTTGTGAGTCATGGTATATAAGGGATACTTATACGCGTACATGCGAGTATGCAGTGTGTGGCACCACAGATCTCAGTTTGAACGGCTGAGCGGCAACGGAGTCGACTAAGAGCATTGGAAACTGCTGCAGTTTTTTTACATGGAAATCAATTGTGATGCTGAAATAAGATGTCAGACAGAAAACACTACTTAGATATAACTGTTAGCATTGATTCTCACATCGCGTGATACAAGATATTTCAGCCAAGAAAGCATTCAGGCTGTTGAGTACGCTTCCATCTGACCGCCTGCAGATATCATTCTAGCCAAGAATAGTTACTAGCTTTGCGCGAACACTTTATATTGTCTTTTAATGTTTCTAAAAATACAAGCATACTTTCCAAAAAGCGTATCTAGAACATTCCTTTGTCGCAAACACTGTGTATAAAATTAAACACCGTATGTGTTTGCCTTGAAGGACAAGAGCTTTTGCTTGAAACATTCCACAATTTAATTTTTATGGCCAGAAAATGTCTATTCGAATAGCGTCGTCTCTGTCCGTTCATAACTGCTGCATATGAGGTACACAACATGGTCCGCATTCATTGCAGTTTTTAGAGCCCTGCATGGGATCCTCGTAACTGCATATAGTAATCTGTTCTTTCATTTAAAGGAAACGTCCGCAACTTGTATTTTGGAACACATCGGTTATTAGAAACGTGATTACACTTTTAGAACTGAACAAATTGTTTGAAGAATATACAACCTACCACATATGTAAAAAAAATTATTTGGTGCGTGCTCTCCACAAAACATGTTATGGTTTATTAGGGCATTAAGCGTTAATGGACAAATTCATACTTCATAAGTAGGCGGGGGGGATGACAGGCACGGCGAGCACCAATTAATAATCGAGATTTTACGTCTGTGTGGCCTATGGACCCTCGTCTAAAGGACATAACGGAAATGCAAATTTCTATTCTGCACTCAGTGCAGATTGGCAAAACGTCACTCACGTGAACTGACTAGAAATTTTCACAGGCTTCGCAAACTTCAAAACACGACTACACTTAAATTTCACAGATTGCAGTTAAAATGCCTTTCTTTTTAAGACAGTTGTCAACTGCTCTTTTGTACACTTTGAGCAGACATTATTCAATGCATTTGACACTAGCGGAATCAGTTTAATCACCTAGGTATTACTGGGGTCGAATAAGAGCGTGGAAAACTACTGTACGAAACGTTTACATGAAAGTTATGTGGGACTCTAAAATATGATTTCGGCTAGGAAAATTATTTCGGTGGAGCTGTTAATATTGGTTCTCACATGGCGTGGCCCAAGGTATTTCAGTCAGTTCAGGATTCCGGCTCTTGCATGCCCTTTCTTCTGAACGCCTGCAGAAATCCTTTCAGCTAAAAATAACCACTCATCTTGTGTGATCACTTCCCATTGACTTTTACAGCACATATAAATACAAACATATGTTATAGAAAGCACGCCTAAAACAGTCCTTGGTTGCAACCGTTGTTTAAAAAATATATATTATTCAAATATTTCATAAAAAATGGGAAGATTTTGGATTGAAAGTATCTAGAAATTTAGTTTTTCAATGGCCATGAAATGTCTATTCAAATAGCGTCGTTTCTGTCTGTTTATAAATGCAGCTTCTAAGATACATAACGCGTTCGACGTTTATTGCACTTTTCCGAGCTTTGTGTGGGATATTTGTAACTATCTGCAGCAGTGTGTTTTATTTAAAGGAAAACTGTACAGCTTATATTCGGAAACATCGCAATCATTGGTGAGCTTGAAGACATTTTTAAAACTAAGCACATTGAAGAATATATAGTTCGCCACACAATAGTAAATAGGATTTTGCATGCCATCATAAAATGCATTATGATTTATAATAGCATTGAGCATCAGTAAACAGGTTTATACTAAATAAGCAACCAATTCGGAGGCCGGACAGACACGCATTTAAAAGCTGTCGGGCGGGTGGGGCCAAAACAGCTTTAATTTTATGACATGACGATTAATGTTACAATTTCACCCATAAACTTCTTTCTAGTCGAGAACATAGTTCAGAATTGAATTTAACATTTTACGAGATATACGGGCATATTCCACGCTGATCGATATTGAAACGCGATTAACACACTTTTACAATGAGGAATTATATGCAAGAATTCCCAATGGCGTTCCAAAAGTTTGATTCCCCTCATATAAAATAAAATATAGGCTAAAATAGTCAAGACGGTGTGTGACTGTGGTTGATGCTTTTGTAAAAACACAAACGGCACGCAAGGATATGCGGTGATCTCCTTAAACAGGCGTCTTCCGGATTTTATGCTGCACGTTGTAGGCTACACTTTTGGCTGATGGACGAGCCGGTTCTGGTTTATGAGACCCATAAGCATGGCATTTGAATAGACCAAACTACTTTGGCAACTGTGAAGAAATTATACGACCTTGGAGATCCAAAGTAGCATTACAGTACAGGCTAATATCGGACGCTCTTTTTTCCAGTCATTATCGGCCCTTACGGATCGTGTAACTCAGGAAACCTAAACAGAAATTCTGCAAGTTAGTTCCGATAAGACAGGATTAATTCGGTGAATTTTTAATACGTCATGTCATGCAGCATAATCTCAAAGTCTTTTAGTCACGCCATGACGCCGGCTTTTAATTGTGCGTCTTTCCGAAGACCTGCAAAAATCACACTCGCTAATGAAAGGCTGCATATGTAGTGCAAATTATTTCATCGATTTTAGATAGCTTACAGGTTAAAACAAATTATTTGGAAGGCATGCACAAACACAATCCTTTCCAAAACGAATTCTGTAGCAATATACGTCTTCTTCATATCTCAGTTTTGCAAACGTTTTTCAATATGCGAATAATTTTAAACCGGACCAGACGCTGCAGTTGCGTCTAGGTCCTCCTGGACTACTCGTGGTACACTCCTCGTCAAAGGTAAATAATGATTAAAAAGCCCGTAAAATGGAGCATTTCCATTTTTAAAAAACTCCTACGTTAATGGGTGAAATCAAGAAGGCTCCTAAAGGCTTATATACTTCAACTATGGATATGGACAATGTTATATGCTATATAATAGACAGTGGTAGACGGACAGACACGTTGTTATTTCAATGGACGTATCAAAGTCCTGTAAAACCCCATTGCGTGTGGCTTGTTAGATCAAAATTTATCATTTCTTTAAATATAAAATTTAAACAAGATGTAATTTATTGCAAAATGAGCACAAGAGAAGAGGCCTTTTGCATGCTCCAGATAAAAGGCGTGTTGGATTCATGAGGACATTAAGAGTTAATGAAGAAACGTATGCTGCGTGTGCAGTATTTTTAGCGAGTATGATCTTCGTGTGACTGGTGTAACTGAGATATCTTTAGATTATGCCTCATGAGATTCAACATTGCAAATTCACGTAGGTAATCTTTTCTAACCGATATTAAATTCTGGAATTTAGGACTTTCTGTGCTTCCATTAGGGGAAACATGGCGCGTAAATTTAAAATCCATCGCGACCAGAAATCTCTTGTATATATCACACTTTAAGGACCATGTTCAGAGGCATAAGCGCACGTTCGAGGAATGACGACACTCTTCTCAGCAACTTAAAGGCAAAGCTCTTGACATGCATCCCGACATCTGCTTCACTTTGTGCTTTGTCCTCTGAAGTCGTTCTAAAAGTGGGCGATGCTGATTTTCTGAGTTTACGTTCATGCCTGCTCTTGTGAGGGGCCTCAGTAGGCAACTTGATTAAGTGGAGTTGCTTCAGTGGTTGCTGGAAGTTTAATGCTATTTCTGTCATGCATCAGCTCCCCTAGGATTTTCTATAGCTACTAACGTTCACCCAGTAAGTTCCCTTTTATGCACTTTCATTCCTGTCTAGAGGTGGCTGGCAAAATTCCGATTTAATCACTGGGAAACCTCGTAGGAGACATTCGCAATGCTAACTGTGAATATGGATGCAACACCAGTGTCCTAACCATGGTGAATCAACAGCCGGTCTCAGGAAAATGCGTCCTCTATTAGTGCACCCCGCCAAAGCGGACGAGCCGTTAGCTTCCAGCTATTCAGCCTGTCCATTTTCTACCTGGACTCTTCCAAAGTTCTTAATGATCGACAAAAAAGAGTTTAAGGCAATCAATTAAAAAGAGTAGTGCGAATTTGCCCGCTGAGGACCTTAAATATCTCTTAATAATGGTCTGAAGGTGTTTATTTAAAGAACTGATTATTGTTCAGCTTCATAGTCCCGTTTAAATAACTTTTTTAAAGTAAGAGGATACGATAGTAGCAGCACAGGTACTGGATGAAAGCACATAAAAGCGTGTTTTGCCGATATTCGGCCGCTTCCTGACGCAGCTGCGAAGAGATCGGCTCATCAGTAGATCTCCCAGCATTCCCCGCCTGCTTTCTGCTAGATTCTCCAATTTAGGAATTGTTGCTTTTTAATTTCCTCAGAAATTAACTGTGAACTTGGAGTAGGTCAGTCTATTCCAGGGTCGATAGGCTTAGACCGAAATTTGATGTATGTTGCATGTAGCTCTTACCCTAAAATATACTACTAGCTGCCTGCCGACAGTCAATGAATATTACGCTGTTGCTCGCTGTGGCTGATGGACTTCGGCCGAAATATTCATAGAGTAAATTTCGGTCTGCGACTATAGACCCTAGAATATACCGATCTACTCCAAGTTCGTGGTTAATTTCTGAGGAAATTAAAAAGCAACAATTTCTAAACTGAAATATCAACCAGAAAGCAGGCAGGGAATGCTGGGGGACCCACTGATGAGTCGAACTCTTCGCAGCTGCGTTAGGAAGCGAAAGAATATCGGCAAAACACACGTGTATGAGATTTCAGCGAGTACCCGTGCTGCTAGTATGGTATCCTCTTACCCCAAAATATACTACTAGCTGCATGTTGGCTGTTGATGAATATTATGCGGTTGTCCGCTGTGGCTGATGGACTTTGGCCCAGATATTCATACATCAAATTTCGGCCTACGCCTATAGACTCTAACATATACTGATCTACTCCAAGTTCGCAGTTAATTTCTGAGGAAATTAAAAACCAATAAATAATATTTTCTACATGAAAGTTCATCACACAACTTCAACTAATGCTTGGTTAATCCGAGACGTAAATATATAGCTACCAAGAACCGCTGGTTTATTTGCCGATACCCTCTCATGGCGCCAACATTGACCAGGCCCTATCCGAAGGGTAAAGTTGGACAGGTTAACCGCCTGGAGTTTGGCATTGCGAAAACTCATTTCTGGAACGATGTAAACGAGGTCACTGATAGTAACCATCAGACGAATAAGCATTGTAACTCTGTAGGCATGTACTTAGGCATCCCAACTTTATAGATGAAACGTAAGCCTTGGTAATTTCATCTGTAACCTCTTACCAGGGCCCAATTTTGCATAGGATCAGAAAATGCCTATCTAATGCACTTTCGAACATAATGGGATTAATGGGAACGACGGTAGACGAAAATTCTCATAACGCAAGAGAGATTATTAGAAGTAAAACCAAGTTAGGATAGTCGGCACGGCTTACCGTAGGACTCTTTTTCGCCTGCCTGACGAGAAACATCCTCCAGTAAGAACGAGGGCTTAGACTGATGCCTGGTTTGACCTTCATTCTCGAGATAGGATGAGACTGGAATCGTCCTTGTGGAGCCGGCCTCCGAAGCGTACGCTCTCGTCTTCTCCTCCGGCGCCTTCTCCGCCAATGCAGTCGACTGGGGCTGTGAAAGTGTCGGGCGTGTCTGTGCCTCAAAGGCCTGCTCCCCCGCCAGCTTTGCCGACACCTCTCGTTGGTGGTGCAGCAGGGTGGCCGCGAGCTCCGGCGTCAGTTGCTGTAACAGGGCCTCCTCGCCGCCGCTGGCCTCGGCCAGTGCGTTGTACGCCGCTAGCAGAGTCTCGGGATCATTCCAGTCAATGTTTGCAGCCTCATATCCTCCCTCCGGGTAGGTGGGGGCCTCAGTGCTGCCCAGGATGCCAGCGTTGGCCATCGCGGTGGCGGCTGCAGCGCCAGCAACGGCCGCCAAGGTCACCTGGTCAGTGAATGCTGATTGGTCAGAACAGTCACCGGCGCCACCGCCAGTGGCGGCTGCAGATGCGCTTTGTTGGTTTAACAGCTGCGCCAGGGCTGGACTCCTAAGCAGTTTCTCCAAACTGGCGGCATCGAAGTTAAGCCCAGCGACAAGATCCTGATTCGTGGTTCGGGGTGCCGTTAAAACTGTCGCCTCACGAACAGGCAACACTGCACCGTTGGCGGCGGTCAGCGGCTTTGGCGAAGCACCAAGGTAGGCGTCGGGTTTCTGAGCGTCAGTGGGGTACCTGATTGGATATTCAGCGGAGTAGGACTGCGAAAGAGTCGGTAAGATTGCGGGTTGGGCTGCTACGGAGGCGCCCATACCAGGAGAACTTTCAGCTGAGGGGCCTACCGACAACAGGGACTTCTCCCAGTTGTCAGACATGAGACTCTTCAGCAGGCGCCTGTGTTCCCTTTCACACTGTCTGCGAAGTCGTTCTGCAGTCATATCACGCCCAAACAAACGATCAGTGCTGCCGGTAACCTCGGAGTATCTGTAGGGCTTCGCCTTTACAAACTGTCTGTCAAGTAGTCGAGACTCCGAGGTGGCTGCTTCAAGGTTAGCCCTCAGGGTGTCAAATGAGGTCTCAAAACCCTGGTAGGAATCCAGGAATCCAGTGCTAAGTTGTTCTGTCGACTTAGCGAGCTCTTTGATATGTTTGCTCTGGAGACTGCGCTGCCGGTTGTAGAAGGGGAGAGTGGAGGTTAGATTGAGAGTCGTCTCGGAGATGTAATGTCGACCGGCTGGACCGTCAACTGAACCCTCAGAGAGGAGGCTTGTCAGTCTTTCAGGACTAAAACTCCTCCACCGGCTTCTCTGCGACCATTTGTCCTCCAGCACACTTCGAGGCGAGTTGAAATCTGCCAGCGAACTGTCCAGCCGCCGATCCACATGCCAGCTACCTCGGCGTTTGTAGGGCAGGGTTGAAGAACGGCTGTAGTCACGGATTGGACGCATAGCCCGTGTCTCGCCTCCCAGGTTATCGCCAGCCGGACTGAAGGCTGCCTTTGGCTCACCCGGTTGTCGTTTCGGCGGCCATCGTTGCAGCTGCATGGGCTCCGTCAACCGGGGACGCTGGCTACCGGTGGAACTGCCAGAATCGCCACTAGTGTATTCATCTAAAGCGTTGCGATCTAGGGGCCCCAGAGAGTATCTTGAGGGACGAAGCAAACTGCCGCCGCCGCTCCCACTACCTATGGGCCTCGAATTCGTGGCTGCTGCGGACGCAGAACCCTCCTTACTCCTGCTACCAGAGACCCGGCTATTCACCTGCGATGTCTTGAGTGTCTGTCCGGGGGAGAAGCAGGTGGAGGAGGACTTGTTGAGGGGAGGACTCCACATGGCGGGGAAAACGTTGCCCTGCTCGTAGTACTGACGCACTCGTGGGGAGTTGGCTGCTCGAGGCGCTGAGGAGAGGGTATAACTGCGAGTGCGATTCTCGCTGGAGGCCAGGTCGGGCAGTCGGGGACTGGAACGATGCAGGGGCAGGTAGGTTTGACTGGCCTCACCAGAGGAGACATAGGACTGGCTCCTACGCCGACGGATACTGTCCATATTCATGGTGGTGGTGGCGGCGGAGCCGGTTGTCCAGGGAATACTACTTTGCACAGTGGGCAGCAAATGAAGGGCGGTTGCACAGAGGTGCTGTGTCAACAGGCCAACTGTACTGTCTGTCTCAAGGTTCAGCGGGTGGAGGGCAGAAGTGGCTTCTGTTAACAGGTAGTTTTCCCCAAAAGAAGCAAAATCCTGCAGAAGGGAACACTCCGTCTCCTCATGCTCGATTGTTGTATCATAGATTTGGGTTAGTGTCAACCGACGAGTTTTCAGACAGCGACCACTGGCTACCTGACGAGTGCTATTGGTGTAGGTACTCGAAAATACCGGTTTAGAGTCCTGCAGAAGAGACAACACCGCGTCTGAGGGATCCTGCTCCTGATCGGAGGTGCGAATGAGGGCTTCAATCGCCCGAGCGCGTCTCCGTGTATAGTCAATCGGTTGTCTGTTTGGCTGAGCGAAAAAGTACTGGGAGAGGCTGATACGTGGAAGACGACACAGTGCAGTCCAAAGACAGCCGCCGAATACCGCCGTACGGCCTCCGGTTTCGGTGACTACAAGTTCCTGAAGTCCTTTGCCCGCGGAGTCTGCCTGAGCCAGCTGCGTAAAGCAAAAGGCAGGTCTTGTAGCAAGTTGTCCTCCAGTTGGTCCGAACTCTGTATTACGATTGGAATGAATTACACCGCCACCGCCACCGCTGCTGCTGTAGCTCTGGTTGTCACTGCTAGTTGGCGTGCCCGTAACAGCGCTGGTAGTGAAATCCTCCGCATCTGCCCCACCTCCACCCTCGTGTCTAATTTCCACCCCTTCCTCCGCCTCCTCGGCCTTCGTAGTCGACTCTCGCGTCGCCTTGCCTGCTCCGGCAGTCTGGGAATGCAGTTGGCCTGTCCTGTCCGCCGATCGATGTTGGTCTGGCAAGGAGTACAACTCAGTTGATGTCGGTCGATGCGTGGGCGGTGACGAAGGCGTTGGCAGCGAGGGCGATGTGCGCGCTCTGGCGCGCCTGTCCGCCTCACGATCAGCATCGCGGCCTGGTCGTCGGCCTGTCTGTCCATCGCCAGCACTCGTCCGATCTCCTGCGGCTGACTGCTGGCGCGATGGCTGGTCGGTCTGTGACAGCGAGGTACTGCTGTGAGCTGAGGGCGGCGGAGACGACGACGAAGGGGCCGGCGGGAGAGGCATCGCTTCTTTTGTGCTTACACTGCAGGTTACGTGGTCAGCGTCGTCAGCTTCAGTCTCGAAAGCAGTGGTTTGGCAACCGACTGCCTGACGCGCAGTGAGTCGGTTTCCAGTGCCGAGTTTTTGCCCTAGCCCAGAAAGACTGTCTGCCGTAGTAGTAGTAGTCGTCGACGGCAGCTCCTGGCTTGACAAGCGGGGAGTCGATGTATTTTTCGGTAGTGTCGGAAGACATCGATGAGCTTTTGGGGCTTTCCAAGCGGTTGTCGTGCTAGACTCAAGTCTCACTCCGTGTGAATCAGTAACTGGCGCCTTTTCAGTGGGATCGTTTTGTGTGTGTTGGCTATTTGTCGCCGGAAGAGCGAGTGGCGTGGACACTGGGTAGGGCACTTTACTGGCAAATTCTGTTACTGGAATCGAGGATATTTCGCTGTTCTCTGTCGATTCATTGATTGGCTGAATTGAGCTGAATAGAGCTTTCGCATCTTCATCCGGGTTTACCTGCGATGACGAAAACAGGAAAAGAATGCTGAGACAATAAATAGCCTATCAGGAACATCTGTTTTCCGAATATCTATACGATTTGTTTTTTCCAAATTTAACTACTTTTCTAGATAGTCTGATGTAGTATGTAGAAGCAGACGTAAATTTGACCCATACAGCCTAGTGTGAACGTCTATCCCTTTGTTAGCTAGACGGAAAACGAAGAAAAAGTCAGTAAGTACTGATCTTATTGGTTATCTGGATGTAGAAAAAACACTTTTTGTCTTTTTGTGGTGAAGGGCATGTACATCCATAATTACAGTATTTTAAACTCCCTGTAGATATGCAGAACTAAAGAAGACACTGTGAAAATTATGATGCACTTAAGGACAATATTACTATTGTGCACTTTCCAAATTGCGTCACATATCTTAAACAAACGTCTCGCACCTACCTGGCCAGTTGATTTTCTGAGATCCGCCACATCGAATTCCTCGTTTTCATCAATGTGGGCCATCTCCTCCAGCCGTGTTGAGATACCCTTCGCTGACTGAATGATGCACTCGGAGGGTGCGAAAAGGCCGGCCCACACACGGTCATCGTGCTTCTCCAACACCTGATCCTCAGCGAAGATGCTGAGGCTTGCAGGTACATCACCAACCGCGACCGTCAAACTCTGAAACAGGGCAGATGACGATGCAAATGATGGCACTATAGAACTTTTACTGAATTCAATTAAGTAGGGTGGTTTAACTCACAGAAAATGGTGACTTTGAGCTCCTGCCCCATCGGTGTATTGGCAACCCGTCGAAGGAAGTCGAGTAATTTGTCTCCCAGGGTATGCTCTGATCAAAACATTCAGCTCCAGCCGAAGAAACCCCAATTTTGCTGTTGAAATCGAATGCAGATGTGTCCCCATTCTCTTCAAGGACTGGGGAAAGACTGAGTTGACTAATATTCTCAAAGTTTCTGCAGCGTCTAATAGATAGGAAGGTTTCCTCTGCCTTTCCAGGGAGCTCAGTTAGGGTGTCCTTCTCATTCTGATGACCGTTCTCCTCCTCCTCTTCCTCATCATCCTCGGACGTACAGACGTTTTCAGGCATAATAATAATTTTCGGCATCTCTGCGTCCTCCTGACGCCGTTCCTCATACAAGCATTCAGTTCCGTCCCAAAGTTGAAGAACTGAATTTTCAAAAGTTTGCGAGAACATTCCCACAGTGTCTTCCACAGTATGTCGCGCGTCCCGATCGTCTGTGGGCATAATTTCCTTCTGCACTGTGAATGAAGGTGAGGTTTCCCGGGGAGCATAGCTGTATTCAATAGGTGTTTGACTGATGGTGAGGTAGAAGAGGCGCTGGTCCTCATGGCCTACTCGCGCTCTTTTTGACGGACAGTTCACAATATTCCTGACGGTACTGGCATCCCAGAATTTAGTGTTCAGTTGTCTTGTAACAGCGTGGAGAAGCAGTGGAGATTCGTAGGAATAAGCATCCCGTAAGTTGTATTGACCGCTCGGCAAGCCCTGAGTCTCAACTATGTCCTCGGACACATCCACGGTACTTTGCTTATGGCACACATTTGCATGAAGGATTTTTTGGCACGCTAACACGCAGAGTTTATCAGTAGGTAGCATGGGATATGAGGAGGGGAGTTTGGGCAATCGGCTCGCCGGAGCAGTAGATTTCAGCTCCAGTGAGAGGTGTCGGCAGCGGGATTGGAGAATGAAAGTTGGGATTGGGTGCACTAATGAGCATACTTCGCTGGTTGAGGAGTCAAAGGTGTTGTCGGTGGTGGGGCCTGTGTCCTCGAAGGAGGAAGAGGAGGAGGTTGAGCATCTACTGGATTCTTGACGTATCTCCTCATCGACTTCAGTAATTGGCGCAAAAGTTTGATAGTCGGCCCCATAGCCTCCGCCCTCTCCCTCCTCCTCCTCCACCTCCACCAACTCCTCCTCGTCTTGGAGATAGGGCAGTTGCATGGGACCCCAGGGGTCTACGTAGACATCAGCATAGTAACCGGGTGTCATGTGTACCAGACCCTGATCATAGTCTCTGAAGGAGTCATATAGCTTCTGTTCATAAGCAGCAGAAATGGGCCGAACAGGGTCCAAGGAATGCTGGAGTTGATTGAGGAAGAGAGACTTGACACCCTCTGTGTCCGGTTGGTCTACACAATCGCTGTCGCTACAGACACTGTCCTCGCCGACGACGCGACATTCGAACGAAGTCGCAGTCTGCTGTTGTTGTTGCTGCTGGGAGCTGGCAGTCGGGGATGAGTTAAAATTGCTGTAGGAGGAATCTGCGTCCGGCCAGGCCTTTGGACTGTCCACCGTGATGGTTGGAAGCTGTCGTCTCATGGGAGAATGAAGGCGACCTATGTGGGAGAGAGTAAAAAGGCATTCCAGCGGGTTAAGTCAAACTGATTTCGCCGGATTCACAACGTGCACCGACGGGGTGTGCACTGTGGCAGTGGGCAGGCAACATGGAAAATGAGAGAACTCCCTGTTAAGTCATTCATTAAATAAGACTCTTTAGGCAAAAGGACTTAAAATACAGAAATAGTCGAGAATTCATTTTCTCTGATCTGACCCAAGAACATTAAAAATGACAACGCGTATTCATGAGCAGTTATGGGACAAAGTTCGTGAAAAGCGGACTGATGAATTTCAATCCGTCTTTCAGTCTATAGAACGAGGCTGCAACTCATAATCTCAATGTGCAGTTCGTTTCCCCAATTTTCGAATGTCCCCTAAATGTAGAGGCATTTTTGGAAGCAACGAAGGAATAGTATGCTTCTTTTATTATTTTACATTTACGCTCTTGCTAGTTTGGTTATTCAAAAATTACCTATTCCGACCGCACAATGTTTAATATATTCCGAGTTTCTTCACAGTCAGGTCAACTGCACCATTGAAATTGTCTTGAAAAACGCCTATTTATTAAGTGAGTCTAGTGATTATCTGTTGGATTTCAGGTTGATTGTACAGGAAATCCTGCTTAGACAGTTAACTTACTGTATCCGAATTCGTGAATTTCATTTGTAGCAGTAGGCTAGATGGGTAGCTTGAGCTAGATATGAATGAACTCACGGCTCCTAGTGGGGCCTCGTAGCTCAGATAGCTAGAGCGTCGGCTGTATTCAAGCCATCGCCCTGCTATCATGGGTTCGGAACCTACCGGGACACCGACTCTTTCACAACTGGTTCAGATGAAGCATAACGTGCTTCTCATTTAAGGTATTCTGAGTCATTTGCACCAGCTCCATGCTAATTAGTACCTTCCAGTTCATTGATATTACTGAGGCACCGAATCTTTCACAACTGGGTCGAATGAAGCATAACGTGCTTCTCAGTTAAGGTATTCTGAGTCATTTGCACCATCTTCCAAGCTGATTATTAGCTTCCAGTTCATTGATATTACCACGAAATATACAGCGCAATCCATGCACATATAAAGATGCAAAAAACAATACTTTGGTACAGCGAACGCTGTACTAAAGCCTTCCCCTTACTGCGTGGGTTCGAATCCCACCAAAGCGCTGAGTTTTTCACAGTTGGGTCAGCATGAGTTGTTGTTGGCGTCGTCGTCGAAAAGCTGGTCATTTGCTGTGTTGATCAGGGACGTGAGGTAGAACGCAAAGGTGCGGGCCCGACCGCGTCATTCACCTGCGCCCCCCTCGGCCTCCGGTCTTCTTGACTCTGTCTTGGCACCAAGTCCAGGTAGTGAGTGGGAAGGGGGGGTGCGATGGATGCCGCACAAGTCTAATATTATTATAAACTAATTCACGTGCAAGTCACCGTGTCTGTTGCACCTAACTGTGTAGCACTCGGTGGACATCGTTGAAATCGATGGTAAAACTGTCCTCCCAGTCCGAATATTGCTTAAAAAGGCTTGCCCATGTCATCGTGCGGACGGTGTGGAACTCCGTTGGTCATGCAGTACGAATTAACACGAGGTCTCCTCTGCGGCTTTCCAGCTGTGATTGCACCCTTCTCATCCTCTCTGGCAGTGTCGCGGGGAGTGCGTACACGCCACCTTCGGTTACACCAAGCATCGGTTCACACGCGCTTCCCTGCGGGTGTTTCGAGCTCTCCTTGCTCTCTTACTCTCTCGCTTTCCAATACAGCGAGTGGCTAAGTCAGGTATGTTAACAATGATTGTTTTGATAAGCTAACCATATGGTATCAATCAACTGGGGCTGCAGAACAAAACCTCACCAGTTCTTGATTAGACTCCATACCGCAAGGAAACCAGCATGTGCCGCAAACTGGTGAGTAGACGTCCTTCTCGCGATACACCGCGATATTTTGTGCCAACTAAGAGGCCTCTTAAAAAAACAGGCGAAAACATTTGAATTTGCCTCAGAGAAATTATGCACATAAGCATCTTAACTGCAGGGGAAGTGCACACACTTCCATGTTCATTTAAGCAGTTTATCTAGAAAGCTAGCGTAGAAGGCAATTCCTGTCATTTATATCGTCCACAAAATTTATTGCTTTTGAGCTGACATGAAAAAATGTATGCGTAACTTCAACAAGTATTCGTCCGAGCATAGTTCACTTCGGTGACTGAATAGAAACATCGCCAACACCAAGCATGCTACATTTATGAATGAACTTAAAAAACTGCTCTTAATCTGTGAAGCCCCGAAGCTTGTCAGTCAACTGTTCACACGATTGTCACCGTCAGCGGTGCTAATTATTAGGGCAAATTCTACCGAATGTTTAATTTTCCAGATCAAAGAACTGGAGCAACCGTTAGATGTGGGAATGTGATGGTTGAGAGATCAGAGCGCGTGGTCTCTGTTTGTCGAGTCAGGCATCGAACCTATCGCGCCACTAGTCACGGTCCCCTTGGGTCTAATCTGAAGTACTCCACATTTTATAGATGTGTCCTCCGTGGACCTGTTCAGAATTAAGAAGACAACTGAGACACGAAATTATGCCCGTTTAAAGTTGATGTGACTCGCAGGCCTTCCCAGTCGGCAGTTAAGGTGCAGCTTACTTCTGGAGGGGGATAAAAGTCCGACCGTCGATTTCGACGAGGTCCACTGTGTGCTCCACAGCAGAGTGCAGGCAACGAGGGTGACTTGCGCGTGAATTATTTTATGGTGATGGTGGATTTGCGCCGCATCTGCTGCACTCTCACCTCCTCCACCCTCCGACGTTAAGACGGAGTCAAAAAGCCCGGAGGCTAGAGAAGACGCAGGCAACTGGTGCGGCTGGAGTCGTTCCTTGTCGTGCCGCCACACCCCGATTGGAACCCACGGAGTGAGAGAGATGTAGAGGCCGCATTAATTGGGAGCCACTTCAGCCTGACTCTCAGTCCACCAGTCGGTCACTCCACACAAGCACACACACACACACTGGGTCGACTGCGAGATCCGGGTTATCCCGTCAGCTGGCAACATTTTAAACAACGACTTTTAGCGCATCGTTATGGCTTCAAGCCCCTCAGGCTGTTTATAGTGGGACAAGTGCGCTAGGTGGCTGACCTTGCTCTCTGCTCCCATTCAAAGGCATTAGTCCGGCCAGTCACCAATAACTGAAAGTGCTAGATGGCGCGTCTGCGCACGCCACACGCACGACCGTAAGAGGATAATAGGTCAAAATGACCACTTCAGTCTCCCTTTGTCGGCAACGCCCGCCTTCTGCCGATATTCAGTTTCGCTTCAATGAGAGCAGGACCCTGATTCAGATATCGTGGCACCGCATTTTACAAATAATTAGCCGGTTTGCTCCTCTTCATTTGCGGAACTAAAGAATTCTTGACGAGACAAAGAACCGTAAAATGCGTTTGCCTGCGCAATAAGTTTTCATCAGGCGCAGAAAGGAGATGACTTTAAATATGTCATGGCAACATCGAGAAGCGGTCTCTGTAATGGGAGATTATGGAACAGTGGCGGCAGGTTCTTCGGCAAAACTAGGGCATCTAAGTCGTAAAATGTCATTAGGGATTTGAGTTCTTGCTGCGGTGAAAACGTCCGTGGCGGTAATTGGTGAAATAACGGACACCTAATTCTGATTTTCGTCAACCACTTTTAACAATTTATCTCGTAGAATTTCACTGTTTTCCTTGAGCTAAGATCACGCATTCGAAGTGAATAAACTGAGTCAACAGGAAGGAACTGTTTACTTCGCAGTCGAGGAGAAACGGATGAGTGTTGGTTTCTAAGAGGGGGAAATGTAAGTTTTTTCTAAAGTGCCATCGAGAAGCCCATCTCATTCAGTAGGTGTCGCGGAGACTTGTCTGAAGTGTCACTTAAGCAAGTAAAAATTTGAGATTTGCAGAGGGAACTCTCAGGTAAGTCATAGTTTCGTCTACTTTATTACAGGAGCATACAGTGTTCCCTTTTTGTCAAAAGGAACTTTGGACTTTGAACTTTCTGAGGAAGCTAAAAAGCGACAATTTCTAGGTTGGAGTATCTAACAGAAAAAAGACGGGCAATTATGGGGGATCCACTGACTAGCCGAACCCCTCGCCGCTGTGCCATTCAACGGCAGAATATCGGCGAAACACGCGTGCATGGGCTTTTGGCTAGTACCTGTATTGCTTGTATGGTATCAGCCTACCCTAAAAGGTCTTATGCCTTCTGAAGTTATAAGTATATGAATTTGCCTGGTAGATGCTTGGCCCTAACTTGTTGTGGTTGGAATCTTGCCCGATCCCACTCTGTCCGATACTTTCATCGGCACTTTCAATGTCTTGTGAATTCCTGGATGGCCTGTCGCATTGCCGTGTAAAAGTGATCACCACTCTACGCAGAGCAGCGCGCCTGGGATGGTTTCACATTGACTGCCTATCACTATATCTCGGGCCTTTTCGCGCCAAAACAGGCCTATCCAACAAACCCGAAACTTAATTTTCCAAGCTCGTCGAATGAACATTTCTTGACGTTAATGACTATGGAGTGTTGAAGGGCAGTATTGGCTCAGAAACGACTCTGGCCTTGCATTAAACTACAGTAGGTGGGCTAACTCATTAAATGTCAACTGAAATTCCAAAATACGTTTTCGTTTCGAAAAGATTAATTAAGTAGCGTTGTAAAACTCGTCAGCCTGCAATATAATTCTATGGTATTTCAGTTTCCTAAGGATGTCGGCTTTCGACTAAACTTCCTTCCGGCTGCATGCAGAAACTACACTCTGTAAAGATGACTTCTTAATTAGCATAAATTTTTCTCATTGATTTTCAATGCCCTTAAAAATCCAATTATATTTTATGGAAAACATCTATAAAAATATTAATTCTTTCGCTGATTCGGTAGAAAATTACGTCATCTTCAAATCTTATACGCGAAGGAAGGGTGTAATTTGGTTTTCGGAACTTTTCCAATTCCGGATAAATTTGAACTACACTTGCCGTTACACTTGCCGTTACACTTGCATTCAGGGTTTCCAAACTACAAGCCTCGTATTTTCCGCGTACGGAAAACCACACATTTCCCAATGGTATTAAAAGGAGACCATGTGGAGTTCATAAAATTTGGCATTGGATTTCATCCACATTGTTAACTTTACAAGTCACGTTAGTAAATGCAGAGACATGAAGTTTTATGAACGGCAATTACACGGTATTAAAAAGTCCCACAATTAAAAACTTTTTAAACATTGAAGTATGTCCCTCTTTCGAGTATCAAATTAAAAGAAAATGTAATTTTCTACCGATCGAGCGAAAGAATGAAAATGTTTATGCATTTTTCTATAAAATATAATTGGGCGTTTAGAGGTATCGAACATCAGTGAGAAAAAAAGGCACGCTACTTAAGTAGCCATTTTTTACAGAGTATACTTTTTGTATGCACCCGGATGGAAGTTTTTTCGGAGGCCGGCATCTTAAGGCAACTAAGGTACCACAGAATCCTACTGCAAACTGATTAGTTTTACAACCCTACTTAGTTAATCTTTTCGAAACGTAAACGCATTTCGGAATTTCAGCTGACATTTTATGAGTCAGCCCATCTACTGTACATCTTCTGGACAAAGCTGACTGCAACAAGGATGAAAGGTTAACTGATAATCCCTAAAACGCGCCACCTGTACAGCCCTTCTCCTAAAGCCTTGTGTGAAACACAGGACACCTTGTTACAAACAGATTAATTAGCCCGGTGATGTGCGGTAGAAACGTAGGATCGATTGAACTGACATTCCATACTGTGAATTTCAGATAGATATAAGAGACATTTCACGAACTATCAAACTACTTGTGGTGACATCAATCCCAAAACTGCCGTGAGTTCTTCTATCAGCTGGGTCTACATGGAAGCTGTCAGAGAGGATGCACAAGGCCGACATTGACTACTAAATATTTTCCTGTCCGTGCCGAAACACAAAGTTGTCAAACTAAAACTGGCAAGCATGCAAGCATATGAGTGACCAATTTTGATTTCCTTAAGAAAGTTATCTGGGAGTGTATTAGGAAAAGCACTTGCATCAGGTTCGGACTACCAAACATCTAACTTCATATTGCATTCATGTTGCTGATGTATCGACACACGAGGGAGCCAAGTAATGAAAACCTACAGGGCAAAACTACTAGAGGTGCTCATATGTACAGTTTTCATATATTGTTTTCCAATATTCTCAAGACGAATGAAAAGGTCCACTTCCCCAGGTCAAAAAAGCTCTTGTTTCACCGAATCATGCAATAAACAGAATTGTTTTACGAGGATCTATCATGGCATAGTAGGTGAACTGAGGAAAAATGGCCTTTGTCATCAACTTCTAACGTTCTAAAGAGCTTTCTATCACCCTTAAAATTGACTGGTTATCTAGGAGTCTAGTCTGTGGGGCACGTTATCCGGGCGCGGCCAGAATATTGATGTAAAAGGGCATAAATTTGACCAGTGCTTGCGCTTGAAACATGCCGCATCAGTGTCTACAAAATCCCATGTCCCAGTTGTGATGTCGTCTATTGTGGCTTAACTGGGAAATCTGTCTCAACCCATTTACCTGGACGTCAGTTAGCGGTGAAAAGACATGACCATCTATTCCAGGTGACCATGAACACACTGAACAGTTGGCACAAATTTGCATGGGAGAACACTTGCACTGTTGGCGTCTGCTCAATAAGGGAAGGCCGCGAATTTCTGGATGTAATGCACTCAGGTGAGGCCTATCGATCTAGATACCACATACAAAATTGTTGAGGATAAATTCAAACTGTTTCACCCAATCCCGAGGAGGTGACAAAGTGCAATTAACCCGCATCGACACAGACCTTAACCAATCATGACATCGTCTGTTAGACCCAGTTTAGAAGTTAATTGTTTTCGGTTAGTCTGAAGAGGGGCTGGGGGACCAGACTCGAAATTTCACACAAAAAAAATTTACGTTTTCCCAAAGAATCCCGTCTTCCTAACTAAAATCATTGGGGTGCATGCTATTCAGATAATCAGTGAGTATTTACAAGTTCTGCTGTATGCGGTCAGCGAGCAGATAAGACCTATTAGGATAGATACCTGACTGCTTCGGAGCGTACCAAGGTCGTAAATGGGGGGGGTGGGGGTCGGGAGAGGGTAATTGAAGGCAGTTTGCTATGATAGATGAGCAAATACACTTAGCACACGACATACAAATATCTGTCCGCCACAGCAAATTCAGAAGATGCGGATCGTCAAAAATTTGGTCAAGTGTCTGGTTCATAACCACCGTCTGCAGACGGTAGTTGACTGACAATGAGACGCTTGGCGGTGTCACTGCCTAGACCGGCATTGGCGTTAACCTCCAGTCCGATGAGGGCTCAAGGGGGTGCGCCCATAGATAACTTCACGCACCATTTACCCAGCTAACTCCTTCCGCGCGCATCTTCTCTCGATGGACGAGACCCAGTCAGGACAACACGAGATGTGTGTGTGTGTGTGTGAGGGGAGAGTGCGGTAGATGTTGTGCAAGTCTACTATGAACTAATTCACTTACAAGTCACCGTGCCTGCCCTTACCTCGCTGTGGAGCACACGGTGGACATCGTCGGTAACGACGGCAGAAGTGCAGTGTGTGTGCATGTGTGTATGTGGGCTTGGTGACTGACGCTGGCTAACACGACGTCCACGAGTGCCACACCCATATCCGTTTTGTACACACACACACAAGGACCGAATTTTAGCAAATGCTCCCTGGACCTCCCATCATGGAGGGCTGCCATAAAGGTCACATTAAGTGGTAGTCATGTTCGGCATGCCAGTCGGTACGTAGGAGAGCCCAACTACGGTTATCAGTGCACCGTTGCAATGCAAAAGCACATCAAAATATGCACGACGAGGAAAATATGTGCTGTCCCGCGCCGCGAGAGTATTTCTCATTTCATGCCATGTGTGTCAACGGTAACTCTGAGGAAAGTCGAAGTGTACCTAGACTGCTGGAACTTGTTGGAATTGCTTGAAGCCTCAGTTCGACGTCTGACACCTGTTTATATCAGCACCAACAGCGTAGGTCGTCCTACACGTACTTCAACTCTCTGTAACCCGACCATCGTGATCGACGATCACCACCGTGTGTTCCACGACATTCCGTGAGCGGGGACAGTGACTTGCGCGGGAATTAGTTCATATTGAGAGTAGACGTCCAATCAGTGGCTGGTCGAATATTCGTGACTTCTCCGCAGGGGAATTCTCGCGCACGTGGTGGCCAATCTACGACCGGCACGCCATAGGCAAGAATGTTCTAGAACCCTCTCAGCGGCTGGCACACCAGTGGCCAGAATGTTCCAGAACGCACAGGAGCCAACATAAATAAGGCGCTTTTCTGACTAGTTGTAACCCGTGTTCACAGGCCGAGAATAAAGTCGTTTTTTCCCAGAACGCGCTCCCCTCTCTTTACCTATCAGGCTATAACACGTATCATCTAACGCACTCTCTCCTCCCCCTTCCCACATTGAACCGGTATCAAGATAGAGTCAAAAAGACCGAAGGCAGGAAATGGAACCTTTGGCTAGCAGGGCAAAAGCCCGCATCTAGGCGTACCATCACACATTCCAGTCCGCAGCAGACGCTCACAGGATCTCATACACCAATAAAATGGGAGGGGAGAGAGGGAAGGCACCGATCCTATTTGGCGCAGTGCTAGCCGGTATATAGGCGTGCCACCAAATCCGCAGTGTTGGAATTCGATAACTCCATTGAGCTCTAGCCCCTGTGCTGTTCCAGCGCATCTGCGTGTGACCCGTTTTGGGGATGACTGTGCAACTTAACTTACCAACCGGCAGCGCGACAATTAAACTGTCGCGAATGCAGACAGAGCTGGAGAACCGTCAGGCATCAGGTTCTGCTGGGACAGGAAAGGTCTAGTGTCGACCACAGGGGCTGGTTCACTTGTGGGCTCAGCAACTACGTCAGAAAGCCTAACGACTACTCTGAGCTCGGATAGCCGACAGCAGCTAGGAGGAATGAACTCATCTCCCAAGTCGCAGCTCGTTCAATGGGGCTCGGCCACACGTTCAAGTTCAACGATACCAAGGAGCTCTTGAGGTATAGAACCCGCGTTAGCCGTGCGTCGCTTGGATCACGGTTGTCCGGTTGGCGTAATGACCTCCTACGTGCTTATTATGTGCTTGTACTTTGCCTGGTTAAGGTAAGGAAACACGCCCAGAGTGTGTGGTCGAGCACTGTCGAGCAATTATTACATAAAATAACTGAACCAAATATTTCGATTACGACATTTAGCGACTCGACTGTGGGCAGTCAGACAGTTGTCGTAGCAAACGCAATCATCTGCGACGAATGCAGGAATCGCAAATTTTAATACTGGCACAGCAATGGCATCCGATGGATATTCAAACTCTTTCGCAAACAGTGACTCGCATATGATACTGTGTTTGATGCTGGATGAAAGCGTAGATCCAGAATTTTAGTCGAATAAGTTTTCTGTCAAACCTATCGTGTCTTTTTTCTCAAGTTACCTGATAACGAATGTGTACTTGCTTTTTTACGCATT
The DNA here is from genome assembly GCA_902702965.1 of Spirometra erinaceieuropaei. Lineage (NCBI taxonomy): Eukaryota > Metazoa > Platyhelminthes > Cestoda > Diphyllobothriidea > Diphyllobothriidae > Spirometra > Spirometra erinaceieuropaei. Next base: position 728,282 of record CACRXP010000108.1, on the reverse strand, counting down.
TATCTAGAAAGGTGGTTGCCGTGGTTTGTCGGGACCCAGACGTGGAACAGAATGGTCGCCATTATAGCTGTTCTCAACTACCGGTTTGTGAGGTGCGTACACTGGTCATTGGTGTCTTAACCGCGCTTGGTCCTCGTACAACATAATGTAAACTGCGGAACTAATGAAATCAATCAGTCCTATTGGGCAAATAGAGGACTTTTGTGAACCAAAGTACTTGAGGCAGCAGTCGAGTTAATTTTTGATTCGATAATTTATTTCAAGTTTGGTGCTAATAGTTACAACTTTAGGTGGCTTACTCGGCCGTCTGAACCTCCACGTCCTATATATTTTTCTATTAGCGAGCGGTTTTTTGCTCAGATTTTTACCCTGGCTTTATTGCCTAAGTCTACTGAACATTTTTGAGAAATCGGGGTAAGTTCTTCAATTGGCTTGATGCTTCCCGACTATTTGGTAGCCATGCACTTCAAGGATCTCATTTTATCTTTTCTTATCCGGAAGAAATATCCTGATTAGAAGGTCTGTGGTAATTTCAAATCACTGGTGGACTCACGATTGCTTTGTATAGCGCTAGCTATAATTTATTCAATTTTCCCCCGTAAAGGAGAAAAACAACTGATCCCTCGTTATTTATTCCCGAGGAAATGACAAACCATGCATAATTAGAGTAAAAAGAACAAGGAGATCAAATTCATAACACTAAGCTCCTCCTAAGACGAGGGCACACAAAAAAGCTGAGAGATCTCAAATTCATCTTGACCCAACTGTGAAAAACTCGGCGACCTCAGATTGGGAAGACCGGCTGATCCGACGTATAGTAAAAGCCAAAACAATATTTCAGCCTCGCAGATACTGAGACGTCTCTTTGTCAATTTTATGAGACAGTAAGCAGATATGTCCGTCAAGAGTGCTCCCTTTTCTACGCATAATACATCCCCACACCTTTTCGTCAATTTTTCCTACAACGCAGAATTATTCCTGCCAGAGGCCAACTACTACCTCTTATAGTTGCTTAACCCCTGACATCCGAAATGCTACATAAGATCCTCGGAGTAAACATTCATCTAAATGTGCTTCATAAATAGAAGATGATCGCAAAGTATGCCGTCTCTGCTTGGTTACGATGGAGTGTTTAAAAAAGTTATTTGAACAGCATTACGAATAGTACTCAACAACAATGTTTAATTAAAAGACCGAGTTTGACATGCTCTGCTTAGGTTGCAGGCCAATAATAATTCAAAAATCAAACGACTGCAGCAGGGTTGCAAAGTTTCTTGAATGTCTTGTTTGATTTCCGAGAAAATGACGTGTGAACGTGGAGTACATTTTTCGAAACAGAGCTTTCAGGCATGGTCCAAAAGCTAATACGAACAGTTGAGCGGAAATGCATCAGCTAATGCGGAATAACCGCGTAATAATCACATACCTCCAACAGGCGGCCAGTAGTATACAAGTGTATAATTATTTACCGTGCTGACAACACACGTACTAGCTAAAAGCCCGGACACGCGTGTTTTGCCGATCTTGTGCCGCTGCCTGACACAGCTGCGAGGGGTTCGTCTCATCGGAGAGTCCCTCAGTCTTCCCGTGTGTTTTCTGGTATTTGAACTCCAGTTTTACTATGCCTTGTTTAATTTTCGAGAAAACGAACGTGCGATCTTGGAGTATATTTTTCGAAACAGACATTTTAAGGCATGTTCCGACAGTTGACAGTTGCATATTACTAAATGCCTGTTGGCGGTTTGTGAATATTACGCGATTATTCCGCAGTAGCTGATGGAGTTCAGCTTAAATACTCATATCAACTTTCGGAACATGCCTGAAAATTTCTGTTACAAAGAATTTACTCTAAGTTCGCACATTAATTTCCTCGGAAATTAAATAAGACAAGGTGAAACTGGAGTTCATATACCAGAAAACACATGTAGAAGGCTGGGGGACTCACTGACGAGCCGAACCCCTCGCAGTTGCGTCAGGCAGCGGCACAAGATCGGCGAAACACGCGTGTCTGGGCTTTTAACTAATACCTGTGTTGTTAGTATGGTAAAAAGTTACACAATTTCTTGGCCACATTGGCGCTGGAGTTCGTACAGCAAGTGCGCAGGGTAAGATATGTTAAGCACAGACGATTCAGGAAAGCAGATGAAGAGCACACATGTTGAACATGTTCGAGTTATTGTATCGCTGCTCCCGTCTAGTCTTTAGACAAGCTAAGGAGTGTGACACCGTCCTAGTTCTCCCAAGTTTTTTGGATATTTGGGAACCATTTCTGGGTCTGCTGGCTTTTAAATAACAGATTTTATATAATGCGTTCAACAGGCTAGAATCTGGCTTTTTAGTTGAAAAACCGACATATAATAAGTTTTACTAGTTTTTAACTGTGGCTGGTCGAGAATCTCTGGGCAGGATGGAAGGATGGGTAATCTTTATTGTCGACAAACACGGCGTCTACTGTCGCTAGACTAATCCGCCTAAACGGGCATAATCCTTTTCTAAGCCAGGAAAAGATTGGACCATAACGTTTTTGCGCAACGCACTGTTGATGTTTATGCGAGCACGCCAATAGGGTATTTCCAATTTTGGACAGTAGGGGGCGGATAACAGATGATGTAAACAGAGACACTCGTAATTGTGAAAGGCGTCTGGAAGAAGGAACGGTATCCGAGTAAAAAAGGGCCCTGAATTGCCCGCGGAATGCTTAATCAAACTTTCCTAGGAGTTTTTTTTAATGGAGTCTGTTAAAGAGACGCAGTTTATTCAAACCTAATAATTTCTTACAGCCGGAGTAAATTGCTTCGCAGACCTGCATTCGTCAACCTGTTGGTCCACCGACGCAGACTGTGACACTCTGAAAACGCACTTGACCCACCCCCCCCTAGAAACGACTTGAGGAAAGTGGGGGAGCCACTATGCAAACATGGGAACCAGCCGTAAAAATCTAGCCGAGCCTTTTAAACCTACTTGCGACTTGCACTTATGTTGGCTGTTCGATGGGCCCGTATGTACGCAGGTGAAGCACTTTTTACAGTTCGAATGTCGATTTCAACGATGTCAACCCTGTGCTCCTAAGCAGTTTGAAAGCAGGAACGGTAATTTACGGAAGATTTCTATTATAGTAATAGTAGGCTCGCGCCGCATCTATCGCACTCTCGCGTCCCTCGCCTGGTCTTGGTGTCAAGAGATAGTAAAAAATACCGGATGCTGGAGAGCCCGCAGATGGCCGGCACGAAGAAAACCCGCGGCTAGGAGCACCATTACGTGCCCTGGTTTGCATCAAACACTTAACCAGGATTACAGACAACAACAAAAACTGGGGGGGGGCGTGAGGATCGGCAAGAATCTCAATTGGTGGGGCGTCAGTCAGCAACTGGGCGTGTCGTCACACCCCCAATGTTGACAATAACGACTGCCGAACTTTCATCTTACCTTTCTGTCGGTCTAGCGCATCAACCACGTGGCCCGTTTTAAGGTCAGGTTTGTGAAGTTTACTGTCTACTGGAATGCTGAACTGTGTGTGGTTATTGTGCAAAAGCAGACAGCTCCAATCTTAAGCTGTTTTTCTGAAGTTGGAGACCGCATTGGACAGTTCCGCGTCCCATCAACTTTACTTGGGGTTCAGCCAGTTACCTTTGAAAATATCACATGCTAGTGGTATTTACACTAAGAATTACAAAGCGAAACTTTCGGATGACGCGGTTGACGTTGACGGGACATAGGTGCGGTTTTTAAGCCAGTCTTGGTGCTCTGCGTATGACTAAGTGACAGTATTAGTCTGCATTTCCAAGGCCCTCTGAAAATATACCACTTCAGGTATGGGAGCATCTAAAAATCAAAGAAACTGAAAAATCAAGGACGACTCCGTGTGCAGCCAACAGTAAAGCGTCTATAGGCCTAAGTTTTACACTTTATGTTGGGAATATATAGGAACGATAACAGTTGTTCACCTTTTCGCCCCTCCAGACCCCCTTTGGCAGAGAAGTCGGTCGAGGTTGGGGTGTTAGTCTGAGATCCTTCAGTTTTCATGATGGCTTAGTTACCGTGGTGTGGTCGTGATTCGCATCACTGGATGTCTGAATCCGTTTCAACTGAGAGAAAAGGTCGACTACTGTTTGTATAGGATATGAGGACCAGCCCTGCACCAAAGACGTATTGGTGATTTGCATTTGGATTTGTTTATACCCGTGGACTTTACCATCCTCTACCCCCGTGGATCAGCATACTTTCGGCTACAACTAAAGACATCTCAGCTGGGCTGTGATCTCAGCGCACAGTTAGACCTCATTTTCCGACCATCTCGCTGTAGGAATGTTTTGTTCTTTCGACACCAGACTTTGAGGCTAGCTAAGGAGCGCAGCAGTAAGTTCTACAACAACGTACACATTCAGGCTCAAGTCAGCAAAGGCAAGGGCAGCGTTTTTCAGTCCATCACAAACGGGGTAGTTTATCTGGAAATGTTCCGTCGGGGCCTTTTACGCGTATGAGAGATGTGTTTGACGGTTTAGTCACTTGGGGCCAGCACTGGAAGCCGGTAAAGCGGATCCCTAGGTGACTACAAAAGTACTGGTAGGAAATCGATCGGTTTCGTTGTCGAAAATATTTGTCTTCTGGGGAATACTATGAATATCGAAGTGTATACGCCAATGAATTATAATTCGATTCGCTGCCGCTGGTTGCCTAGCTGTACGAATTGCTGAGAATGTCGAACCTGTGGTTAAAACCGTCGTGAATTTCACTCGGAAACTTCATTTCAAGGTGGCTTTGATTGATTGGTTGCGCTGACAGAAAAGAAGACATCCGACACAGAACACCATGTAAACGGTTGCCTAACGACAGTCAACCATTTGTCAACGTAGCGATACAGGAACAGGCAGGAGGAGCTTAAATGACTATCTTTGAAGTTCGGTTTATAACCAATCAAAGCAAAGGTGGCGAAACATGCAGGATTTAACGACGTCATTAAATTTCGCAAAGGTCATTGCTTCATAACCAATCAGATAAAATTCGACCACCCGATCGTATGGAAGAGATGGAAGACCACGAGTCCTGATCTGAGCACGGACCTCTCCCGATTGGTGGGTTGAACCATGGCAGACTGCCTTCGATCGATAGCTTTTGCATAATCATTTGAATCTCACCTGTCTTAGTCAGGAACTGCGTTGCAAGTGCCTTCTACCATGAGGGAGGAGGGCGAGGCTCGCTCGCCATAAACGTTTATCGAACTGTCTTACGTTCGCCAAAGACCGTGGTGGCACACCTTGGACGCATACCCTCATGCTGCCTAAGCCTTCGCGTCCAGTCCCGTCTGTTGACGGGATTGGAAAGTCAAATGGTTCTTGGGCGAGGGAGGAGAGAATGGCGCTGACGCCGGAGACTCCATCTCCCTGGAACGTCGACGCATTCCTGATTACAATAGGTGGGTTAACTCATGAAATGTCAACCGAAATTCCTTTTGAAAAAATTAATTAAGTAGTGTTGTAAAACTAGGCAGTCTGCAGCATAATTCTGTAATATTTTAGTTACCACAGGATGCCGGTTTTTGAATGAACTTCCTTCAGGTTGCATGCAAAAACTGCTCCCTGAAAAAAATGACTACATAGGTAGCCTGCATTTCTCTCATTGATTTTCGATGCCCCTAAATGCCCAATTATATTTAATGGAAAACATGCATAAAATATTAATTCTCCCGCCCATTCGGTAGAAAATTAGGTCTTCTTGTAGGCTTATACTTGAAGGAGGGATATAATTCGGCTTTGAAAAATTTTCTAATTGCGGGACTGTTCATAAATCGTTATGTCTCTGCATTTACAAATGTGGCTTGTAAAGTTAACAGTATGCCTCAAGTCCACTGCTAAATTTTATGAACCCTATATGATCCCCCTTTAATACTGTAGAGCAATGTGTGATTTTCCGTACGCGTAAGATATACGGCTCGTAGTTTGGAAACCGTGAATCCAAGTGTAAGGATAGAGCGGTTTCAATATTATTCGGGAATTGGAAAAGTTTTGAAAACTGAATTATACGCTTCCGTCGAGTAGAAGAAGGCGTAACTGAAGGAAGTTCAGTTGAAAACCGGCATCCCGAGGTAACTGAAATATTATAAAATTACATCTCAGGCTGACGAGTTTTACAACGCCTCTTGAAAAATCTTTTCGACACGAAAATGCATTTCGGAATGTCGGTTGACACTTCATGAGTTAGCCCACCTGCTGTAACAATAACTATGATGACCTTAAGTCAATCAGGAAGCGCTAAGGGTCGCGACTTGGGAGGTGGCCAGGTGGCGGGATGACTGGTTTCCTCATTTAAAGCTGGACACGAGGCTGCAATTTTTCCGCCTTAAATGACCTTTATGACACCTTCAGGCATGTGACGTCCGAGTCTTTCTCGTGGATGCGGTGGTGAGGAGGCCATGTGGGGCAGGCGCTAAGAGGTTGTTCGTATTTTTCAGCAAACACGACCGCGTCTGCCTTCGATTGTCCTGACACTGCTTGTGGCATCGGAGCCAGATGGGTGGGGGAGGGGAGTGAGTGAGGAAGTTGCTGCTCATACTGTATTCCCTCAAGACATTTTATTGCTTCTCAATACAATTCAGTTTCTGCTTTTTACGGCTTTGTGAGAAAGCGCACTTACCCAAGTCGATGGGATCCGGACAGTGCTTCACGGTCTTCCGTGTGAGCAGGTCTTGTGATGCAGTAGTTCTGTCAGGCGGTTCTTTCGGCAGCTTGTGGTTTCGGTAGCGGAACTCATCATAATTGTAACAGGAGTGAGCCCTTTGCATGCGAGGCGAGGATACCTAAGATAGAGAGGATTCTGAAGTAGCACATCTAAAAATACTTAGCCATATTCAGGATAAAGAGCGGAAAAGGTGACTGGATGGCGTGGTAATCTAACTCAATAAACTCAATGAACGCAAGTCATTAAGTAACGTTCAGGCCTAACGCGGAACATAGACCTCTCTTCGACCACACGTGGCTTCGCGCTAAATTCCCGGGTGATGCTATTCCAGTGTTCTAAATTTAACCTTAACGCCAAGCTTCATAGTCGGAGTCCCAACACTTACCCTCCTAACCATAATGCTAGCCCCCTTGGAATTCAGGGAAATGCAACTATCAGTCTCTGATGGACACGGAAGCACTTTAACATCACTACTGATACACATGCAACGGAGTGAAATGGCCATTGACCTTTTAGAGATCTCGATGGGGTTTCCAGGTTGTACTCTATCCTTGGTTAGGCTGGGTTATGATTCCACGCCCACACCCTCCCCCCAGCTCAAATTATAAAATGTTGTGTTTGGACGTGTGAAAACACCATAAAATCTCAAAAGAAGAAGAGTCGTTCACCCGGAGGGGTTTAGTGGAGGTCCGACGTTTCGAGTAGATGATTCGTCTACCTATCTTCAGAGAGTGGAAAGTCCTGCGCACAGCTTCCGTTATATGGCGCACTCTGTTCAATGTGTGACCCTCCAATGTCGCCTATGTGGCTACATTCAACTCGCATGTCACCGTAACCTAAACCACCCCCGTCGGCCGCGGACATGACTGACGGCCCCGATTGTCCCTCGCCGTGACTGTCCCCCGTTAAGAAGGTTCGTAAAATCAGGTAAGGGGGAGGCAAATTGATGTGGCGGTTGACAGAACAGTCGGTGGAAGACGGGTAGACGAATCAACTATTCGAAACGTCGGACCTCAAAGAAACCCCTCCCGGTGGACGCCATATGGGAATCGCACTTTCACTACTATTGAAAGAAAAAATATATTTTCCTCTCCTTCATTGTTCAAATTTGTTCCCTTTCCAACCAGTGTTTTTGCGGCATATTAGGCTGTTTAGTGTTGTGCATGTCACTTCATCTGTCTTTATGCTGGCTGCAGTTTAGCCAGAGTTGAAATAGAACTATCCTCCAGACCCGTATGTTCTTCTTAATAATTCCGATCGAACCAGTGGTCTCGGATAATGACAGTTCGACTGTCGATTTCGATGATGTCCACCGTGTGCCCCACAGCTGCAGCAGCGGTGGGAGCAGGGACGGTGACTTGCGCAGGGGTTTATTGTGCCGGTAGACTTGCGCTGCATCTACCTACACTCTCTCCTCCACCCTCGCCCGAGCCCGGTGTCAAGAAAGAGTCAAGAAAACCGGAGACGAGGGAGGCCGCAGGTGGATGGCTCGGACGGATCCTCACCTTGGCGTTCCACCACACCCCATGGTCCACACAACAAATAACCAGGATTTCAACCAATACAACCGAGATTGGAGGTTGGCACGGCCGAAGCCGCACCTAGGCGTGCCGCCAACGCCTGGCTCGGATCCCACATTGTGGTGGGAGTGCCATAAACGCCTCGGATAATACTGACATAGGCAACACACCAAGCTATTATTGGAGGTCTAAATAATTGCTTTAGGGGAGAGATATCTGGACGCCAGTTGTTCCTGTTTTCTGGTTCGAGGCTTTTAATACAACACGATAAAGAGGTGCGGACTTTCAGTAAGGTTCTCTGACCGCCAACTTATAGGCTCCGCCCTGAAACTAACATGAGAGTTTCCGTTCAATGCTGCCATTCGCAGACAGAAAAGGACTTAATTTTTACATAGTCAAACGACTTTTGAATGTACATGTGCTAACAGCACGCCGTTATTTCCCCTGAAGTTGAAAGCATTCGCTTTAGATGATCAGAAACATTCGGGGCAGAATATAGGACGTACATCGACTTAACTTATATTTCCCTGATTTATTTCTGAACAAGTATATAAACTTCAATCACAAAAAATCGCCATGAAAGCAGTTTTTGCGTCCACCGCTCCTTACTATAGAAACTTGCTTGCATGTCAGGCTCGAATCTGGAGGTAGCGAATCCAACGGGGAGTCGAGAAGTCATCAAACCGAACAGTCACGAGCATAGTAACCCACGCATTGTCAACACAGTGACTGGCCACACAGCCAGATTTTCACCAATCAGTTGACGAACAGGCGGGTCAGCGAGATCAGATAATAATGGGGCCAACTAGCCCCAAAGAATTTTTGTAAACGGGATGATTTTGCATTATAATCATTGTACGGGCAAGGGTCAGTTACGTTGCGGGTTAGAGTGGTAATTGCATCAACAACCTTATCGGCAACTGCGCAGACCTTGGGCTGAATGTCGTTTTGTTGTCTGCGCTCCGATGCTACTGGTTTCAGGGGGGATCGGCCGTCCGCGATATGGCGATACACCAGCGCGGGGGGACATTATCCTACCAGGATGCATCTTACACTCTCCAGAAATGCCTCCACGGAGGTCGTTTTCGTTGTCTATCTCCCGAACCCAATAGCAGCAGGTATTCATTAATAAAGATGAGGAGTGGTGGAGTGTCCACGTCGGAAAAAGCAGGCCGAGAACTGATTTAAGCCTGGGCCTCAAATAAATACTCAGTTAATCGATTTATCGATCTGGAGCCGGCGTACAGAGCCCTATGCAGTAATCAAAGGGTGTGTGAGCGTCTGCTATGCCCGAGCAGCAAACTATGGCACTGGCAGCCTGGTATGTGCTGGCGGTTTTCTGATCCCTCGCTCCCTTACGCTCCCGCTGGGTACACAGATCGTGAGCACGACTGACAAGTCACTCTCGCGCCTTTCTGACCCGTTGTGAGGCTATTGTTGTTGATTAAAATCCCGGTCAAGTGTTTTTTATGGACTACAGGGTGGGCCTCGGATCAGGACCCCCAATCGATTTGTCGATCTGGCGCCAGCGTACAGAGCCCTGCGTAGTCACCTCCAGTCTTGCGCCGTCGGTCGATGATTGGCTTTACAACTGTCGCTTGTTCTGTTGCTGCTTCTACCTCTGACGATGGACTCCTGTACGAGTCTGAAAGCTCAGGACAATAAACAAAATGTTCCGGTGCTCGAATCTTCTTTTTCACTAGAGGGTCTGTCGGTAAGCGTAGGTCAGAGTCTAGCCGTGCAAGCCACCCGCGTCCTCTCCCGCCTCTGGTCATTTTAACTATGTCTTGACACTGGGATCAGGTAGGGGGCGGGGGAGGAGAGAGTGCGGTAGATGCGCGCAAGTCTACCCTCACCACAAACTAATTCACGCGGAGGTCATCGTGCCTGCTTCGCCTTGCTGTGACCCGCACGGTGGACATTGCCAGACACGACGGTCAAACTGTTGTGTAGTAATCTCCAGTCTTGCATCATCAGTCGGTGATTAGCCGGCGCACCCTATAATTGCCGTCACTAATGCCGTTGCTAATATCTCTGATGACGGACTTCTGCATGAGGTCACAAGCTCAGAGCAATAAACAAACTGTTCCAGTGCTCTAGGTGTCTTCATTACTTATCTTCTCATCGTAAAATAATATTAAGAAGCAGCTGATAACACCGCACTCATAAATTGCAATAACCGTAATTTTAGTTAATTCAAGTTAATAGCCTCATGTGCTACATGCATGAAGAATATTCAGCTGATCCTCCCGCTATTCTGCATTCGTTTAGACTGAAACCACAATTATTTGGTCGTTCTAGTCCAAGTTAATCACTGCTATGAACGTAAAAATTACCAAGCTAATCTGTGGACTTTCTGTCAATACTAACTTGCAAACAGCCTTACCCCTGGTGCTGACACCAATAAAAATGCATGCGTGTGGTAAAGGTTTCCTCTGCGCCCGACGGAAGCTGTGGGTCAATTTATGTCTGACGAGTCCACCATGAAGCATCTGGCCATGTATATTAATTCCAATTTAGCTATTAATGTTACGCTTGGTAGGCCATCTGTCGTTGACTCGACTATGGGAGATAAGCATCTACAGTGATTCGCCTATACATCTTCATTGTGCCTCATTGAATGCGCCTTATGCCGCTGTAACCTTCTCTACCCTCTACCGGAGTATGAAAAGTAAGCAAGTCAGGTCGGATTTGACAGCCTTCTTACGAAAAGGCCTGAACAAAAGTCAATGAAATCACCCGGTTGTTCTTCTTCCTACCTGTGAATCAACGACGAAGAGACAGCGACTGCAGGCCCAGTGAGTCCTGTCCTTTAAACATACAAAGCCTACTTTCGAATCATCTGTTCTTCATGACAGGAGTTGACTGACTATATTTCGCGTTGAGGAGACTCTGGAGCAAAGTGGGGTCAGACGGGCTCGCGGGGCGTGTTTACCTGGCTGTGTTCTATGCGCACAAGGTCATAACTACTGCCGTCTACGCGTGTGGCCTGTCCTAGACACAGTCATTCAGATGGCGTCAATCACATCAGCCATCGTTTGACGGGCTCGGACAGGTGACGGGTACATGAAAGAAGGATGAATGATTGAGGCCAAAGGTAGGGACCTCGTCCCCATGACGCATCAGAGCATTACTATAAGAAATGTAACGTGCTTAAATCTATCACGGCGCAAAAAGTCACGAACTGGAAGGCTGAAAATTGACATGATAATTTAGGCTTTCTCAGACCTCAAAGCCAAAACGCAACGACTCGCTTTTAACGTTGCCGCTATGACACTCTCGCGCATCAGAAAATGAGGATACAATCACTGGAACAAGAAATCTATTGGCCTGACGTTCCGAATTCTCACTCGATTCTATCATCAGAGACATTCGCAGACAAAGGTGATGGTGGTACCAGGAGTGCAGTATTTTAGTAAGTGGCTGCCGTGGGACCGTGTAACTCGCGCATATGAGTTTCGAGCAGCCCCCGTGAAATTCCCGCGCATGTAGGGGTGACCAGATTGCGTAGACGAACAAGTTAGCTGTGGCTGTCTCCTTTCAGTAGGCGGCGGGTTGAGTAAAGTTGTGGTAAATGCAGTACAGCTCTATTTTAATTCACTCGCAGATTGCCGGCGTTGCGTCCATTCCGTTGGACATTCGGTGGAAGTTGTCATCTGCGAAGTTCGAAATGTCGACGCCAAAATGACGCCTCTCACTTCATCTTCCGCTACGGTGGGAGTGTCAGTCCGATCACACTTTGTTTACTTTCCAATTTGCGTCTCGCGGCACATACAATCTTCTTCATCTGGACCTACTTGTCTGGCTGCTGAACGCTTCCAACCCTTCCCTACTTTTTATACAGAACAGATTGCTCAATTGAACTGGCGTATATCTTCTGCGGTAATGAAAGTAAAGTGAGTGGTCGATCTAATGAAAGGTTAGCTGAAATTCTGACATGCGTTTTCGATTTGGAAGGATTACTTAGGCGCGATGGTAATGCTGATTCTCTTGCGGCATAATCCTATAATATTTTGAACTTGACAGGAGGTCAGCTTTTGAATATACTGCTTCTCAATCTCCCGTAGAAGCCGCATTTGGTAGAGATGACTACTTAAGTAGCATGCATTTCTCCCATTGATTTTCGGCGATCTTGCAAATTCAAATGTATTTTATAGAAACCACGATTAAAAATATGCTTTTTTCAGTCGTTTGACATAGAATCATGTCATCTCTATATTTAAAACTCAAAGAAGGAGTATAATTAGGTTTCAAAAAGTTTTCTAATATGCGAATAATTCGGAGTCTGATCAGTCGTTGGATTAGTGCTTAGTGATTTCAGTTTACAAGGTGTATGCGTTCCGAGAAAAGAAAGTCATTTACTCTTCTATACCTTTAAAATGATATCATACAGAGTCCTTAAAGTCTTGCAATGGATGCGGATTATGTTGAGGAGCAGTGGCGAACGGACAGGTACGATACTATATGAATGGGCATTGTGCGGTCTTAAAAAAATCTCATAATTAAAAACTTTATTAAAACCTAATTGTTCTCCTTTCTCGAGTATAAAATATAAAGATTACATGACTCCTTGTCAAACGGCCAAAAGGAAGTATATATTTGTTCGTAGTTTCTATAAAATACATTTGAATTTGCAATATCGCCGAAAATCAATGGAAAAAATGCATGCTACTTAAGTAGTCATCTTTACCAAATGCGGCTTCAACGGGAGATTGAGAAGCAGTATATTCAAAAACTGACCTCATGTCAAGTTCAAAACATTATAGGACTACGCCGCAAGATAATCAGTATTACCACCGCGCCTAAGTAATCCTTCCTAATCGAAAACGCATGTCAGAATTTCAGCCAAAATTTCATAAGAACGGTCATTCACCGTACGTCTCTTTCAGATTGTCGTTCTTTAATATGAATGAGGCTCTTCAGGAAGTGACTCACTAAGATGTTCGACAAGACTTGCAAACGCTGTTATCAAGCAACCTAAAGATTACGGTTGTTTACGCAAAAAATTGACCTCGATTTTGGAAAAGTCATACAACGAAATTAATATTTAGTCAATAAAATGTCCAATATAAGATAAATGAAAATCCAGAAACGCCTGCAGGCCTGTTTGCCTAAAAACCAGATATTTGACAGTTGTGCTTAATTTATGCCTTTCTTGGGGAACTAGTTTGAATATTTGAGCATCCTTGTCAAGACAAGGCACATCATCAAGTAGCAAAATTTCGTCCCGTGTTTGTAGCAGAAAAGTTTAATGTCTGACTATCCCGAAACTAGACATATTTTTAACAACAATATTGGCACTATACAGAGTTTTCAACGCTGACAGGCGTCGATTTTGCATAACACAAGTTAATTGGTGGTTAACTGTCATCGTGTCAACAACTATTAAAAGTTAGGACAGGTGAAATTTTTCCAGATCTCACTTAGGCTTTGCCAAAAAGCCGAGTGGCACATATTCAGCTGAAAGGGAACTACCACCTTTCTAACTCGATAGTGCCAGCGTCCTTCCCATAGAACTGTCTATGCCAGCCTATTTGTTTAAATACTGACTCATATATTTTGCTGAGGAGGACCTAGGAGTTGGCAGGATAGTAGAGCTTCATTATCCTGTTCTCAAAAGTGCGTTTTCAGAGGACATTTATAGATTTAATTCCTTTTAAAATCCAATTAAGTAAGAGGTCGAAATCTTTCTCTCTGACCTGATAATCCTCCGTTTACCAATTGTTTCTTTTCACTAACTTCATTAAATGGTAGCCTTGAAATTTTTCCATATATCCGTATGAACCCCATATCAACGTCTAGAGTCTCTCGTTCATAAATTGATCTTAAAATACTTAACCTACGCGAAGTAATGGTCTCCGCCTTTTGGACTTTGTCAAGCCGCACCTCTGAGCGGCTTGCCGATATAAAGTTGTTTCCAGGCCACCCAAGACTTCTTAGGGATCATGCAAAAGTTATTCAAAAGGTCATTCAAAACGTGACAGGGATACAAGTGGATCCCGTCGCAATAAACACAACAAACTATACACACGGGTAGACAGCGTTGACTTGAGCTCGTCCCTTGGACCTGTCTTAACTGAAGTCTTCATGGGCAAGCTGAAGAAGTTCCAAGTAAGCGATCAGATTAGTTAGCGTACACATTATGGTTGCCAAGTTAATGGCATCTTTGCAACTGCCATTACGGAAGCCGGCGTAGCAACCGTCTTAAATGCTATAAATCAGGTAAATCTGTCGATCAAGTTCACAATGGATATGAAAACGGCCTGTTCGCATCCCTTCTTAGATGGCCTTCTAAACAGGAGACTTGACGGCGGCGTCCGAAAAAGCATCAATCGGGCGAAAACATGGTCTGGACAATACGGAAACTTCGGCAATTTCGTTCCTCTCGAATAAAAAAATGATATTTTGAGCAAAGGATTGGAAAATGTGTTTTGCAGGCGGCATCGAGGATGCGCTTAGAAAGATCCCTGACTTGCTTCGCCAAAAGGAGTATCTTGATAGGTCTACTGCAAAAACTGTTGCCGAGCTAGCGGGAAAAACCACCACATCGACTGTTGGAAAGACAACTCTGTTCCGCGAAGTCCCTTTTTAAGGGGGCGCGACGAGTGAACTCTAAGGAGTCTTGATCAAGCTATCTCACTCACCATTCCATCAGCAAGATTTTTAATATTATTCTCTGATAACCTTATTTTAAAAGGAGGAGGTTGCCACCTCAGACCACCTTAGTGGGCATCTATTCTTTTACTTGTACCTGTGGAGAGAGTTATATTAGTCGTACACCGAAAGAACCTGAAAACAGAAATGTCCATTCCAGTCCCCCTTCTCTTTGTCAGTAATGCTCTCCTGCCTATATCATGCTCCGCTGTGCGGCTACTGGTGAGACTCGAGAGAGAGAGAGAAGAGAGCCACAAGGTAGAACGGTACAAGTACATTAACTGTGCTAACTCATGAAATGTCAACCAAAATTTCGAAATGCGTTCTCTTTTCGAAAAGATGCATTAAGTAGTGTTGTAAAACTGATCATGATGCAGCATAAATCTGTAATGATCCAGTTACCTGCGGGTGTCGGCTTTCGAAAGAACTTATTTTCGACTGCATGCATGATGTATGCTCTGCGAAAAATGACTACTTAAGTAGCATGCAATTTTCTCATTGATTTTAGATGCTCTTGATAATTCAATTATATTTCAAGGAAAACATGCATAATAATATTCATTCTTTTACTTATTCGGTAGAAAATCCGGTCTTCTTCCAATTTCATACTCAAAAGAAGAGCATAATTCGGTTTTAAGAAACTTTTCTAGTTCCCGAATAATGTTGAACCCGACCTGCCGTTACACTTGCATTCAGGGTTTCAAAACTACAAGCTGTATATTTTCTGTGTACGGAAAACCATGCATTTCTCTACGGTGTTAAGAGGAGATCATATGAGGTTCATAAAATTAAGCAGTGGATTTGAGCCATATTGTTGACTTTACAAGCCATATTCGTAAATGCAGATACATGACGTTTAATGAACGGCCATTTAATGGTATTAAAAAAATCTCAAAATTAGAAAAATTTTTTAAACCGAGTTATACTCTTCTTTTGAGGGTGAAATTGGAAGAAGACGTGGTTTTCTACCGAATAAGCAAAAGAATAAATAGTTTTATGCTTGTTTTCCATGAAATATAATTGAATTTTCAAGAACATCGAAAATCATTGAGAATATTGCATGCTACTTACGTTGTCATTTGTTGCAGTGTACAGACCCTAAATGCAGCCGAAATTAAGTTATTTCGAAAGCCGACACCCGCAGGTAACTGGATCATTATAGATTTATGCTGCATCATGATCAGTTTTACAACACTACTTAATTTATCTTTTCGGAACGAGAACGCATTTCGAAATTTTGGTTGACATTTCATGAGTTATCTTATCTACTGTATATTCTGTTGCATGATCCGTGAGCGCACACAAGCCATTTAAACTCTAGAACATGTAATTAGTTCCCGACTGCGTGCCCATTGTTGAATTGACTTTGGTCCATACATGAAGAATATACCAAAGCAGTTCGTAGAACATGCTTGTAGAACGGTGCCAATTTTACCAAAATATTTGTCTAAATTAATCGCAGCTAAATCGTGACTTCCATGCTGCGCATTTGTACAAATGTGTTCTAATGTCTATAAGGTTACTTTTGTAATGCTTTAGGTGCTCTGCTTTAGAAAACAGCAATGTCTTTTACGTGGGACGAGTGAATGACTTATTTCTTCTATGAAAAGTTACTCCTAGAATTGGTCTCGCCTACTTGTGCGTCTGAAAAATCTGTATTTCTATTGTTGGAAAATCGATAATGCTACATTTGAGTTGAAATATCCTGCCCCTAGGCAACGGTTCTAAAATGCGCAGTTCATTGGTCACTGTGTATAGAACAAAAAACTTTTTCGCGCAGGACTTTGAGAAAAACCAGTTAGAGGGACACTTGAAGATACTAACTGACCAGATAATTTGTTTGTCTTTTGCATATGCAAAACGTCCAAAACGCTCTTAAACCCCGGTTTCTGAAAGTAGCATCTACCACTATAAAGACGTTTCTGTACACGCGAAGTGGCTGCTCGGTGAGAATGAATGATGAAAACCCAGTCATTTTCGAAACGGAATCCTTGATAACCCTTTACTTTGACTCGGAATTTTGCTTAGATACCCAAACTCTCGTTTATCGGATGGCCAGCTAATAGGCGTAAGGCCATATTTATTTTGTTTTTTCTCTTATAATTTTATGTAATTAAACTTCAGTAACCATATAGAGCATATGTGCTGTCTCATAAAATGTGGATCGAATGTCTGAAATATGCTCTCGATTCGAGAAGATTGCTTAAGTAACGTTGTGAAATTACTTATCATGCAAAATAATCCCAAAACATTTCAGTCCTGCCAGAGTGTCGGCCTTTGAAGGAGCTTCATTTCGGTTGTTTACGAAAATTACACTCCATAAAACTGAGTGCTTAAGTAGAATTATACTTTCAAATACTTTTCGCTTCAATATAAATTCGAATATACTGTATGGAGGACATGCATATAATAATATCGTTTGTGCTAAATAGTTCGCAATTTATATCTTTAGATTTTTAACTTACTTAAAGAATGTCTTTCGATAAATCAAATTACAACCCAACTTTGACGTTTTTTGGATGAAAGGCACGTTCACTTGCTTTATTTCCCAGAGCACTTTTTTCTTTTTTGTATTTACGATGGTAGTGAGCGCTGTTAAACTGTTGGACCAGGAAGTCGGTGTCAATGGTATGATTTTTCAGGCAGAAAATTTCGTTCACGCGCCCAACGTACACGTAGAGGTACAGTACGTGGCCTATCTCATGAAACCTGATAACGGAAACTGACTAGAGAATTTTTGGACGCTTTAACGTGACGCATTTTGTTTGCTTACCCACATCCTTCACTGAAATATCCTTTTCTTGTTCAGAAATTGTGATTGCCTAATTATATCAAGTGAAATATCAGTAAATTTTAGCGAAAATAGACGTTGGAATATATTCGTGCAATCTCCTATATTAATACATGTCCTAGACTCCAGTAACGCATCTGAGCGACTTTTTCATTGAAAGGATGGCCTCTTGTACGAGACCGAAAGCTCAGACTAATAAACCCATTGTCCCAGAGATCGGGTCTTCATCTTCTTTACAACAAGAACCTGGGATTCGCATATTCGCTTCCATCCGTGCAAATTTCGGGCGTAATGCGCTTCGCACAGCTCGCAGCTGGGAGACATTCACCACCCGAGAGGCAGTAACATATGAGCAGCTTCGTTTTCTGCACAGATGTGTTCGCGAAGGACTGACACCGAAGAGCCTACGCTACAAGACTCCAGTGAATACTGAACTTGGTAGAAACGTTGCGCAACGCTTTCGCAAGCAAATGACAAGAGTGTTGATTAACGACTGCCACTTGCGCCTACACAAGTACCGCGCCGTCATTGAACAGAAAAGGACAGAGTGCGCGACATTGTTTGGCGAATTGGTTACTGATTCCCTTGGCCGAACAATATCCATCTTGGCAAAAAGGAGACAAGAGTTAAAACGCATGAACCTAGAGCAGAAGTTCGGAAAGTTGAAACCCGAATACAAGACGAACGAAAATGTGGTGCACAATTTGTCTTCCAGACAGTTAACTGAACAAGAACTGAGAGTGCTGAGTCGTGAAGCCAACTTTAATACGGCAGATGCCAAACCGGCCGAATTTATCGCCGCACTTGAAGCCATGTTGGTAAGAACCAACGCGACCGACGAAGCTAAACACACTGTACGCCAAAAAGTCACCTCCCTACTGCTGACGAACAGGCCCATCAATAATATGTCGCCCGCAGAAATAGAAGCAATGAAGGAATTAAAAATGGACAGAAATATAATAGTGCTGCCAGCCGACAAAGGAAGAGCAACCGTCGTGATGAACCGCGTTGACTACAACGAAAAGGCACAAGCCCTCCTAGACGACCAACAGTCCTACAAGTCCACGCCTCCCTCGCGAGCCAAATCGATGATTGGTCAACTAACTGGACTCCTGAACCGGCTAAAGCGAAACAGTGCTATATCGCTGGACGAATGGCGACAAATGAAACCAACGGACACGGCACTGACCCGGTTTTATGGATTACCCAAAATCCACAAGCCCAATGTTCCCCTTCGACAAATCGTTGCCTTGAAAGGCAGCCCCACTTACAATCTATCCAAGTGGATGGCCCGAAAACTTAACTTTCTCCGAGAAGGCTCAAGGACCTCCATCAATTCGGCCTCCCAATTCCTGGCCGACATCCGAGGAAAAGTTGACCGACCGGAGCAGATCATGATGTCTTTTGACGTGGTTTCATTATTCACGTCCATCCCACCGGACCTGGCACGCGACGTTCTTCGCAAACGACTCGAAGAGAATTACGACGAGACGAACAAACCCCTAAAAATCGACCACTTACTGCAACTGTTTGCTTTCTGCCAACAAACCTTCTTCACCTTCAATGGCAGAACATACGAGCAGATCAAAGGAACGCCTATGGGTTAGCCAATATCCAGCCTGGTTGCAGAACTAGTCCTGCAGGAACTGGAAAAAGTCGCCTTCGACCACCATGAACCTGCATTTTGGCGTCGGTACGTGGACGACACGTTCGTCATAATTGAAAAGAGTAGACTGGCCGACTTCCAAGACCTGCTCAACGGCATCTTCCCAGACATCCAGTTCACAAGGGAAGAAGAGCATGCCGAACAGCTGCCTTTCCTTGACGTTCTCGTCACACGCACAACCAACGGCGAACTCAACACCACGGTGTACAGAAAGGCGACTAACACGACTCAGATTCTCAACTACCACAGTAACCACCCAATGGCGCATAAACGCAGCTGTGTTAGGACACTCTTCCAGAGAGTAAAAACGCACTGCAGTGAACCAGAGGGACGAGCACGAGAACTTCGGCATCTTCGGGACCAACTGGCAAGGAATGGATACCCGAACAGCTTCGTCAGCCGCTGCCTCCGCACGCGCCCACGGCGAACAAACGGAGGAGAGCCACCAACACTCTGGCACCCTCTGCCGTATATAAAGAACGTATCCGAAGCGATGGAACGTATCGCTGGAGAGCTCGGCGTGGGTATCGCTCACCGTCCGACAGCGACCATGCGCAGTAAAATCATGCAAGTGAAGGATCGCCTAGACGTGGGTTAACAATCGGGCGTCGTCTATCAGATCCCATGTCGGGACTGCCCTCGCCACTACACTGGACAAACCGGGCGACGACTTAGCTCACGAATAACGGAGCACAAACGGGCGGTCCGGAGAGGCGACCCGTTGTCTCAGGTCGCCACTCACACCCTGGAGGAAGGCCACGAATTCAACTTCGCGAGCACGCGGATAGTGGCGCGGGCCAGCAATAAGACAGGACGAGAACTGTTAGAGGCCTGGGTGTCTGACACCAACGCTATCAACAGGCATGTTGATATACCCCCCTGCTATCACGCGCTCCGTTCCCGCGGCCAAGGGGCGAGACCCAATTTCCAGCCAAGGGTGCACGCAGTCACGCCACCGTGAGATGGCGTGGGACGCAACTTATCGCGAATACCACCCTCTGCACTCACATCTCCCCCCCCCCCCCTCCTGCATGGCGTGACTACAAAAACCACTCATTTGATGTTGCCTTCTCACAGTCTCTGCCGATGGCCTCCTGTACGAGACCGAAAGCTCAGACTAATAAACTCATTGTCCCAGAGATCGGGTCTTCATCTTCTTTACAACAAGAACCTGGGATTCGCATATTCGCTTCCATCCGGATAGTAATTTACCCGCGAGAGTTTTAATATACAGAGTTAGCCGGACTAGAAATTTTATTTCATGTCCTATGAGGACCATGGTTATCAATCGCCTAACATAAGGATTATTCTAAAGAAACTAGGAGTTTTATCCGTTCCTTTATGTTTAGTTAGCAGATCTGTGCGAATTGGTGCCCTAAAGTGCAATAATAACGCAGATAGAGATTCCTTCGTTTAAGTTGACTGAAATGTTTTTGCCGTTTGGAAAATTCTAGCTGATGTCACATAGATGACCACCACAGAATGGTCATTTCCAACCTTAAATATATGACACACTACTTTTCTACTATTTTAGCAATACGAAGAAAACAATTTTAGTTTCATCAAAATATCAGTATTTGTATGGGCTCTCTGTCGTGCATTCATAATCAAACAACGGAGTCAAAAAGCGAGCAAAAACATTGGCAATGGCCTCGATGTATAGAGGAATGCATGTTCTTGCGTTTACGGTTGAAATATATAAGTATTGCTTAGGAACGTGAATGAAACCGTCAAAAGTATCATATTTTTACAAAAAATGCAAAGTACACAGAGATCCGTCGACGGAGTGCAGTAATAAAGCACTTTCTGAAGAGGTAACTTATTAATGAAGGTTTTTTTATTGATCCAAGGCATATTCGTTGGCGGCTTTCGTTGTGGACAGTCATTATTTTTGAAAATGAAGTTTGATGTTTGAATGAGTCTTCACATGTCACCCAAACGACCATCTTCGTGAAAAGGAGCACCTGAACACTCAATAATTCGGTAAATGCCTTTAAGAACCATCTTATTTTAAAGTTCTCAACAGACAGGTAATTCAGAATCTGTCTTTATGGGCGATCGGGTTAAAACACTGAAAATCATAAAGTATTCAGCAATATTTCGAGGCCGATCTGAAACTCAGCGTAAACAAAAACGAAAGAAGAGTATAAATTAATTCAACAGGACAATTTTCTCTACAAACACAAAACGGTATGTTTACGATCACGCCTGTCAATTCTATTTAAATTTGTAAGGCACCGAATGGCCTCATGGCATGTCACCTTACGAAACCTTTCGTTCCAACGACGTCCACATCGGCGAAATCAAGCAAAATCCAGTTTCTCTTGTTGAGCCCCATCTCATTTGACTCCAAATCATTAATTAAATTATGAACCACTGAAAAACTGTTTTGGAATCTACACCCAGAATGTAGGCAGTTGACAAACCGTCATATATGAAGTCACACTACTTATTAAAAGATATGTATGTGTAAACTTCACTGAAACGCTGTCATTAGACGTGATTTTATGTCTACTTTCATATTTACTACGTGTTTGGCATGAGAATACATTACATACATCTAGAAACGAAATTTACTTAATTGGGGCCATTTCTGGCGTTTTCGGGATATTGCGCTTTTCAAAATAAATCGACATTTTTAAACAGCGCAACACTGTCAGTCATACGTCTTTAATGTTCTTAATTCTTTTAAACTTGTACTTAATTAACATATTAATTAATTAATTAATTAATTAATTAATTAATTAATTAACATATTAATTAACATATTAATTAACATATACATATACATATACTTTTTAAACTTGTACTTATACTTAAACTTGTACTTATACTTGTACTTGTACTTGTACTTGTACATATACATTTGACTCATGAAATGGTGTCGGTTTGGGAGTGATTGGCAATCATTCGTAAATTTCGGTACATTTCATGAGTTAGGTCACGTACTGTAATTAATGGTACCCAGTAAACTCCTTACCTCGACCTCGCCTATGAAAACACTTGAGAGAGACTGTCCAACCGGTAAGCTCGTCGCCACACCATCATTACACCAATTATAAACCTTCTCAAATTACTATATTTCTATTTTTCCTATCAGTGGGTGAGCCAGATGATGAATTACCATGACACATGTTTTCTATCTTTTAAAGGGACATATTAATTTTGATTCATTTCAGAAAGGTTGTGCAGAATCAAGTCGTAGGAAAAAATTCCAAATATGCCCTCAATATGACTTTCTTTACGATAAGTATATGTTTAGTTGACTAAAAATTGAAAATAAAATAGGTGCATTATGGAACAATAAAATCAGCCAGAAACTTGGTAAATTCCATTTAATATCTTCAGTTTATAGATAAAAATAGATATCGGTTCAACCCAGTGCCACATTAATGTTTACACGTCAACAGCATGAGATATTTGTGGATTCAAAGCTGACAAAGTAGAGCATATGGAAAAACGCACACAGGGAGTGCTGGCAAACTCACTCACGATGTGAACCGTATCTCGTCTGTGTCTTGAAAAGGCAGTAAATTAGCTAAACACGTGTGCTGCGTGTATGGTGACTCAATTGGTATCTGACTGAGTTCGCGGAGGCCGATGCTGGGGATTTTATTCCCACGACAAACCAATACATTTCTCCTTTTTAGAGAATCCGATACAGTGAAAACTTATCATACTTTTCACCATACCGAAACTCAAGTACTATTTAAACCCCAGACACGTGCGCATAGTCCCTCACACCCATGAGGGGATTGGCCAGGGCAGTGCGTTCTCCAGCGACTTCGTGTGTTTTCTAGTAGATATTCCTGTCTTTTAAATTAAGGCCTAGCAATTTCCTCAAAATTAAATTCGATAATTAAGAGAATTTAGAGGCTGAAACATCAAACCAGACTACATGGAATGTCCAGGCGCTAGAAGTATAGTAGCTGCTTGATGACATGGTAACGCTCAGATAAAAAAATTTCTTAATTTCACAGCTATGGCATAATCAGTGTGATTGACAGGAATGTCTGGAATCATGTTTCCTCAGTAAGTCAGCATTCGAGCGCAATAACTGTTTTCTATGCTAATTAATATTTCGCTTGTAACTGAAAACGTTTTCTGCTCTAAATAATGTTTTAAACGTCAATCAAGGTTTCGCGGAATACAAAATTTGCCGTCAATCTCTGTCTGTCTGCTGTTTGTGTGCAGGCAAGGAGTTTAGCAGTTATAGTCAGGGGGTTATCAAATGCCTCATTTTCGTGTCAGATCGATGAGAGCCAACCAGACGTCATTTTGAGCGCTTCCAAAAGCACTGAACAGCGGTTTTAAATCTCTACATTGATAAAACATCGACTTAAAACCCAAAGTTTTTTTAGGTTTTTAAGGGGGTTTTTAAAGTTTGCTGGCCGGTAAGCCCTTCAAGTGCATATAAACAATAGGTATCCACGTTTGCACGTGGGCCAGCTGAAGTGCCCTATTTACATGCCAAAATAACTTGACCAATATGAACTTACCTTATTTACATTATATGGGAGAGTATTTTGGATTCTAACATACAAACCGTGTTCGTCATTAAGTGCAAAGTGGTGAATGACTTAGAAGCAGCGTTTCGGGAATTGAAATGAAAATGTTGCGACGAAAGTAATTAACCAGCAATTAAACGCGATTTTCTCAAAATTCCTTAATTTTATGCCTTTGGTTCACTAATTCTGGTAACAAAACTGTCAAAGATAGCCTAAGAACTGGTCTTAGACGTTCAACCATGCAGGCATCTCAAGGGCATAATCAATGTTGCAATTTCTTCCATCTATATTACTCTGTTATGTCATTAAATGATACAAGTATTTCTTACTTATTTGTCCACATTCTTTTTTATTTGCTAGCCCCTTCTTCAGCAATCCGGATATTTTAAGTAGATTAATCTTGTTCTACTAAGAAACGGCACTCCTCTGCAGTAATTAGCGCCACCTTTAATAATGTTTCACTTCAGGTACCTTTTTTGAATGGTCGCCCGACCTCTTGTCCGCGAACAGTCTGAATCAGAAATCTAGGTTGCTAACTTTGCAATACAGTAGGTCATAAAACAGGAACTTAAATTTTAAAATACGATTCGGCTTAGGAGGTACTGTTAAGCTCGGAGCGCAACAATGGTAAACATACTACATGCTGTCACTGGTATTTCATATGCGTCAAGATGCTGTCCTTCAAATGGATCTGATAGTCATGCCAGAAAAAAGATTGCCACCGTACTAACACGCACTGATTTTTACTGTCGTTATAAGTCTGAAACTTTATGTGCCGTTTAAGACGTACAGTGTAGCAGCTGCGGTGTAGAAGCTGCCCGGTGTTTTTTATCCGATTAGGTCTTAACCAAAACTTTTACTTAAAGCGAAAGTATATTCATTTATTTGGTGTTTTCTAATCGGCAAACTTTAGAATTAGATAACGTTTATTCCAGTGCACTTTTAGGAATACTGGGTCCGGATTTTAGAACGCTGTCCATATCCATTAAAAAATCACATAAGCTCCAGATGTTTTGTTTTTATGAAGAAACATATGCTTTTTTCATTAAAAACCCCAAAACCAAGACCGAGAACGGGTCAAAATTAAACCCTTTCTTAGGTATCTTTTAATTCATTATTTCAATAGCCATATAAATGCACAGGCCTGAAGAGAATTTATCGAAAGCAGACGTATGCTCGCCAAATTGCCTTTTGAATCTTTCGGGAACTGTTATGTTTTGAAGAAACAGAAAGTTATTTTATCTTTAAATAGATATTCAATAGAGCCCGATTTATCCCGAAAGACGTTTGGGACAAATTACTTTCATCCATTCTTTGAAAAGGTATGTATAGATTCATAGAAAATTAAAAATTTGAAAAAAGCACGTCGATTTCCTAGTAGTTTTAGTGGGCGTGACATGCACGAGCTACCGAGAGGAACGACATTCAAAATGCCGCATCCTGGTAATTCTGGAATGTTTCAGAGTTGTGACGCATTTAGGGATTATAACTACAGTAGGTGGGCTAACTCATGAAATGTCAACCGAAATTCCCAAATGCGTTTTCGTTTCGAAAAGATTAATTAAGTACGGTTGTAAAACTAGTCAGTCTGCAACATAATTCCATCATATTTCAGTTACCTCAGGATTTCGGTTTTTGAATAAACTTCCTTCCGGCTACACGCAAAAGCTACACTCTGCAAAAAACGACAACCTAATTAGCATGGATTTTTCTCATTGATTTTCGATGCCCCCAAAAGTCCAGTTATATTTCTTAAAAAGCATGCATAAAAGTATTCATTATTTTGCTCATTCGGTAGACAATTACGTCTTCTCCTAATTTCATACTCAAAGGAGGGACAGAATCCGATTTAAAAAAGTTTTAATCGTGGAATTTTTAAATACCGTGAAATGGCCGTTCATAAATCGTCATGTCTCTGTATTTACCAATATGGCTTGTAAAGTTAACAGTGTGCCTCAAATCCACTGTTAAATTTTATGAACCCTATACAGTCCCCCTTTAATACTGTAGAGCAATGTGTGATTTTCCGTACGCGTATGAAATATGCCTCGTAGTTTGGAAACCCTGAATCCAAGTGTAAGGTTCGAGCGGGTTCAAAATTAATCGCAAATCAAAAAAGTTTCTGAAAACCGAATTAGACTCTTCCTTTAAGTATACGTTTGGAAGAAGATATAATTTTCTACCGAATGAGCGGTAGGACGAATATTTTTATGCATGTTTTTCCTGAAATATAATTAGACATTCATGGGCATCGAAAAGCAATGAGAAAAAATTAATGCTAAATATATGGTCATTTTTTACACAGGGTAGCTTTTGCATACAGCAGGATGAAAGTTCATTCGAAAGTCGGCATCCTGAGGTAACCGAAATATTATAGAATTATGTTGCAGCCTGACACGTTTTAAACTTTTCGAAACAAAAACGCATTTCGGAATTTCGGTTGACATTTCATGAGTTAGTCCGTCTACAGTAAAGTGTAAATTGCCGATACAAACAAAGATGCGAGTTCCAGGAAATAGTTGCGAAGAAGAAGAAGAGGCGATCGCTGGAACAAAGGCTTTATCCACCTGATGTTTCAGATTCTCGCACGCTCATCAGAGACAGAGGCAGAAAAGGGTGACTTGTGCACAGGAAGTTGCAGGATTTATAGGATGCAATCCCTTTGCTACCGCATACCTATAGCAATAAACCGCGTTCCACTTCATGAAGGATTGTTGCCCGCTGGTGCCCTAATTGCTTGATGGCTGGCATGCAAGTTGTTAATTGCTGAAATCTCACCACCCACGGCCACGGCAGGAAACATCCGGAGTCGTTTACCGGATCTAGTGCAGTTGCGGACAATCAGCTACGTCGGCGAAACTGGAAGACAGCTCCGGACGTGAATTGCCGTACACGCGGCAGCGGTGCGGAGAAATGACGCAAACTCTCAGGTCGCGGCCCATTTGACGAGACCCGGCCACACATTCAAGTTCGATGAGGCCGAAATTCTTGAGAGAGGGGATAATCGCATGAGCCGCGAGTTGCTTGAGTCATGGTTCACGGGACCTCAGTCTTTCAACAAGTGCTACGACATCCCCACTCCATATTCCGTGCTGATGCATAGGATGACCATAGTAATTGACCACTCGGGGGACGCGCAAGCCGGCGAGCCAGATGACTGAGCAATCATCACGCCAGCATCCAACACTGGTGATGAGATTTCAGCAATTAGCAACTTGCATGCCGGCCGTCAAGCCATTAACGCACCAGCGGGCAACAATCCTTGATGAAGGGGAGCGCGATTAATTGCTTTAGGTATGCGGTAGCATAGGGGCTGCATCCTATAAATACTGCAACTTCCTGTGCACAAGTCATCCTTTTCTACCTCTGTCTCTGATGATGGGTTCGAGCAAGAATCTGAAACGTCAGGCGAATAAAGCCCTTGTTTCGGCGATCGTTTCATCTTTATGTTTAAATGTTTTGTCGAGTAAAATCACACTTACGAATTTCGTCCAGTTTTTCGTAAAGCAGTTCAATTACAGCTGCCTTCCCGATATACTAGTAAAATATCGAGAAACAGCATATATCGACATAAAACGACCTTTTCAAGTTAAGAAATCGATTCTTCTATCAGAATAAATTAGGTCATTTGAGAGTGAAAAAACGTGCTGATTTCAGGGAGGAAGTCCGGTTGACTTTAAAACCACGGCTTTGCAAATCTGTGAAGTTTACTCGTTCAAACACTGTAATGCTGCCAGTAGACAGTCCTGCCTTGGCCGGGGACTGAATTTGTAAATTTGTGGCAAAAGCGCCGTGTTTCTGCTTAGCGATGTAACTGCTCAATTTACAGAGGGATTGTCTTTTGTACGGCACAGTTTTGACCAATAAAAGACAAAGCACGGGAGTAGATAATCGGCGAGACATTTGGTGCATGTTCAAATATTAATAGGGATACTGTGTGAAGCGTTAGGAACGGATTGCAGTCCACAATCAAGCGGGCATGACAAAGGGATTGTTAGTTAAGCAGAACAGCGAATTCTATTGTTTAATGCAAACAATAACCTTACTAGGCCATCTGGTCCTGCCTAGGAAATGTCAAGCTACATTGCATAAACTGCAATTGTGGTACTTTTGGCGTGATATGTGTTACAGAATATGCTTTGGAGTTATGGAAGTTTTTAGTAGAGACGTATGTTTTGACTTCCACCTCCATTTTTATTAAACATCCACTTTTCCATTAGCCAGTAAACCCCAGACAAATACCCAACTGCTAGAATAGCTTACCAAAGAGACGGATTAAGTGAGTAAAAACCTTCAAAATTTCTTACGGTATGATGACTTCAAAACTCACAGCATATGGATAGCGCTGTGGCAGTAACCTGGAGTACGATAAATAGCAGGATGTTCACAAAAGTTTAGTGGACGCATTGAAAGACAGCGGTCTTCGCCATCGCAGGAAACGGCGAGAAATTTTGCCGAGCTAAATGCCTACAGGTCGACAGAAGAGATACGATCATGACTGCCCCTCGAAACAGCGTGCGAATCGTTTTAGACTGTAATCATCCCTGCCGCAATTTGTGGCCTATTGACGTCCGCAATGCAAACGTACAACGATGGCGTCAATATATGTTGGCTTACATTAGTAACTGAGAAGAAAAGGTTGCTTTCAGCCACTACAAACCTGCATTTTCGTGCCGATACGTGGACGATACATTCGTCATTATTGAAAAAGATAGCTATCGGGTTTTCAAGACTTGCTTAACAACATCTTTCCCGACATTCATTTTATGAGAGAAGACAAGGGGGCCGAGAAACTACCCTTCCTTGACATGCTCGTCACGCGCACACCTAATGGTAAACTCAATACTGCAGTGTACAGAAAGACGACCAATACAACCAAAGATCTCAGCTATCATAGCAACCACCCATTGGTGCACAAATGGGGCTGTGCGGGAAAAACACACTGTAGCGAGCCCGAAGGAAGGATGCAAGAACTACGGCATCTCAGGGACCAATGAACGAAGAAGGGCTACACAAATAGTTTCATCAGCCGCTGCATACGCACGCACCCACGACGGACAAGTGGAAGAGAGACCAACAATTTGGCATACCATACCGTACATAAAGAATATGTCCGAGGCTACAGAATGCATTGCGTCAGAGTTAGGCGTGGGCATCGCTCATCATCCGGCGGCAGAATTATAAAGATGAAGGATCGGCTGACGCATGTGAGCAGTCGGGCGTAGTCTATCAAATCCCGTGCCATAACTGTCCTTGCCTTGTAGGTGAGGGGGAAACGACTAATCGACCAGGAACCGAGGACTTTTCAGTGAATGCTAAACGAAAGTCACTCTCCTCCCATTTAGGTTTATAAATGTCCACGCAAAAAATGCAACTACCTCCTGTAATGACTGACATGTTTTTTGACGGGCTAGTTAGAAGACATGCTTTTTATGAACCTTCGGTGTTTGCCTTACAGCTTAAAAGGATCTGCAATTCGTAATTCGGCCCACGGTTTGTGGTCAATTTTGTTTTGAAGAACTTCTAAATTATTCAAAACCTTTCGTGATTTTTAGGATGTCATTTGGATTTTGACAACTTCACTCTAAGACAAAATCGTTATCTTGTATTCGATTTTTATTATCAAAATGAATTACATCCTATTCTGCTAAAAACCCGCATTAATCAACTACCTACGGTTCAGTGCTAATAGACACGTGAATATAAGCATACGATTTTATAAAAAGCGTTTGATATATTCATATTTTATAGCTTTTCCTGAAACTAGATCACTTGCTATCCACAATTTGACTTATAAAATGCACTGGCTACATTAAAAATGAAATTTTGCGAAACACATCGTCTGTCATCCACCGTTTTCTAGATTCAGACAGCGTCCACACCTCCTAGAATATTGCCAGAGTTCTCGCGTTTTATGATTTCCCTTTAAACCACGTTTTACGCCTTGAAATATTCATAGGCAATTTTCAACGCAAACACTACTCGAAACCAGAGTAGGTTCCAGCACTTTGCACCATATTTCCACTTTCTGTCTTCGACCTTAAGTTTTAAAGACATAACACGGAGAAAAATTCTCATGGAATTAGTCTGTCTGAAAAGTTAGCTTCCAATGTCACATCAGGTAATGCAGCACCTCCGAAAACCATTTGAAAACCTATTTATCCAAACAGCACGTGTAAAGCACCCAGCAAACAGTTGCGAGTTTTGAACCGATTCACCCAAAGTGAAATGGTAGGCTTATGAACAGTTTAAGCTTATGGCAGGGAAAGATACAAACCAATACGTGCTAGGTGCTGGAACTGCCCTACTAAGTAAGGCAGAAAAGCTCATGGCATATCGGTACGAAATTCTATTAAACATGCAAAAATGCTGCGCGAGGTGGACACGCAGCTCCTTAGCCCACATATATTCAACCAGTTACTTTTTAGATGTCGGTGATCAGTGGAATATTTTCAATAATTTAATAATTTTCCTCTGACATCCGCAACGTTAGCGTGGTCTTATGAAGATGCCAGAAGATAGCTGGGAGAAACTGACGTCAAATTAAATCCAGGTTATTTGTTATAGGCAAGAAAGTCAGCAAAACCTATTAAAGTTAATCGAAACAATCACCTGGGCATTTAATAACTATGCTTTTGGTAAACCAAAAAGTTTCGAATAAAATGCGCTCAGATAACTTTAATATGTGTCGGCGCCAGAATTTAAAAATAAAATACTCGGCCTACGAACAATTTTGCAAAATCTACAAAACCATTAGCGATAATTATTAAGGGTGGATATTGTTTCAGGCAAATTAGTCTGTTCTTAGCGTAATAAGATAAACGACTAGGCCAGAACGAGAACTGCTGCAAAAAGTGTAGTCCAAATTTGTTAATTTATTTAACGACGGTTGGTCACACGCTGATTTAGGGTTTTGTAATGTAGGTCGCAGCGTTTAGATTTGTAGATAATAAGCATCTGCAAAATATGGTTTAAATACGGTTTCGGAAGATATTTTGATTGCTTCGTAAAAATCAAGAGAAATGCCTAAGAATTTGGGGGCCTATTCTTTGTCTCAGTTTACTATTTGCTATGACCTCTTGGTTTGTCAATTTCCGGCATTTAGCAATGAATAAGCCTAAAAGCAATGGAGTTTCTGAAGTTAGTAACCGATCTTATTAAATGTTGGTCGAAATTCTGAAATGCATTTTCTATTAGGAAGGTTTACTTAGGTGGGGTTGTAAGAATGATTATCATGCTACATTAGCCTGCAATATTTCAAACCTTGCCGGGATTTGGCCTTTGAATGCATTCCTTTTTGACTTCCTGTACAAACCCCACTCAGTAGAAAATGACTGTTCAAATAAAATCCCTTTTCTGTATTGATTTTCAATGATTTTATAAATTCAAATTTAACTTATATACACCACGCACAAAAAGTGCTTTCTTTTACGCGCCTGGAAGACAGTCACGTCATCTTCACAATTTATTCCTGAAGAAAGGATGTCTTTCGGTTTTAAGAGAATATCTTATTATTAAATTGTTTAAGATCATGCAACGCCCACTCATGCAGCATCGTATTTGTCCGTTTACTAACGCTTCTTATGAAATGCACAACATGGCCTGCGTCTAGTGCATACTTCAAGGACTGCTAAAAGGCATAGAAAAATATGTGATTTTCCTTACGAGGAAAGCATGCACCAGGTAGACTAAAATCGCCAAACACTAATACAGCGGACGTTTGTGCGTAAATTATTTAAGCAGCCACTTTTTACTGAGTGCGGTTGCTACAGAAGGTCGAAAAGTAGTGCATTCAAAGGCCAACATCCTGCAAGGTCGAATCCTGCAATATCTGTCTGAAAATTGTGCAGCTTTTTCTACTGCAACCGCGTATCAGTCAATAGCCGCACCGGTGGCTTCTGCGAATCTCGCATATCCTCAAAGAATTACTATATCGTAGCCTAACTTCAGAATGATCCTTACTTGCATTATCCTTGTTAGTTTAGGCTGCAAAGATCGAACTGCGTTGATGGAAAGATTGCGGCGTCAAGAACGTCAGACCATTTTCGGTAAGCCAAAAAAATTCTTTCTGAAAACTTTCAGCCTAGGTGAGAAGACTCGGAAGTCTGACTGAGTTAATGGAGGAAAGGTTAATTAATTGATGTGGAGGAATAAATTTCTTGGAAGTCGTAAATGAAAGCGTGGAACAAATCGATGCTGTCAGCATTCTACGGCAGTTATACTGGTGTGCGTCATTACCTGCCATAGTAAAGCCGATGAACCAGTAGACGCTTCTACCTCAAGGAGCTCTGCAATGATATCTAGAAAAGTTGTAAAAAAGCTTAAATGGCCGGCAAAAACGAAGCCGAAGCATGTTTTAACTTAATACCCTCACCAGACAGTGATGTACGTGTCCCCGGTCTGGCAATACTCGCGGTTGAACATTTAAATCACACACTCTGCTGTCTGACTTTGAGTCTGTGTACTTTGAATTACCGACAGAAGGCTTTGCGCTCACTTTTGGGGCGGGGGAGATTTTATGTATCTAGTTCGAAAGGATGCAGGGAAGTCCGGTCTGAGTTGGCGTTCGTCCAAATGAAAGAGACATTAATAATTTAGAAGCGATGATGGTAAATAGACCAGAAATAACCACTCCAGTATATGTCCTGTTTATCAGGAAGACAGGTTAATAACAAGCTCTCATTTGTGTCCCTTCTCGAAACCTGTGGGCGTTTTTACATGCTACATGCTAACTGCCAGAAAATGATAAAAACTGTGGTTGCTTATCTGTCATTTTGAAGCCTCGTTTTCTTTAAGCACAAAGTTGATAAATCTCGTTTTCTTCCAGATTTCAGAATTTACCAAACTAGTGTACATTTCTGACCATCCATGCACTGAAGCAATTTCAAAACCCTATCAGCGAGCTAGTCCTGAGATGATTTGATAGCTGTTTTTTGAATTTGGAGAAGGTTTCAACAACGCCCGATAATTTTCATATGTAGGCTTGGCTATGTGACGTCATTAGATTTTCGGCCACTTTTTCAAAAACTAGGCAATATGTAAAAGACTGTTTAATCGCATAACAGATATCCAAGGACTGCCCACTTAGTTGAAGACAAGAAAGTTTGCAGACCGGAACGGCCCACAAAAAGAAAGCGTCACAATCTTCGATTAGAGCACGTATTTTTGACGTCCTAGTTTGAGTGTTTATCCCTATCAAGTGTCAAAATGAGGTAAACAGTCTTGTTCAAAAACAACTTCATTATATGCTCATACCGGAATAAGAGCATTCATAAAGGTCACAGGCAAGAGCAGCTTAAGAATCGGCTTAAATAGCAAGGAAATTGAAGTAGGAATTGTCATCCTTCATACGACATAATACTAGTTTTCATGGAGCGCTCTATTATATCATTAAGGTGAAAATATTCGTATAAGTCGATGACAGCTTTGAGATCTAAAAGATCATTAGAGGTGGCAGTCAGATCCTTTAGGGAATTTACTTCGAATCCTTATGGTAATACCCCATACCGTATAAAACAGTCATTTTTGATAAAACATTCACAAACTACAAACTTTCATTTCATCATTTGCAGTAAAATCCCTTACATGTGCCCAAGATTCCTTCCGGTCTGGAACTGATACTCTTGGTTATATTAACAGCTGATAACAGTGCCGCCAGTATGTTCGAAGCCATGGCTAAAATATCGAATTCGTATGCAAAAATAAATTCGGTCGGACTACAGGCCTGAAGTGTCATGTGCATGCGTCAATTTGTTGATTGTTGAAGAAAAAAGAACTGATAAAAATATGAAAAAGGTATTCTTACTCTGCAGAGAGTGGGGTATTAGCAAAGATAAGGAAGACGAGGATATAAATGCCCGGCTAATGTACAGTCATCAACCTCTGACATTGGAAGTCCTGGTTGCGCACCAGAGATTCAAACTCCGAGTCAGCTGATCAACGAACGGAGCTCTTACCGCCTTACTGGCGCGCTCCTGTCATATCGGCTCAAATTTAGCGTATTTAGCCACATGGAAATGGACGCACCTATCTGTCTTCCAGATAAGTAGTTAGTAAAGAATACCGTCAAGGTGTATTGGTATCATAGTCGCTGCTGGCTTATTGGCTAAGGACGGAAGAAGCAGCACACATTCAATGCCGCTGTCATATGAGGTCAGACGGCGCCACTCCTGGACGATTTAGCGTAGCCGCTGGTAGTGGTCTTAAGGGGGTGGGCCCGTAATCCGCGATAAAGCGCTTATTCAGCGGCTGTTGATCCTCATGATGTCCACTGTGTGCTCCACAGCAGATTCAGAGCAGGGACGATAACTTGCTCGTAAATTATTTTATGTGATAATGGAATTGCGCAGCACTCTCGACACCTCCCTCCACCTTGATCCGTTGTCAAGACAGAGTCAAGAAGGCCGGAGGCAAGCGAGGGCGAAATTTACTGGCGCGACGAAAACCCGCGCCTAGGCGTGCCATCATTCCCCCTATTCTACAACGGACACTGGCTAGAATCGTACACAACAAGAATAAGTGAGGGGAAACGACTCTGGTATCATGGAGAGGGAATTTCAAGGAGGCCACATTATGAAGGAGTCATTCCAGTCTACCTCTCTGTCCATCAGCCCGCTATCCTACACAAACATACACTGGATTGACTGCGAGAGCCGAGTTGCCTCGTCAGTTGGTTGCCACTGCTTTTAATGTTCTGTGATGGATTCAAGCTTTTTCATTGTGAGAAAAATGCGCTGAGACGTCGACTTCCCCCTCTCGAGCCCAAGCATCCGGTCTATCATGGCCCGGGGTCGAGTTTTATCCGTCAGCTGAGGGCAATTAAGCCAGAAACTGCATTTTTTCCCATTGTTTATCACTCGCCCCTACGACAGAGTTGTTTGCCCGAAAACGCAGCATCGTGCTTCGTTATAATGAGAATGGGTTGATGGCAGGCACTTCTACGTGAGTTTTGAATACTTGGCAATTTGAAATAATGTCCGAACTCATGTTAATGTTGCAATATTTTCTTTGTTGTTGGAGAAAAATGTCAACCGTATCAGTGTAGACAGAATGAAATGCCCCATATATGTATGTTTTCTAAAGCCGGAAACAGTTTACTCAGGGAATGGAGACCGGGAGGCCGTTTCTGGCTTATTAGCCGTCGTTGACAAACTCTTTTCAGTCCCAGATTCGGATAGCATAGAATCCGAGTCCTTATATTCTGGTCATTGATCATTTCATCGAATTCCTATCTACTGAACTACGGGCCCACTGTCCTGTCAGTAACGATGACAAGCAGTAATAATGAAAGTGCATTTATCGAGCAGGTTACGGTAGCGGCTTGACCCATTGCGTCTTGGGATTCATTAGAGAATCTTGGAGAAAAGCAGTTCCATCATAGATCGATGTGCATTTACTCATTCGCTTGCTCCTGTGGAGCGGGACACATTAGCCGTAAAATCAGGCATCCAGAAAAAAGAGTACGTGAACACATACCGGCCTGGCTAGGCATAGGTGAAAAGAAATCGATTTCGAGTTCTATTCTCGCACATTTTTTTGATGGAAATCGAGCAGTCGATGCCAACGAAGGCTTTCAAATTGTATACCCGACACTAACAAGCTTCTCCAGAGGCCTACGCTAACGGGTGCTAGCTACAGCCGAGGCAGTGGCTATACGGCTAGCCAATCCAGCGCTATGTTGACAGAAGACCTTGACACAGGCGCTCTGTTTTCCGTGGCCAACGCCGGCCCCAGATGGTGATTGCAGGTCGCCTCAACCTCCGGATGTCAGTGATGTGTGCTCAACGTACCCGACTTACAAACATCACTCACAGCTTATGTCACACCTCCCCCTCCCCCCTTGACCCAATGATCATGACAAACCGACCTTGCCGTGTGAGTGGCGTAGGAACGACGAACGTTAAGAACCCCTCAGTCACTTATAAGCCCTGTGAACATCGCATATTCTCAAACATTATTCAACCGTTTTGACCTGATGAGGAGTTACCGAAAACACGTGTTTGCCAAGTGGACTTTTTCATTCTTAATGCGTTTTAATCAACAGATGTCTCGCTGAGTTCGCTGCATTTGTTTCTAAGCAGATTTCAAAGCAGATTACTACCAGACATATTTCACATCATATTTGTATTCAGGTGCAACTTTTCACAGTCTATAACAAAACATCTCACTGATGAGCCAAACCCATCTGAGCTGCGTCACGCAGCGACATACGTCGACGAAATACGCAGGTCTGACCTTTTAGCTAGTACCTGTGTTGTCAGTATGGTATATTATTACACAACTGTACACTACTGGCTGTCTGGTGACGGTTTGTGAGTATTACGCAGTTAATCCGCGGTAACTGGCTGATTTCAACTCAAATATACATATCGACTTTCGGACCGTGCCTGAAAATCTCTGTTCTCAAAATTTTTTTTCAATTTTATGCACCATTTTTCTAGAAAATTAGACAAGGCAAACTGCCTAAACTGTCCTAAAAATACAGATATATTCCACTTTATTACAAACGCCCAAGTTTTTATTCCCAGATTGGATCGACGGGATTTTAATTTGTTTGTGCAATTCCGTCAGATCGCATGTCTACTTGATTGCTAGGTGTCCATAGAGGCTTATGCAAAAAGAAGGGCATATCCGTGCCCAGTACAAGACCTACAGTCCTATGGATTCAGCGTTTAACAACAAAAATAAGATGAATAAATAAGGACAAAGGGACGCGAGTCACATTTGCCAATGTAAATTGTGCACAAGATCTGCACGAAATATCTTCAGAACTCTGTTGCGGGGTTAAATAGTCAAGACGGGTTCGAGTTGGTATAGCTCCTGCGGATCGGTGATCGACGTTTCCAATGGTTTATAAATTTCACAGAAAGAAACTATTGGAGTGCAAGTGACTAGCGGTGGGGATTCGATCGCTGGCGGAAAATCGATTCGATATTGCCTGCTGATGCGTGCCGAACTCTCAGCAATTCTCAACAAATTTGAACAATATGTAGGCAAGAAGTGGTTATTTAAGCCATTTTCGCTTGTGGGTCCCACATGCGACTAGAAAATGTCGCTTGTTATACCGCCAAAGCAGTGCCTATATTTAACAGCTTTGAGGAATAGCGGAGTGCATATGCTCATTCCTCAGTAAATCTTCAAGCAACTGGATGCTTGGGATTCTCAGGTACTTTGCTCCACGGATATTTGGTGTGGGCAAGCAAAATTTACTGATTAGACACGAGAATAAGTGCCCCAGTATTACAGATGTCTTGGAGTTAGATTCCGGGGATAGTATCTATTCCCGTGTCTCCCAACTTTAACTCTAACCCTAGCCTCTAGTCTATCATTAGTCGTCTTTCCCCTTAAGCTAATATTAACCACCCTAACCCCAAATTCGGCGCAAGGCCAAATGTAATAGAGGGGGGGGGAGATATTTTTTTCCGAGCTCACCCAAACTCCCTCTTAGTATAGTACATAGAGAAGATAATAGAATTTTTTTTATGAGTGATATATGCTTACGAAATTTACCTCTCTTCCTTCCATAAACTTCCTTTCATTACAAGTCTCTGGAAATTTATTGCCCAATTTATGTTTGCTACTAAGGACTAATTTAATGTTCTTGACTTTTTATCGGTTAAAGTATAAGTTACTGACATCTTCCGATCTTTGTCAAGGCGCCTAATCCATCAGTGTTTTCATTAATGAAGTTAGTGTCTCTATTTTCTGTTTCAAAGATATGACAGCAGGTAAAAAAGTAAAACCCGTAAAATATTTCGTTCAAATTAAATCGAGGGTTTTGCTCGTGTACTTTTAAAAGTCTCCGGTGGTTTGTCTTTGTCCTGCATTTATTCTGATGAACGGAAAATGCAAACCAACTACTTCCTTATGTATACTTTAGGCATGGAAGTGAAAGTTGGTTAGTTTGTTTTTTTTTTAGAGATAATTATTCTCAAAGGAAAAAACTCCTGCATTTTGGCGTGTTTTTCGGATTATGGCATATAATTAATCGGACTGTTTATACCAGCATTCCCTGATTAGTTTCGCATGTAAAATGTAGAATTTAAGTGAATTTAAAAAATCTCGCCTTTACCACATAAGAACAAATAGCACAGTACAGTGCAAGGAAGGCCGATTGTGGACACAACGTGGCCGTATGTTTTTGCCTTCGGAGACCTTTAAATTGGAATTTGTTTGCAATTATATAAGGGAATTTATCTGACAGATACCGCCAGCAGCTTTCTTTTATCAAGATACTTGACTCACAATTCGAGCTACATATGCACGCCCCAACCTCCCGTAAAATTCCTTTTTTCCGTAAGTCATTTGCAAGCTGTCATAACAACCTTGTTTTGAATCACTAACGTAAGTTCGTTTTGTGTAAACTGATATGCCTCACTTGACGTTAGACGCGTATGTATTTGTTGTTGTGATTTCTCACTCGGGTCCGCTTTG
Source organism: Spirometra erinaceieuropaei (assembly GCA_902702965.1). Classification (NCBI taxonomy): domain Eukaryota; kingdom Metazoa; phylum Platyhelminthes; class Cestoda; order Diphyllobothriidea; family Diphyllobothriidae; genus Spirometra; species Spirometra erinaceieuropaei. Next base: position 690,035 of record CACRXP010000108.1, on the reverse strand, counting down.
GCAGGTGATCTTTAAGTAGTTGCAATATTAGCGGAACTTGGTAAAATGCATAGGCCTTCTTAAATGCTCATAGGTAAAACATTTTAAAAAGAGACTGCACTCAATTTAAAGAGTTGGCATTTGTACGTATATATCCTCTGTCGTCCCTCCTCGCTGCGTTTATGACTTGGCCTACTTCGGCCTGGTAATTGATTGCCTGTTCGTGGCCTTTGCCACATATACGGAGCTTATTTGTCTTGTGAAGCCAATAGATCGATGTGCGCTCATTCCTGGTTGAATATATATATGTAAGGTTAGATGCCTCGATACGGAATAAATGATTAGTGCTTCGCATCGCAGTACATGCAGGAGGTAATTCTAAGAGCTGTATGGGTAAATAAATAAATTGACTTGCGCTAGATTCTAAAACTACTCCACAGACGGGACTACCACTAGGAAAAAACACACTTATGTCTTTTTCAGATCATATGGGCTTTCAGAAACGTGAACTTAAAGAATCAGAATTCTCCTGCTATAAAACATTCGTCCCTTAAAATCCCTGCGATTTTTCCTTTACTGTATGCCACACTGACAAAGAGACCACCGTAACTTGCTCAAGGAAACAAATCTCTGTTTCTCATACAACCTATTCATCAACACATTTCCAAAATATCTGCATAAAACATGGAACCTATTAAAGAAGTTCACAGATGACATAGAGCTAAATAATATCAAAAATCGGTGTCCTGACAAAAATGCTTTATGCGTAACTATCTCGCCTTTCTCGAAACTGGGCTTGACGAATTCTGAAAAGTGAGACCAATTTATTTCCATCGTACAAAAAGTGTGCGTGTTTTTCAATCAAACTTCCTTTCGATATATATGACTAGCATAGGACGCGCCTATGTTCGAGCCTGTGTTCTGTCGAGGCTGGAGCTTGTTATCCTATCGGGTGCAACCGAGTATAATAATTATGGTAGAGGGCTTTCACCGATCGCGGCTTATAAGAAGGTTCACAACGCAAGGAGCCCCTGGTTCAGTGCTAAAGAAAGTTCGACTTACAGTAGGTGGGCTAACTCATGAAATGTGAACCGAAATTCCGAAATGCGTTTTCGTTTCGAAAAGATTAATTAGGTGGGGTTGTAAAACCTGCCAGCATTTAACATAATTCTATAATATTTCAGTTACCTCAGGATGCCGGCTTTCGAACGAACTTCCTTCCGGCTGCACGTAAATCTACACTCTGCAAAAAATGACTGCTTAAATAGCATGAATTTTTCTCATTGATTTTCGATGCCCCTAAATATCCAATTATATTTCAAGGAAAACATTCATAAACATATTCGTTCTTCGCTCATTCGGCAAACAACTACGTCTTCTTTTAAACTGATGCTCGAAGGAAGGACATAATTCGGTTTTCATAAACGTTTCCAATTTCCGAATAATTTTGAACTCGCTCTACCGTTACACTTATATTCAGGGTTTCCAAACTATAAGCCGTATATTTTCCGCATTCGGAAAACCACACATTCCTCTACGGTAATAAAGTAAGACCATACAGGGTTCATAAAATTTAGCAGTGGATTTGATCCATATTAATGACCTTGCAAGCCACATTAGTAAATGCAGATACATGACAATCTACTAACGGACATTTCACGGTATTTAAAACTCCCATAATTCCAATTCCCAAACGGCAAAACTTACGTCCTCCGCGTCAGTTGTGGCCTTTAAGATCCACGCACCAGACGTCGCCAAAAACTTTCTCTTTTTGAGGCAAAGTCCACAGACTGAGTATGATTCCTACAAAGGAACACGAAGGTAACCAACAAGTGACCTTTTCAGACACCTTTTGCAGCCTAAGAAATGGATATGTTAAGAAAATCCAGTCTGGGGTACACCCGGGTAGTGGCGTTAAAACAAGGAGTATCGGTAAAAGGGGAAACCAATATTCAGAAGCCTCCCTCTTTCTACTTTTGGCGATCATTAAGCGATCGACATTATACAATCATTTGAGCGGAATCTGTATTGGCGCCGTGGGCCTAACAAAATAACTTAAACTTACTTCTGTTAACCACACGTTGAAGTTGATATACGTCCATAGACGCAAGTGGGAAAAGCAAAATTACCCAGTCCGAAGAATGGCTTTCAGATGAGGAACAAGAGCTGATACTTCAACAATCCAGGCTATAATCCCTTTCGTCTATGAGGTATGAAGAGTTAATCAGGGTCCTAATGATTGGTGCTTCTGTTAAACGTCCGTTTTGTAAATTACTAATAACCAAATTAAACATTTCAAGCCCCAGGTCTTAATTACAGATTAGTTGATTTGCCTCATTTAAAGCAAACTCTCTTGACCGTACCCATAATTATTTCATTTTACTTTGTAAAAGAGGAAGATACTTTCCTCTCGCGTTCCAGTACATATAATGTCAGCTGGGAATGTGCATTTATTTTTTGTCTTAAATGTCCGATTGGAAGTAGTCCAACTGCACTCTTTTTAAATGAAACCTGCTTTTTTTAATTGTTCCAAAGTTATAATTATTTTTAACAAGGACTTACTGGGTTTTTGAGCGGTTCTGCTCTCCGTACAACCTATAAATCAACAAAAATCATACGATGGTAGTTGTCCGAGGGAAAGAAAGTCAAAATATTTGTCGTCCTTCGTCGCAGAATATGCCCTGAATGGACACTTTTGCTGTGTACAGACTACCACTAAGATGTCAATAACTTTCGCCTTAACAGACCTGGAAAACGTAAACAACTGTTCTAGGATCTAGCCTAAACCTAAAAGTTTATAAATAAACGATGCCTTATTCAGTAAAAAGCATTGTTAAATGCTGTGTCTTCTAGTGAAATACTTCCCATTCAATCAACACTCTTCACGGCCTAATTAAGCCATATTAACACATTTTGTCACGGAATTTCAAAAAGCGCATCTTGATTTTAGCAACCGACGCAAAACAATTTCTCCTGTCTGTCAGGATAAGGCTATAATTTCTGTCTTATCACTGTGTTAATAAATTAGCGAAGACGCGAAAACCATGCCTTAGGGGACGTTTCGTGTTTTATTTATGCAGACACGAAACTCCTCTCTAGGGGTCGATGTCGTCACTGTATCGCGACTTCAGCCTTTGCATGGACAGTATTTTAACCTTGAACTGCCCAATGTTTTGATTTTAAGCCTTTTTACGAACAAAAGTAGAAAACAACGGCATACTACAAAAAAGCAACATATAACTCCCTTTATTGCGTCACCTACCTTGACCAGAGATAAGTGTAATAGCACGATTCCTTAAAAATCGTTAGCAAATGGGTGAACTAAGCAAGTGCACGCCCCTTTTACGAACCACCTGAAAGAATAACAGCAGCCACTTGAAGATTGCTGCTAAATGCTTTCAAGCAAACTTTGTGCATGTCTGGTGTATAATGTTTTGGAAATGGCACTTCCTTAGTCGTGAGAGTTGACTGTGTGGGAAATAAGTGCATAAAATTTCAGACATCGCTGTCAACTGGAGCTATCAAAGGGCCAGAAGTCCTAGGCCAGGGATAATGTGAGCCGTTACCGATCGCCCGGCCGGTACGGTCAGTGACCGATATCCCATGAAAAATTAGTCGAAATTCTGAAAGGCTTTTTTGATTAGGATGGGATCATTATCTAGACTATCGTGCAGTAAAATCTCAAGATGCTCCCGCCCACACCGGGATACCAACTTTCGAACACAGGTCTTTTCAGCCACTTCCAAAAACAGCAATCGACAGATAATGACTACATAAGTGACATATGTGTTCCCACTGGATTTCAGCGCCATCGTAAACTCAGATGCTTTATAGGAACTAAGCGCATTCCAAAGTATTTCTTCTTATACTCATTTGGTAGCACACGTCTTCTTCAAATTTTATAATCAAAGTAGCTGCGTCTTTACGCTTTAACAAAGTTTTTCAATACCTGAATAATTTTGAACCCTATCTGTCGCCATATTTGAGTTTATGGCTTACGGTCTGCAAGTTGTATGCTTTCCACATATTTGCAAACTTTATTTAGAATTAGAAGATACTTTCTCTTAGAGAATAAAATTTGATTAACACGTGGTCTGTTACCCAAATGGGTACAGGACTAAGAGTCTTTTGATAATTTTTTGCAAACTGTATTTGAATTTACAGTAGCATCGAACACCAGTGAAAAATGACATGCTACTTATGTAACCGCTTTTACTGGGTACGGTCCCTGCAGTCAGCCGGAACGGAGCTCATGCAGAAATCACATATCCTGGCTTGATTAAAATGTCTTTAATTTAGTTTGTTAATTAAGGAGTGCTTGAACCTCACTTAAGTTAGCCTTCTCAACCCAAACGCCTTTCAGAATTGTGACTGACATTTCTTGAGATCAGTCACTTACAAGGTGTGTCATATTTACGATGTGTGACAAAATAAATACAATTCTGGTCAACGGCTTTTAATACTTTGGTGGAGTACAACATCATTTAACAGGAAGCATAATGACAAACCATTTTCCATTTAATGACCTGATCGACTTTACGATAATACTTTTTGCGCAATTTATGTTAATGTGTTGTCTCAGGAAATGTCAATCGCTATTCTGAAAGGTGTTTTCGATTCGGAATGCGTACTTGGGTAGGGTTGTAATGCTAATCAACATATGATATAATGCCAAGATATTCCATTCACGGCAGGCTTCCCTTTTTCGAATGAGTTCCTTATCGACCGTCTGCGTAAACTGCATCGCGTAAAAAATGCTTACTCACTTAGCATGTGCTTTTTGTCATTGTTTTTCGACATTCTTGTATATTCAACTATATTTATTAGAAAACATGCAGAAAGATATTCTTTCTATCAATAACTGGGTAGCTAACTACGTTTTCTTCATACTGCACAATTGCAGAAAGGGTTAGTTTCGGTTTCCAAAGTGCATATTTATGATTTTGTTTAAGACCTGCGGTGTTTATTTGTACGGCATTGCAGCAGCAGCAATTTTATTGATGCCGCTTTTAAAGTGGACAATGCTATCGGCATCTATTACGGAATGTTATAAGCCCTTCATGTCCCCTTCATAAATGTATGATTTTCCTAGCGCGACAGGTACACAGCTTGTAGTTTGAGAACCCTGATAGCATGTGTAACGGCAGGTCGGGTTCCAATTACTCAAGAATAGAGAAAGTGTTTAAAGACTAAAAGATGCTATTTTTCAAATATAACTTTTAAAGGAAACGCACTTTCCTACAAAAAGAGTGAAAGGCAGTACATTTTTGTGTATGTTTCCTATAAGATATGTTTGGATTCATAATTATGTAAATATTAAAAACATTCATGCCACATAAGTTGTCATTTTCTCATTGAAAATGGTTTGTGGAAGCGGCTGGTAAGATGATCATTAGATAGCTGGCATCCTGAGGTGATTGAAATATCTCAACATTATGCCAAAAGATAGACAATAAGACAATCTCACTTAAGGGATCTTTTTGTTTTGATAAGAGATTTCGGAACTCCAGTCGAAATTTCATGAAGCAGCATACCTACTACAAATTGGAATGGTACTCTCACTCAAATAATATAAAGTGTTTGTCCTAACTTTTCGTATTAGCAAATGCAAAGTCACATTTGCCAAAAACCATTCGGTCATTGTATGCATTCAGCGGCAACACGTGTATTACTTTGACGTGCCCATATGCATCCAGCAGTGCGAGTGGGAGGGAAATTTGCTTTATTGCAGGGGTGTGCGTGACTTAGATCTCAATGACCAGGGAATCCGGCTTCGAATTCCAGATAGTTTGAATCTCTAGTTCGGTCTAGCTGACTGAGGACGCTGCTAAACCATAAAAGGCCGCCTTACTCTCAATTGTCTATTTCTGTATCCTATCCTAAACGTTAACATTTGACTGAACGTTCTTTTTTGAGTACGGTGGTGAGTCTAGTTGTCCGCTCACGTCGCGGAAATCGCAATCTCTGCCACCCCATATTGGTGTTATTGGTTAAAATCCTGGCCAAGTGTTTGTTGCGGGCCGAGGGGTGTGGTGGTGCGCCTAGGTGCGGGTTTACGCCGTGCCAGTCACCTGCTTCCTCTCTCTTCAGTGATCTTTCTGACTTGGTCTTGACACCGGATCCAGGTTAAGAAGGAACAGGCATTGCGGCGGATTCCGTGCAAGTCAACTATCATTTTGAACTAATTCACGCGAAAGTCACGTACCAGCTCTATCCCTGCTGTAGAATATATCGTCAGCAACTGACGGTTGGACTCTCGATTGTTCTTTCGATCGTAATATGCTAATAAGTCACAGAACTGGCCTATTCGTTTACGGTGTATTGATCTATGTAGGTGCCATGCACAAACCCAGGCCCCCGTTACAGTGAGACCTTTTTTATTTCTTGCCCGTTATTCAATGACAGTGATTTGTGACCTAGAACTCAATGAACAGGGATGCGGTATCGACTCCCGACTCAGCCCTACCTGGCGTCGGATATAGTTGCCTGACGATGTCTTTTTAACTAGAAACGGTCATCGCAGTCTCCCTTGCCTCTGCCGTTACATAATCCAAATCTGCCACTAAACACCTAGTGAGAGGGATCTTAGAAGTAATCTGGCAGATTCCAAATGCTTGCTCATGAAACTGCCCGGGTATTCAGACTACCGGAGAACATTGCTGACTGTAATACTTCCCAGCAGACAGAACGACTTAGTTCAACCCATTTGTAAAAAAACCGGAAACCTTTAAGTCGGATTCTCGTAACTAATTCGGTAAACGTGCTTTGGGCTGTTGGACTTATAAACTTAAGTTCCGAGGACGGAGCCTCAGGTGTTTCACACTTCGGAGTTGGGTATGACTGATTGACGACGGCTAATAAGTAAGGAACGGAAACTCTAGCCTCCCTAGTTGTTGTTGTTGTTGTTGTTGTTGTTGTCAGAAACGCCATTCTGGCAGTTAGATTGTTGCAGTGAAAAGCCCTTACCTGGACTATAATTCTTTGTAAGACTGCCAGGGAGCGAGGGTGAGGACGTCAAGTGGTTTAATGTTTTAGACCAGAATGAAATGCAGGGCAAATTTTCGTGCATCCCATCAAATTTATAATCAAAAATCGGAATTTCCTATTTGCGTGATAGACTACTACTAAAACTGTAAGTGCATGCATGTAATTAGTACACCAAAACCTGACAAGAAAATGCCAATAAATACGCCAGTGAGCTTAGAAAACACGTATTCGCTTAGAGAGACGGACGTTAATATAGCCAAACGTGTGCGTCACTCAGATCTGTTGGATCCGGAAATTGTTTGCTTATTGTGTTTGCTACTTTGATAAGAAACAAAAGGACTAGTTTTTTGCCCACGTAGTGAGTAAAAATGGCTGTTACGCAAGCCCTTAGTTTTAAATATAGAAAAAGCAGCGGTTTTGCTTAGGGGCAACTGAAAAAACTCATCGGGACGTTGAACGATTAAAGATACTGCCACGTTTGAAGCAGTATGATCCTATACCTTAGATGACAGCGCTTTTCGGTCACATTTAAGTCTGGGATCAGGATCAGACTCAAGTTTACGTGGTAGTTGAGTGAAGGGGTTGTGGACCTATGAGTGGTCGTGCCTTTTACGCACGCATTAAGCGCCTGAAATTTGTTCAACAAAGGTCTGTAAAAGTCGGTTGGAATTGCACGTAACAACAGAGACATACTGTTGAAACAAAATGCTTATATATTTTGTTGTTCATCGACCTGTTTGTTGCATTGCATACCCGTTAGCTTATGCTTCATAACTCAACTGAACTTTCCAGAAGGCAATCGCATAACGACCAGTGATTATGTTCAGTAAATCTCGCCGGAGACAAGGGCAATTTAGATGAAATTAACGGCTTATTATTCCTCGTTCACACCACGAGGGCCCACCTCATATGAACTGCCCTCAAAGGAGGTGTCGTCGTACGCCTAGGCGCATGTTCAACGCGGGCTTACCGCGTACATCTAACTCCAGGGTCGGATGGCTGACTAGTTTCCACAACACACTGGTGCAAGGGCGAGGGAAGAGACAGTAACATCGCAGTGCACAATCCATTCAGATATCTTCTCATTTTAATTATTCTGGAGCGTTCCAAATTGTCACGACGTACTACGAGTCCTGACTTGAAGAGTTATCGGCCGCTTCTCATAATACGGGGTCGAAATTCAATGACTTCTTTCGGATGTGAGGTCTATCCTTATCCCACTTAGGTAGGATCCGATCCGTCCGCGCTCCCATGAAAAACTAGGCCCGTTGAGGACGGATCAGGTCATCTGCGGCACGCGTAGACGGACCATTTGACATTTTTAGCCACCGCGCCCGAGCGCACATCCGGTCTTCTTGACTTTGTTTTGCCATCCGGAAGTAGAAGATTTATAAATGAGGGTGTGCGGCAGAAACTACGCAAGTCCGCCACCGCAGTAAACTAATTCAAGTGTATCTTACTATCTCGTACCCACCACACTGTGGGGCACACTGTCGTCAACGTTGTTGGCGACGATCAAAGTCTCAGGCGTCGTGAGCCGCCTAAAACCCGATAGCAACTGGGATTAGAGTTCGGACTTGCCACTTAATTTTTTCATTATTTTAGTAAGCCACAGGTCTGACGTCTTGTTGGCTGCAATCGTTGACAGACGTTTTCACAAGGAAATTAGGGAGCAGCCATGAGAGGATGGATGTTAGGGGGTGTAGGTGCCTGCAGAATAACATTATTGACAAAGACAACGGAGACTGGAATGACCATTTATGGTTTATTGACCGTCGTCAGCCAGTCACACCGAACCCTGAGGTGTGGGACACCTGCGGCTCGATCCTACGACCTGCCCGTTAGAAGTTCAACGTCTCTAACCACTAAGGCACGGGCTCATTTTCCTATCGGTTGCGATCGGTTGGGCTCAAGAGTGAACGCGTAAGGCACAACGAAACGAGTGAGTTCCTTATAAACGATCGATGAGCGCCCCCTACCATTGTATATTCCCGATCGAAACCGACAGGGCAACGGGCTCGTGGCCCATTGGTTAGAGGCGAGAACTCCTAACTAACAGATCGCGAGTTCGAGCCTCTGGAGTTCCATGCCTCAGGGCTGGGTATGACTGGTTGACGACAACTAGTAAGCCAGAAATTGCCATCCCAGTTTCCATTGTCTTTGTCGGTAATAACATACTGCCTACATAAAATATATACATAATCTGCGTATGCTGATGGTTTATGTGGGACTGCGTGCAAGGGCTCTTGATTGAGCCCCACGAACACTTCTCATAACATGAATTGTGAGGGCCCCTCCGTCGTATTTAGTAAACTCGACCAAAACTGACAGAACAATGAGCCCTTGGGTCACTTGGTAAAGACTTGGATATACTAGCGTTCAGGGACCAAAAAACGCCTGTTCGAATCTTAGGTCCGGAAAACCTGGGGTTGGGAAATACTGGTTGACGATGACTAATAAACCAGAAACACGCATCTCGTTCTCTTTTCTCTTTATCGGTACATCTACATATGCGCATAGGTATCTGTATCTGTTTTACAATTTGCAGCAAAGAACCACAGGAGGTCTTTTTTCGTTTAGGCAGAGGTCGGAAGAGATATGCGCACTGGGACTAAACCAGTGTAGCCGACATAGAACCAGTCTAGATTAATTTGATGCAGTTACCATTGTAAAGTTTAGTTACTTTGGCAACAGTTCCGCTTGCAGCAAACTAACTAAATTTTGTGCAGTGGTCTGAACGTACCTCATCATCGTTCTTCTGCAAATGGACAACGCAATCGGAACAAACGCGGCATCCACAATCACCGCATTCATAGGCATCCAGCGGACTCCAGCCGTCTTCTCGTCCACAAGACCGATCGCAGAAGGCACACGAATTCGACGGGATGCATAGCTCTTGTGTGGAGTTGGATGCTCTCCTTTTGAGCTCTTGTTCACCATTCCACAGTTCACTCTGGATGCCTCTGAAAAGGTTGAAAATACAGAAGGCGGTGGGCTTTATCTCGCAGCGAATGACAGAGGGCAGGATAATGTGGAAGCCTACTGAGTTTGGCCAGTCTTTAAAACTGTTTGATGTGCCAAATAACACTCTCAACACCTTCTAAAAATTGTGTGCAAATAATCTGTTTTAGCAACTTATCTCTTTCAATTCCGTCCAATGATAATAAAGTAGGGTGACCGGAGATTCAGTGAATAACATTCCGTGGTTCACATTCCGTCTTAGAAATCTTCGGGGTTAATTGCACACCAAGCACTCCTCTCATTAATTTTTAATAGCCATATACGCCTGTATGGACAGATATTGCATCAGTTCTTCAGTATACTCTGATTCCATATTTGACGGTAATTATTCGAGTGTATTTTGCGTTTGCATTACGCAAAACATACGGAATATGTGGTTTTTACTGCGAGAAACTACATATTTCGTGAGGTTATACAAACCGACCGCGCCGACTTCTGTTTTAACATTAAAGAACTTGGACATTGATATCAGACATTAACATAGTCTTTATTTGCGGTGAATTTGAAGGCAAAAGGAAACCACCCAGTCTACTCATGAATAAACACAGTACATACTTATACCGTACAGATTCTATGGGCTAAAAACCAAGTTCTTTTATTATCTTGACTCGGTTTCGTAGATGTACATATTAAAAAACACGGCAAGGATATGGTGCGTAACCCTTTGGGGAGATCGTAGCTAGCCGCAAATCTAGCGTGGGCCACTATCATGCCTTCAGTGGGAAATCACTAACCAGTAAGCGTTGAAGGAAAACTCGGACGTGACCGTAACCTTAAGCTAAGCTGTGCATCAATAACCCTTGTCTCAACCCCAAATGCAAACCACACCCCAAGCGTGACAATCCTAGTCTTAAGAAAAATCCCGCAAACACCAATTCAAATCGTGGCCCAAACCCTGACCCTGAACCCAAAACGGGCAGCTTTAATGTCCGTAACGGTGTTGGAAGTCAAATTCCGCTTCCCGGATAGTTATTTTTCTCTACCTTCTACGAGTAAAGCCATTATGAAGCACACCTAACTAAAGTGGACTTTTGACAAACCAACCAGGGGGGTTCAATACCCTACCCATACCGAGAACGCATAGACGAAGAGGGACGGAAATTCATGAAAACCCAATGCTGGAGAAGCAACCATTTAGTTAGTAGAACAGACGTCGTTGGATAATGCAGACTTAAGCCTTATAGGTTGTTTTGTACACATGACTGACCAGGCTGGATTTGAAATACGCGGTTCTTATGGATTCGCGTAAGAAAAACAAGCCAAATTTATAGACTGTCAATCATAAGAAATAGCAAATTTCACCTTTAAAACTCCGATTGTCCCACTCACTTTTACAGGCCTTAAAGGAAAGTCCTACCAGTCTATCCTGTGATCGATTGAAATCGTTACTTTCGGTTATTTAACTTGATTGGAAAGCATTCGGCAGGCTTCTATCTCGTTTTGTCGTCCAAGCCGTTGTCTTGAGACAGCGAAAGTTGTGAAAAAACGTAAGTTCAGCATTTAAGTTCCGTTGGACTAGTGCCACTGAGTTAGTTGGAGCTGCCCTCTGTAGCAGTATTAACAATATTAGCGCAAGTAATGATGATATTTTTGGTGGCTCTTGTAACAACAACGGAGTACCAACAGCATTGCCATTATAAACAGTGTACTAGATATTGGGGGAAAAGGTATCAGTAGTATTGATAGCGATTTTTTATAGGCCTTAACAGAAGCAACAGTAGTAATTGGAATGTGGCAGTGTTCGCGGCAATCATTGTAAGTCAATGCTTGTTACGATACTCGCAGTAATCTAGAAGAATAGTTGACTAATTTGTCGAATTGTACTGTCTGTAGTATTAGAACAGTAGTGATAGCATCAATAGTAGCAGAACATTAATAATGCTGGGAGGGACAGTTGAAAGGCATAAGTACGGCCGCTTGTTGTAATATTGTACCTAGTGATATTATCAACAGAGGAGAGAAAAATCGGTGACGGAGATAGTTATAATGGCACTGACACTTTCTTGAGTATGATTACATTATTTTCTCACTCATACCATATTTTTATATGCAATAAGAAGTCTCAACGACGACGAGGGCGGTTGCAATGTCTATTTCCGTCTGAGTATTCGTAGTCACTGAGCCGTTCTCAACCCCGATTTTCAGTAACCTGAGACTTGGATCCAGAATCATTGGCTCTTAAGCACTTCCCATTGCCTCATCAATGAAAACCTTTTCAACCAAACGACAGCAACAAGGCGACGGACCCCTTACACATACCCAGGTACAACTTTAAGGCTATCCAATCCACGGTTTGCATATGACCGGCTTGTAACAGAACTCGTCTTTATCGGCATTCCGTCCTGTATCACTACAACTCGCTGAGCGACTGCTTGCAAAGTCCGTAGACTGAACCAAAAGTCGCGAAGCACCGAGCATGTCCCATAACCCTATTACTGAACGCGTCCTCAGCCATGATGCATGTATCATACATTAAAAAAGGAATTGCAAAGTGACAGGGGAGATTTAGACGATATTTTCTGGTTCATTAGTCGTCTTAAACCAGCCGTACAAAACCCTAGATTTTAACAAACTAAAATTCGAATCACTATCATTTCCCTGTTGGGCCACGACCCGACATCCTATCGATTACGATCGTAAATATCCACATTAAATAGAATGGCATTCATGAATGTGGTTATAAGTCATTAGTGTGTAATTTTCATTATAATTAGCGTCCTGTGACCTCTAAACTGGGCCAGGCGGTAGATACGCTGTACCTATACGGGGCTTGATAGGAGATTGGCGGGCATTATCAGGAAAGCGCACCCATAACCCAAAATTGGTGTGCACTGGCACGCCCAGTAGCCGGTTAACGTCACGCCCGTTAGCATCACTGTCGCAGTCCTTTTCGTTGTTTTGAAAGGCCGGGTCAAGTGCTTGTTATGGAGCAGGGAATGAGACGCTGGTTTCCGTCGCGTCAGCCATCCTCATTCTCTCCCGCCTACAGTCTTCATGATTTGTTCGCGACGCCGGGCCCAGTTTGAGGGAGGAGAAGGAGAGAGTTCGGCTCAAGCCTAACATAACTATAAAGTAATTCAGGCACAAGTCACCGTCCCCGAAGCAAGATTATGTTCAAGCGGATCATTTTGTCGGGCGCGTTTAGGATTTTGTTAGATCAAGAGGACTGGATATATAATTTTATGGCGCGTTGCACTTGTGGGTAGTCATCGCAAATCCAAACACTTGTGGAATTTTAGTTAGTTGACCTTGCTTCAGGCCAGCTGCAGGAAATAAAAGAAATTCCTCAAGATCCGTAGGACCATGGCAGCGCTAAGGGATAATTGCCATCTCTGTTGTAGCCAACTGTTCACGCCGAAACGGATTTTGGAAGCTCCGCGACACTGAAATTGTAGATGACAAACAGACAAGGGGGGAGTAAAAGTACCCCGGGACCGGGAGGGACACACTCCTTCCTGCCATGTGACGGAGACTATTTCCTAATGCAGCAGACGAGGTGCTAACAAGGGACTCACGCATTAGAATACTTTGATCAAATGTGCCACACTTACAGTAGGTGTGCTAACTCATGAAATATCAACCGAAATTCGTTTTCGTTTTGAAAATATAAATTAATAAGGGTTATAAGACTAGTCATCGTGCTGCATAATGCTATAATAATTTAGTTGCGCCAGGATGCCGGCTTTCGAACGAACTTCTATCCGGCTGCATGCAAAAACCACGCTTTGTAAAAATAAACTACTTAATTAGCACAAATTTTTCTCAGTGATTCTTGATGCCCTCAAAAATTCAAGTATATTTCATGGAAATCATGCCTAAAATATTCATACTTTTGCTCATTCGGTAGAAAATTACGTCTTCTTCTAGTTTTATACTCGAAGGTGGGGTATAATTCGGTTTTAAAAGTTTCGAATTTTGAGACTCTTTAATACCGTGAAATGCCCGTTCATGAAACATTGTGTCTCTGCATTTGCTAATGTCGCTTGTAAAGCTAGCAATATGGCTTAAATCCGCCGCCAAATTTTCCGAACTCCATATAGTCTCCTCTAAAAACCGTAGATAAATGTACAGTTTTCCGTACGCGGGAAATATATGGATTATAGATTAGAAATTCTGAATGCAAGTTTGGCGGCAGACCAGATTCAAAATTATTCGAAAATAGGAAAGGTTTCTGAAAAATGAATTAAACCCTTTCTTCAAGTATAAAATATAAAGACGACTGACTTTCTACCATTTGAGTAAAAGAATGAATATTTTATGCATTTTTCCATGAAATGTAATGGAATTTTTAAGGGCATCGAGAACAAATGATAATAATACATCCTACATCAGTAGTCATTTTGTTCAGGGTGTAGTTTGGCAGGTGGCCGGAAAGAAGTTCGTAACTGAATTATAATACAAATATGCTGCATGAGAATAAATTTTACAACCCTACTTGAGAAATTTCTTCGAAACGAAGACGTATTTCAGAATCTCGGTTAACATTTCGGGTGTTAGCAAACCTATGTTAGTAGACACCTGACACAGGATGACTGGCTGATGTCATCACGAAATATAACGCTCTCCTTTGTATTTCCTCCCCGTATTATTTTTACATCACGGAGTGCTTCGCGCCGGGCAAATGCCTTCAAGTACAGTAGATGGACGTTTGAAGGCAAAACGGGATGTGTTCGTTACATAAGTGAAGAAGAAAGGGAGTCAAACACCGGAACACTGTTTTCTCACCTGAGCTTTTACACGGGTGCAAAGAAAAACAAGCAAATTCTCAGTTTTCACAGCAACCAACCGGTGGCTCACAAAGGAAGCTGCGTGAAGACGCTCTTCAAACGGATCCAAACTCATTGCAGCAAATCGGCGGACAGATCACATGAAGCCCGTTAGCTCCGCTACCAATTTGAGCAAAATGGCTATCCGAGGGCATCTACAAGTCGCTGCCTACGCGGTCACCCCTACAGGACCCAAACATCAAAACCACCAACTATATGGCATTCTCTGTCGTAAATCAAGGACTTTTTGGAAACAGCCGAGCGCATTACTGCAGAGTTAGATTTTGGAATTGCACACCTCCCCAAAGCCTCATGCGCAGTAGGGTCATGAAAATAAAGACCAGTTAAAGACTGAAAAGCAAACTGGAGTAGTGTATCGCATCCCGTGCCAAAACTGCCCTTGTAACTACACGGGCCAGACTGGACGCAAGCTCGGATTTGGCACACACTTACATAAGCTGGCTGTGCGACGAAGAGCCGCGTTATCACAAGTGGCCGCCCACGCCTACGAAACGGGCCACGAGTTTAACTTCGCAGCCCATGCGGAAACACAACAGGCCGAAAGTTGATTGAAGACTAGGCGTCAGATGAAAACTCAGTCAATCGATTTATCGATCTGACGCCGGTGCACAGAGCTCTATGCAGTCAACTCCAGTCTTGCGCAGTCGGTCGATGATTAGTCAAGAGGCCCTATAACTGTTGCTTGTTCTGTTGCTGCTACTATCACTGACGATGTACCCCTGCGCGGGCTCGAAAGCTCAGGACAATAAACAAAGTGTTCCGGTTCTCGACCCAACTTCTTCTTCTCTTTTGCATACACCCGGAACTCGAAATTTGTCCGTCATTCAAAAATTGAATTACAATAATAGCGGACTATAAAGGCGGCTGCCGCACCCTCTCTTTCCTAGCCTGCCAGAAGGACATCAGGGATCGTCTCCCTATCATAGGCCTGCCAAAATGTCCCGGTGCATGAGCCCACTTCTTCTTGACTTATGCCTATACCTGGAACTCGAACTTTCGTCATCTTTCGCGAGTTCATTACCTCTCACAAGTGGACCGATGAATTGTCAATCTTATCTGACTCCGTGGGCTACGTGCAGCGTTTCCTTGTCGTTTATGGAATGACGAATGTCTGTTTGAAATACAAGGATCAATCTGTCTACGATCCTCAAATAAGATTCCTTCGGGGCTGCTCGCCCGACCTTCTGGTAGATCTTTGTCAGTAAGTTATCGAACTGGTGTATCAGAAGAGAGTGTTCGAGCACCACTACACCGCAGGCGCTTTTGAAACTCGATTTGATCGTTTCTTTTTTCTGCTGATTTTACTAGTTGCATTGCCTTCAAAGTTTTGTTTCATCCAGGGAATTTCACCTGCGTGAGGTATTTTGTTCGGACCTGTTTACATTTCCAAGTTATTTTTAAACGAGGTTTCTTACCCTACTGCCCAAATCAGCAAACGGCAGCGGCACAAACTTAAATAAGTCTATAAGCGAAACTAACAAGGCTTTCGGTCCATAAAGGCCTCATCTTACATTGACTTTGGAGTTTATATTGGATAGAATATTGGAACGCAGGCATCCCAAGAAATATAAATTGAAATCAAAACGTTCTTTGGGAAAGGGAGAAAACTTTATTGAGTAAATTTTCGACGTCGGTTCCCCGTGTCGTCGTCAGACTAGAGTAAATGTGCTGAAAACAATTAAAATTTCAAACGTGGATAGAATATCTACAAATTGGATCGGTTCTTCTACTTCTAAGTTCAATGGTAAGTCTGGTTAACGGACTTGTCCGATTCAGAAGCAATATTGTTGAACTTCAAATTGTTTGGTAAACCGGTGTCCGGAGTCCTTGCTCTGGTTAGGGTCCATAAATGTCTGTTAGATACCGCGATGCTTTGTCTAGTTTCCTGATTATGGACTTGGCCAAGCTGTGTCCGTGAATACCTTGTCCGTTTGTAGATGTGCTCATCGAATGTTGCGAATCGTGCGTCTAATGATTATTACCACGGCTTGCTAGAATCTGCATGCTAACTTGAGTTTTCTGTAAAGACGCAAATTCAGAGGATGGTTTTCCGGACAGATGGGACGTGGTGAATTCAGATGTGCCTCGCTGGTACTAGCTGCTGCAGAATCTGCCTACGCCTTGGTGACAGCTGTTATGTAAATTTATCAGGTTTGTTTGACAGTTCTGGCATGGTTTGGATTTTTTCATTCTGGGCACGGAATCCGTATAGTTTTCATGATGACTTTTGTACATACGCTCGGGTTGGGAGAAATAAGTTACTCGTCGATGAACAGTGGCAAACAGGTAATCTGTGTCTGCAAATTTAAGCTTGCTTTCTGAGTGAATTATGTTAAAATCCATTCCCCTTTCGCAAGTTCCATTTGTCTCTGCGTTTGAAACACCATAACTAACGACAACCCGTTGTCAGCAGTGGAAAAAGTAAAGGATTGTGTTACGACACGGTCTGGAACTTTAAATCACGTGCAGCATATACGCACTCGACTCTTGCCTCCACTACAAAGGCGGCAGAGAAGGAGAACACGATTAGCCAAGAAAAAGTGCATTAGGAACTGCAATTCAAGTCTAGCTGGAAAGAAACGCGTATTTATAACATCCTACACTGGTTCGCCTGCATTTGGCCAAATGCCCTTCGGAAAGAACATTTTAGACGAGCTGGTCGATAACTCGAATATACTGATCGATCAGGCTCGAGGGGAGCAGCCAATCGAGAGGCACCACGATTATGCTGACAGCGCGGTAGAAAAAAGCGCACATGGCTTCCAGTGATTGGCTGGCCCTTGTTTTTGGGAATGTTGTCACTCCCAACAGATTGATTTTCCTTTTCAGATCTCTTCTTATATTCCTAAGACGATGTTCAGATGACGACAGCACTGTGTGTAGCGCTGATAAAGGCAGTGCAGATTTAAAGATGCCACAGAAGCTTTTTCATACCCGACAGTGCAACCTGGAACTCTCAGAAGCCAAACGAACTTAGACAAATTACTGCTGTGAGTCTTTTAGAGACTGCGGTAACCCCTAAACGTCCCCTCAAAGGAGCCCAAAATAGTGTACGCGTGAGATTCAGTCAGCATACATCATTGTCGAGCACCTGTTACGGAAACGTTCCTCTACGACTAGGACTTCATTGTGACTGTTAAACTACCAGGAAATCCGATTCAAGAGTTCTCAGTCAGGCGTGGAGAAGTCAACAATGTTCGAACAAAATAGTCTCCAAATACCCCTAGCTCTCGGTGCATATACCAGACCCGTAGTTACTGATGACCTTGAATGCTTCTCAGGATCAGAAATGCACGATGAGTATGTGGTGCGACAACAAAAGTAGATGCGATGACTAGAAACGGGTTCAGCAAACGGCCATAATGGCCTCCCAGCAGTTTACGCACCTTCGCATTAACGCCTTGCAGAACGCGCGAAGCTCTGACTCTGAAACTACACCCCTGCAGACTGAGAACGTGGGGAACTCTATGCACAGCCAAGCGGCGAGAATGGATGACACGTACAGGGGACGCAATAGCCAATCCGCATCCACTACCCCACACCCAACTGTAGCAATCTGGTATGGACGTCGCCAGCGCCGCCTCTATTGCATGTCGCCCTTAGTCCGCCTTAGACCGCGTGAAATGGCCCCATATGTTTGGCTTCAGCTTGAAGCCAGCCGGTGCTGTGCTCTTTGCTGCGAGCGGACATGGTTCAGTCGCAGGCATGCATCTTGCGACAACGGCTGACACTCAACTCGGTTGGACAAATGTTGCCACCGCCTTCTATGCATTCTATAGGTCCCCTGACTACGACTAAGGTTGTATAACTAACGTAGTCTCCCTTACCCTTGATTAGCGAGACATCTGCATTGTCATAGCCAACAACCGTGACTACATTTAGAAACAGCAATGCGGATTTAAATGCCAAAGGCCCATTTCGCTTCCTATGCAAGATTCTATCTATGCTTCAGCCTCAAATTTCGACTTGATTTGTTTAGTCCGCAGCACGCATAAACTGTAGCTTATGATTTGCCAGGCGCTTAAATCGATGAATGTTGGTCATTTAGGCGGTAAAATGACATCGCATCCGGATATGCAAGCCGCCGCATCAAATGTATGAAATCTCGAAAGAGAGAGAGAACCTGTAAGGCACAACGGGACGAGTGAGTTACGTAGAAACGATCGGTTAGCGCCCCTCTACCATTGTGTATTCCCTATCACGACCGAAAACCAACCCGTGGCTGAGCGGCTACAGGCGTTGGATTTCTAACTAACAGGTCGAGAGTTCGAACTCCAGGTGTTTAACACTTCGGGGTTAGGCATGACTTACTGATGATGGCTAATAAGCCAGAAATGGCCATTCCAGTCTCTCTTCCCTTTTTCGGCAATACCATTCTGCCTGCTGCCAGTCTGCTGGGTGGGCGTAATTTCGGCCAAAATATGTCCATAGTAGGGGAGTTTTCCGGTTGGAATGCTAAAAAGGTACAGTCTCAACTAAAAAATTATTCTCGTGAATGGGACGAAAGTTTCAGTTCCAGGTGTATTTATTAGTAAGGACGTAAACTGGCCGGGTACCGAAACAGTTTGTTTATTGTTCTGAACTTTCTTGCAGGGCTCCATCGCCAGAGCAAGTAGAAAAAACAGATCGAGCTATCATTATGGGGAGTGCTAGCCGATCATCGATGGATGACGCAAAACTGGACGCGACTGCTTAGGGCTGTGATCGCGACGCCAAATCGATAAATCGATTGACGGAGTACTCATTCGAAGCCAAGGCTTCGACCAATTCTTGACTTGTTTTGCGGACGCCTACATAAGGTCGACAGATCAGAACTATAAACTGTTCCTGTGCTCGATCAATGTTCTTCTTCTTTACTCATTAATTACCCTTTCCGATGATGGATGCTAATTCTTCTTAAACCAAATCTTACATAATTGGCCACATGATGTGCGTCTAACATGAAACAGTGTACCTGAACTCTCGAAATTGAGCACTATCACCCTACTCAACTGACTCTAACTGATTGTTGAGTGCAGACAGAATCAGGGCCTTCAATCAGAACGATTGTGTCCCGTGATTCTCGACACAACAAATCGACTGACTTATCACGTCTAGTGGTACATGACAGAAAATTACTTATAAACTGACTGAATTGTGACTAGGCATCATTGGATGCTCTCTTCTCAGTGCCTGAAATGAGAAATAACTCGTAATTCCAATGACTGTCGTTTCGTGACTGTGAACCGCATGGGTGTAGAGACGGCAAGAAAATCGGTTGTCACTAATAGCTGGGAAAATACGCACAACAGGCATTTTGTCTTTTTAAGCCTCCACTTTCGAGAATAATGCTTTATGCATCCGAACTCTCAAACAGTTTCTTTGGTCTCTCTTCAGAATTCACAAAATAAAAAAGTGGAATAGTGAGTTAGATCCGTTTCCTGTCAATGTTGTGGCCAGCTGTGTCGATTTTTGTGGTCGTTGCCAATCCTGCAGCGCGGTCCGGGTATTTGGCATGAACACATAGCGCTTCATATGTTGACGCGATTTCGACGCACCCGTTTAATGATGCTCGAATCGACTCCTAAGCACCAATCGCTTCGAGTACGGACCTTCTGGACTGCTCATTTGGATACTTCTTGGCGACAAAATTAAGTATGTCTCTGCTCCAGATATTAAGTGACGGATACAGTGAGTGACCGATCTCATGAAATGTTGACTAAAATTCTGAAATGCGTTTTTAATTAGGAAAAATTACTTAGTTGGGATTGTAATACTGATTATTTTGCGGCATCATCCCATAATATTTCAATTTGGCAGAATGTCTGCTTTTAAATGCACTTCTTTTCAATCCCCTCCCGAAACCGTACTAGGCAAAAAATGACCACTAAAGTGGCATGCATTTTTCACACTGATTGTCGATGGTATTATAAATTCAAATATATTTCATAAACCTTAAGACTAAAAATATTTTTTCTTTTATTAGTTTAATAGAGGATCGCGTTAAACACATCTTTTGGACTCGAAGAAGGAACATAATTAAGTTTTAAAAAAATTTTCACTATGAGAATTCTTGAGACTGTGCAATGTCCATTCAAACAGCATCATACCTGTCCGTTTGCCACTACGCCTCATTAAATGCGCAAAATAGTCCGCATCCGTTGCAAAAATCTATAGACCCAATATGGTATCTTTTTAAAATCGTAGAAGAATATTTGATTTTCCTTACGCGGAACGCATTCACCCTCTAGACTGAAATGACTAAGCGATAATGCTACGGCCACTGAAGCTCCAAATTATTTGGGAATTAGAAAACATTTTTAAACCTAATTATACTCCTTCTTCGAGCATAAAATATGAGGTTGACGCGATTCTTTATCGAATGAGTGGAAGAAAGAATATTTTTGCACTTAATGTTTTTGAAATATATTTGAATTTATAAGACCATCGACAAACAGTGTGGAAAATGTATGTTACATAAGTAGTCCTTCTTTGCCGAGTGCGGTTTCTACAGGAGGCTTAAAGAAGTGCATTTAAAAGCCGACATCCTGGGGAGTCTGAAATACCATAGGATTATGCCGCAAGCCAATCAATGTTATAACCTCACCTAAACAATCCTTCCTTGTCAAAAACGCATTTCAGAATTTTGGCCAACATTTAATGAGATCGGTCACTCGCTGTAAATTATTTCTTCCCAAGTTCGACTTGTATACATTAGCAGCCCGTGATCTCTGAATCTGTGGCATTTCCTTTTTGCATTCTCAGAAGCACCTGGATAACCTAAGGCTAGGCCACTCAACTCTTAAGCTAGCCTCTGCCATGTGCGGAAACTTTTATATTATGCACGTTTTATTTGCGCGCATAGATGGCTGAGCCGCCTCTCCCAACTTATTATCAGCAATGCGAGAAACGGCTGGTGCTCCTGTTTGCTCCTGTTCGTGCGACTGTCGAAGAAGAGGGCTGAGATGTCTAGCAAAATGGGTTAAGGATAGCGTTTTCATATTACTTGCGAGGTAAACCAATAACAGGTTTCCCTCGACACCCGAAGGGACGATTAACGATGCATGGAATCACCTCTCCGTAATGCTCTAATATTTTGGAAATCCACAGTATAATTTTTTGAGAAAATCATAAAACTGTTATTTCAAATCCATTAGTTGACTAGAAAAAAGAAGAAAAGCAAATATAGGAAAAACTACTGGAAGCTAGGAAAACTGGAAAAAACAGTTAACTAACAACTGATTTCGGGGTGGTTGTTAAACTCTTATGTGCACTCACACCTTTTATTACTGCTCCCTGATGTTGTTTTTGTGAAGTAGAACACGCCCTTTTCCATTAGAATGATTATGAAAATAAAGCGCGGTCAAATAGATGTCGCGTAACCATCATTGTAAAAAAACTACATGCGTTTCCTTCGTCCAACCGAAATGGAAAATTTAGGTTTTATCACAATTTCTGCCTTTTACATGACAAACACTCCGACTGTCACGTCCCATTATGTCACCGTGTGCTCCACAGCGATTAGAGAGCGGGGGCTATGACCTTCGCGTGAGCAAGTTTATAATGAGAGTGGTATTTTGCTTTATCTACCCCAGTCTCTTCTCCCAACCTGGGCCCGGTATCAAGAAGGCGGGCGGGGAGCAGTTAGCTTGCGCGACGGGACCTGCACCTGGGCGTACTATCGCACTCCTCGGTGCACAACAAACAGTTGACTAAAATTTTTGCCAGTAATAAAAATGAGTAAGAAAAAGGAGAGGATGATACGAGTTACCCGGCAGACATGCACACGGGCCTGCTACATACAGTAGGTGGGCTAACTCATGAAATGTCAACCGAAATTCTGAAATGCGTTTTCAATTCGACAAGATTAATTAAGAATGGTCGTAAAACTAATCATCGTGCAGAATTATTCTTTAATAATTCAGTTGGCTTAAGATTCCGGCCTTCAAAAGAACTTTTTTTGGCTACACACAAAGACAAATCTCTGTGAAAAATCACTACAATAGTAGCATACAATTTTTCTTGTTGGTTTTCGATGATCTTAAAAACTGAATTATATTCCGTGGAAAACATGCATAACAATATTCATTCTTTTACATTTTTGTAGAAAATTACATATTCTTCCAGTTTTGTACTCGAAGAAAGGGTTTAATTGGGTTTTTAAAAACTTTTCAATTCCCAAATTATTTTGAACCCGATCCGCCGTTGCACTTGCATTCAGGATTTCCAAACTACAAGTCGTATATTTTCCGCGTACCGAAAACCATACATTTCTCTTTGGTATTAATAGGAGGCCATATGAGTTCATAAAATTTAACAGTAGATTTGGGCCATCTTGTTAACTTTACAAGCCACATTGGTAAATGCAAAGGCATTAATTTTTATGAACGGCCATATCACGGTGTTAAAGTCTCACAATTAGAAACTCTTTAAAACTGAATTATACTCTTCCTGCGAGTATGAAATTGGAAGAAGACGCTATTTTATACTAAATTTATAAAGGAATGAATTTTGTTGTACATGCTTTCCATGAAATATAATTCAATTTTTAAGATCATCGAAAATCAACGAGAAAAATTGCATGCTACTTATGTAGTCATTTTTTGCAGAGAATTGTTTTTGCGTGCAGCCGAAAAGAAGTTTGTTTGAAAGCCGAAATCCTGAGGTAAATGAATTTTTATAGAATTCTGCTGCAGGTTGATTAATTTTCCAACCGTACATAATTAATCTTTTAAAAACGAAAACGCATTTCGGAATTACGGTTGACATTTCATAAGTTAGCCCACCTGCTGTATGTAGCAGGCCCGTGTGCATGACTGCCTAGTGACTTGTATCATCTTCTCCTGTTTCTGACATATACGAGCAGTGCTATTATAAATCATCCAACTCTCGTCATCGAAAACAGATCTGGAAGCTGCTACGCATACACAGAACCATGGCATTTAAATCATTGTCGACAGTTCTTTTCATACGTGTCTTCAGAAACACCATTTTAATCGCTTCAAATTTAGGTATCACATCTGGACTGCACTATTACGGGAAACCGACGTCGAAAATGCATTAATAAAGTTCTTAGTTTTCTCAAAGAATATATCCTTTTCAGTAAATATATATATAGGTATTTAAAAAGATGAACTTCTTTGGGAAATAGCAAACTTTATTGTGCAAATTGTCGAGACTGGTTCCCCAGCTCGTCTTCAGGCAATGGGTGTGAAAAACAATTAACTTCTATACTGAGTCTGACAAAAGGATTCTATGATTGGCTAAGGTCATCTACTTGGGATTGGTTGAGTCAGTTTGAATCTGTCCTTAACGATTTTGTATGTGGCATCTAAATTGACATGCCGGTTGATGCATGCCCCATCTGAGTGCATTGCCTCCAGGAATTCGCAGTTTTTCCTTGTTGGGCAGGCACAAACAGTTAATTGTTGTCTGAAGACGAACTGGGGAACCAGTCTCGAAAATTTACACAATAAAGTTTGCTGTTTACCAAAGAATTTCACCTTTCTAATTATATCTCTTTGGATGTCTGGTTTTTACTTTATATAAAGGTATATATAGGTTTATATATATCAGAGGGGAGACGACAGAGTCTGGGGGTAGATTGGTACGACACTGTTTCGGGCTTAATTGCCTTCGTTCAGCCAATCATAACTATGACCACCAGCTGGGACCGGAAACACAAACATGCGCACAGGCACACCTGGCGCGGCTGATCCACCCCTGGGGTCTTCCAGATGGGTCATTGGCATTTCATCGAACCAAAGTTCATCAGCGCCTGGCCACCTGCCATTCTCTGTCGCTCATAAATATACATATGTATGTATGAGGCTGTTGCTAAGCAATCTTGGCGGAAAATAACTCACCATATTATAATGCTTTCTTGACAAACATTCATAATTCATCCGACTCACTTTTGGAAAATTCGCCGGTCTCGGTGAGCCTGCTAGTCATCTGGTGGATTCAAGACTGATTAGTTGAAAAATCCTTGTGGGCAGTAAGCTTACTGTATTAGATTCGATGGATTACATATACGCAGTATGTTTGGGTGGCAATTTGACCCAAATGTGATTAGACACAAGACTCCCGGCTGTTGCTTCGTAGCCCGGGTAAATAGAGCGCTAGCTGTGCGCAAGCTTTGCCTTTTCTGTTGTGAGTTCGAATCTCGCCGAAGCCGTCTAGTTTCTGCCAGCTGAGTAGGATAACCTACTAAATTTTGTTTAGTGCCTTCAATTCGAAAATCGGATCGAACACTCCTTTCAGCCCGACAAAACGAAATTACGCTCTTGGTTTTCTTGTCACGCTGATCTTCCCCTAAAAACGATTGAACACATATCAAGTTGGTATCGTGTTTAGCCACTCGACCAGTCAAACTAGCATAGAATTCGGGAATAGTCGCCAGCTCGCGTCCTCACCTAACCGGAACAACCGATCACAGTACGCTCATTTCCTGTCCGAATACGCTTCAAGATCCCAAGGCCTACCGGAGACCAATCATGTTCTAACCTTGAAAAAATTTATAGTCCAATTACGGTCAGGGCTGTCAAGGCTCGGACACACCGGATGCAAAAAAACACGAGGTGACCGGGTCAAGGAGGGAATTCAGGAATTAGTAAACATCCGTATCGCGTTCCGGTTTAGGTCGAAAACAGCTATCAGCATTATTATTAAGAACTCTTAATATTTCATCGGTCGAGAGCGATGATTACAAACATTGTCTTTGTTTGGACGTGATGGTGACTTGTGCGGGGATTAGCTTATACTGCAGCACTTATGCGTAGCATCATCCTCACTCGCCCTTTCCACATCGACAAATTTCCGATGAAAAGAAAAAGCCACCAAAGGTTAAGATGGACGCAGTAGCTGGCGCAAATAAATGACCCGTCTGTGTGTGCCGTACTGGACCTGACGACTGATGCCATACTTGTCAGAATTCATAAAGGCGGTCCTTGATCTTGACAGCGACACCATAAAAATTATATCGAGAGGAAGGCGGTGCAAGTCAGTCATCCTTATAAAAATAACCAAGGTATCATGTGGTTTGAGAATCTTTCAAACTACGCCCGCTGGCGCGTCATAATAGGCCCCTCCGACTGACAAACAACGAGTAACAAGGCGTAGGCCGCTGTTTAGCGAGTGCCACGTGCCCGGAGGAGATTCATCTACGAGCCAATGTGATCCTCGTTTTGGTTGGAAGTAGGTGCCCCGAAGAATATTACAGGCTGCCATCCAAAAAAGATAAAACAGACGTCATAGCTGGTAGACTGTTATCCTAAATTTGACTGTTTCCTCCCTGTTTCTTTTCTTTCTTATTGGATAATGGAATTGGCACAAACAGAAAAAGCCCAAAGTTAATAAAGTACACTCACCGTTATTTGGTTTTTTAATCCTCACACTCATGGGGACTTCTCTAAGGCGATTTGTCAATCACGTGAAATCTTAGAACTAGAAGAGATTGGTTGTGAAACGAGTTATTGTAGCTAGGCCTGCCTGCTGGGCAAGTAAGCAGTATGCGGTTATTACTGCCCTCCGGACAAGATCGTTTTAACCCTTGCGAGGTATCCTCAGGGACTTCTTTTTCAGCAGAATTTTTTAGCTTTATACATCATCTGCTTCCCGCAGTAAGCGTCAATAGACGCTCTAGATACTCAGATCACATGCGTTGTCTAATGATAACTGTCTAAAAATACAGGCGAACCCCTTCGGTGCATTTGAGGCCTACCATGGCATTCCAGCAAACCTGGTTTTCAGACAAGTGCGAAAACATCTCATGGTGCAATAGGTGACGCGGTTTATCAAACATTGTCCGAAAGTTAGGAAATGTGAGTTCACTTAGGGAAGATTGCCAAGATGGGGTCGTGCCATTAAGCAGCATCCATATTAGTACCAAAATATTTTTGTCAGTCCGACAGACACCTTTAAATGCCCGTTGTTAAAGCCTCTGGTACAATGCATATTCAGTAAAAAACGGCCACCTGAACAGTTAAAGTTTTTCCATTAAGTATCCACCTCGTTATAAATCTAAGCATATTTTTGGTAAATACGCATACAAATTTCCCTTCCTGCATGCATTTTGTAGACAATTATGTTTCTTTTCAAACGCCTAGCCAAGGAGGGCGCAGCATCTGGAATAAGTGTTTACAATTATGAAAGTTGTAAAGACTGTATTTTGTCTACTTAAATAGCATTAAATCCGATCGTTTAATTATGCTGCGTGTGAAGCATACCACAGGCCCACTGCGAAGTTTTATCATCATCCTCATCATAGAAATCATGCGTAAAATTATATCTGTTGTACTCATTTTACAGTAAATTGCATTTCCTTCAGAGCCCCTATCAGAAAGAAATTTGCAGAGGTTTATTGATCCTCTAAAATTTGTGATCAGTTCGCACCTTCTGTGAAGAATGCAACGTCTTCGATGTCTGTTCGAAACTTTATTGGCTTTCTATAGGACCTTTCTAAGTTTAAAACGAAGTGTATGATGTTTCTTAGATAGAATATGTGCACTTTGTAATTTGGAACCGCAAAAGCGGGTATGTTGTCAAGCTGGGTTAAAAAATCAATCGGGAATCAAAAAACACTTTTAGCTCTGAAGTATTTCAATCTAAAAATTAAGAGCAGACGGCATTTACTGCAAAATGGGTACGATAAAGGAAGTTTATGTAGATATCTCCCATAAATTATTTTTGGCTGCATAAAGACATTTGAAGTTAATGCCTATAACCTACGTAGTCCTTCTTTGAAAAATGCGTTTTTTTGCAATCGGTCGGGACAGTGCGCAGCGGAAAGCCGGCATCCTGGCGTGACACAAATATTTTAAGTCTATGCCAAAGGCTAAACAAGCCTGCAACGCCATCTGTTTATTGCTTCCTTAACATAATTGCATCTGAGAATTTCGACAAAATTGTGACGTGTTGCATCATCTACTAGAAGGCATTAATCCATGGACAGCTCCCCTACTCTGTAACGGTCACTTTCGACAGTCATGTCGTAAACCCAAAACGGCCAGACCCTAGCCCATGTTCATGCAGCATTCTCTGTCAGCTGATCTATCTTTGAATAGCGAATCTTTCATACTAACCCAACTGTGGAAAGCTCGGCGCCTCGTTTAATTTTAACCCACGACATCAAGGGGAAGGCTCTAGTTAAGCCACCGGGAGACGTGAATATAATCACCTGTGGGTCAATTTACCCGCCCAAACTACTTCAACATCTGGAATACACCAAATCTGATACAGTGAGCTGACTGTCCAAGCAGGAGTTTCTAAGTACTCCGCCAGATTACCACCAGGCTCACGTAATTCATATATTTTTCGGTAGATTTTGAATAATTTATATCGACCCAACTGTGAAAAGCGCAGCGCCTCGGTGGGATTCGAACCAAAGACATCATTGAGAAGTCTTTGGAACAACCAACGCCCTAGCCACCACAGTTAGGAGGCCCCAACGGGTCAATATGATTTGTTCAAACCATACCGAAAAAGTTTTGAATTACGCGAGCTTAGTAGTAATCTGGGGGATTCTAGGTGAACTACTTAGGAAATCCTGCTTGGGTAGTCAGCTTATTCTGTCAGATTTGGTAGATTCCATACGTTGCAGTAGGTTGGGCGGGTGACTTGACCCAAATGGTATAAAACTCACGTCTCCTGGTGGGGTCTCGGAGGTTAGGTGGTTGGAGTGTTGGCTGTACTAAAGCCTTCCCTTTACTGTCCTGGTTTCCAATCTCGCCGTGGCGCCGAGAGCTTCACATGTGGGTCAAAATAAATTAGTCAAAATCTACCGAAACATATATGAATAGCGAATCTCCCCGACCCGATGTTCCGACACAGGCAGACTGGAGATAGCCCATCGTTAACAACAGTACGCTGTAGTCATTCGTGGCCTTGCCGGCGTTGATTCGTTAGTGGACTCAGCTCGCCACTGAGAGGGAATCCGTGTCGATCCCAGTGGGAGGAGATCAACGATGAGACGGAACACCTACCTTGCTTCCTTCAAAACTGATCTGTAAGTGAGGTCTATCCTATTGAGATTTTGAGGGAAAAGACAGTCAAGCGGTGCATCTGGCAAGCGTTATTATGGCGGAGACTTTGAAGTGTGAAATTGGGCAGATGCCAGTTCGACACTGACAGCTGACAGATGTGATAGATGCCGGTTAGAGACAACCTGCATTGCCGGAATTACATTCTGTCTCAGGTAGCTGAACAGGTTTGCCTGCAGGTAAAACATAGTAGACACGGAGCTGTGCCCCTTCGTTTCAAGGGCAAGATTTGTGGGTAGGAGAAAACTCCGGCCAAGATCTCCGTCGTCGAGACGTACGTTAATCAGTAGAAGACGTCCTTCCGTCCAAACACACTTAGCAGGTGGCCTTGAATGTGAATCATTTCGTGGCCGAAAAAAGTTCGCTAAGTTTCTGGTTTTATTTAGCAAACTGCATGCAACTTCACGGTGAAAGTTTATAGCCTGGTCTGTCCCTATGAACACGTTTCACAAGAGAAAATATGACAACCAAGCACTTTGATACGTCAGCAACATCCTTCTCATGATTTTTCCTCAAAATATTGACCTGATGTCGGTGTCTAAAGAAACTCGGATTGAAAGCAAACCTAGCGTCAAAAATCCATATTGTCTCGCAAGACAGCTTATGCCTGCGACGAATAAGTATGAAGCTAATGTTTAGTAAAATATATATGGTCCTTATACGGGCATTATTAAATTGTTTTTTCTAAGATTGCTGTTAAACGGCCATTTGTTCAGGTCCAGGCATCAATGACAAAGCAAATGAACGGAATCGTAAACATTAATCGGCCTTTCGCTTGGTATCTGAATGCATTCTTGGTGGATGGCCGCTCTTATATCAGCAACTATTGCCGGGTTTGTTAAGTTGGTCGTATCTTTGAAGTATATTCGTTAAAAGTGTGTTGATGTGAGGTCTAGTGAACGAAAACAGTATTTTGTAAAAAAAACCTAGTCTAGTCAACTTGAATGACACGATATCGTCAAGGGAGGATCTTGTATTACATGAGCAATGAAGGGTGACTCCATCCTGCTAAAGATAAAAC
Organism: Spirometra erinaceieuropaei; assembly: GCA_902702965.1. Classification (NCBI taxonomy): domain Eukaryota; kingdom Metazoa; phylum Platyhelminthes; class Cestoda; order Diphyllobothriidea; family Diphyllobothriidae; genus Spirometra; species Spirometra erinaceieuropaei. The sequence goes on along the minus strand of CACRXP010000108.1, from coordinate 660,222 downwards.
TTCCCAGCGCAGCGAACGCCTTAGGGAATAACTAAAGTCAAATATGGTCGTCTTAACGGATCCTACCCTCTCAAGACAGCATTGTCATTATTTGAGCTGTTGTTATGTGCTGATTAAAAAGTGTACCGCCTGAGCGCGGATGACGGAGAAAAACATCGTCGGTGATCGGAGGGCTGTCTTAGCGGAAAAAAACAGAACCCCACGGATCGGGTTTGTGGGACTTTTTCGTGTATGTTGTGGCCTAAGCTGAGCCCTCACTGGTAGTGGCGTAGAAAATAGTGTGCTATGCAGACAAGGAGCTAACGAAAAGCATAAAGAAATCCAGAATGATCATTCATCGCCAGCCAGTCATACCTAACACCAAGTTTGGGGGTTTGAGGTTCACAAAAATTTTGATCTGGGTCAAGGAAAAGCAGAAAACTGGCCGATAAGTGCGTGATTTAAGAATAATGCCTCAGCAGTACTGATCCGCTTAACTTCGTCCGGTGTTTTATAGTGTGGAAGTACAGTCAGTGACCGACATCATGAAATGTTGGCCGAAATTCTGAAATGCGTTTGCGATTAGAAAGGATTACTTAAGTAGGGTTATAATATTAACAATCATGCAGCATGACCCTATAATATTTCAGAATTTTCTGGATGTCGACCTTTAAATGCACTTCTTCTCAACATCCTTCAGGCAACATCAATTTTCGACGGCCTTATAAATTCAAACATATTTCTTACAAGACACGCACACAACTATGCTTTCTTTTACACTTTTGGCAGAAAAACACACTGTCTTCATATGTTGTACTCAGGAAAAGGATTTCTATCGGTTTTAAAAATATTTTAACTATGGGATTTTTAATACCGTGTAGTGTCCACACACTATCGTACTTGTCCGTTTATTAGTGCTCCTCATGAAATGTACAACAGAGTTCGCATCTATTGCTAACTTTCGTGAATTCTGGATGGTATTTTCTTAAAGATGTGTAGGAAATATATGGTTTCCTTGCGCAGCATGCATGATTTATATTATGTCAAATGGCCAAACACTCCTGTGACGGCAGATCAGACCCAAATGTTTTCGGGAATTGGGAACCTCTTTCAAAACCTAAGTCTACACTGACGTCGTTTTCGCGGCAATTTAACCAATAAATTCATATTAAGAAATGCCACGACGGATAATCAGAAGTCTTCACTGCACAGACTTCAGTACAATCCACATACAGTAATGACAAAGTAGCTGATTATTTAATTCATTCAACCCAATTGCAATAAATTAGTGACCCTGGTGAAATTTAAAGTCATGACAGCAGGGATTGAGTACAATCGGTGCTCTAACTACTTGAGTTACGAGGACGCACAAGTCACCATGTCGACTCTCACTACGCTGTGATACACACGGTGGACATTGTCGGTTGCGACGATCTAAATGTCATGTTTTATGATAAACATACTCAAAATGCTCTTTCCTGTACTGTCTTGCCAGGTACACACACATCAACTGGTGGGTCTTGCAGCCTTCCTAAATACAGCAGGTGGGCTAACTCATGAAATGTCAGCCTAAATTCCACAATGCGTTTTCCTTTCCAAAAGATTAATTAAGTAGAGTTGTAAAAATGATCATTGTGCAGCATAATTCTATAATAATTTAATTACCTCAGGACGCCAGCTTTTGAAGGAAAGTCTTTCTGGCTGCATGCATAAACTATACTCTGCAAAAAATGACCATTTATGTAGCATGAAATTTTCTCATTGATTTTCGATGATATTAATGATTCAATTATACTTCATGGAAAACGGATAAAAAAATTATCATTCTATCGTTCATTCGGTAAATGATTACATTTCCTTCAAATTTTATACTCAAGGGAAGCGTATAATTTGGTTTTTTAAAAACTTTTAAGTTTCTGAACAAATTTAAACCCGACCCGCCGTTATACTTGCATTCGGGGTTTCCAAACTACAAGCCGTTTATTTTTAACGTACGGAAAACCATAATTTCTCTACGGTATTAAGAGGAGATTACATGGGGTTTACAACATTTGGCAGTGGATGTGAGCCATAGTGTTAACTTTACAAGCCGCTTAGGTAAATGCAAAAACATGACGTTTTATGAACAGCCAATTCACGATATTAAAAAGTCTGACGATTATAATTTTTTTAAAACAGACTTTTACTCTTTCTTCCAGCATAAAATTGAAAGCAGACGTCGTTTTCTACCAAATGAGCAAATTAATGAATATTTTTTTGCATGCTGTCCATGAAATATAATTGAAGTTTTAAGAGCTTTAAAACTAAATTAGAAAAATGCATGCTGCTTAAGTAGTCATTTTTACAGAGCATATTTTTCGCATGCAACCAAAAAGGAGTTCGTTCGAACGCCGGCTTTCTGAGGTAACTGAGATATAATAGAATTACACCGCAGGATGATTAGTTTTGCAACATTAACTAGTTAATCTTTTCGAAACGAAAGCGCATTTCGGAATTTCGGTTGACATTTCATAAGTTAGTCCAGCTACTGTGTATACCCCAACGGGTATGGAGAGCGTTATGGGGTCCACTGACAAACATTACCCCTCGCAGTTCCATCATAGGGGCGCGGAAGCTCGGCAATACACGCGTTTGGGCTCTTTTAGCTGGCCCCTGTTCAGATAATGCAGTCTTATGAAACCGAGTACTTCAGAAATTACGGCAAAAAGTGTAGAACAATCAGCTGCCATCATCTATTTTAATCACCTTATTGCCTAGGTAAGTATGCTTAAGAGTCAATGAAATTATCAGTTTGAATTAAGCGGCCCAATGCAGATTACTCAGTTTTTATTTAGGAATTGAATAGCCTGCCTAGCTTAAAAAAATCCAACTTACGATAACAGTTCCATCCTCGATGCAGTCGCTGTTGTTTTCATGCATGTTATTACCTGTGCTCAGATATGATTTGGAGATGACTGCCTGTGTGGGAGATATTCCGTTTAATATTTTAAAACTCAAACGGGAGTTTTTAAGTAATACTACTCTTGCAGTATTTATTAAAAGGCTAAGTCCTGAACCCGCAGAGAAGAGGATTTAGTCAAATGACTTAAAAACAACGGCTGTCCAATTTTATATCTTCTGCAAATCAATTGGTTTGTTAGAGAGCGGCGTCCGCTGGTTACCACTTACGTCAGAGAGCCTTTGAAGTGAAAGACCCTTGCACACACAGAGGACCATATGGTACTGCGACCATATGGAACCGGCTGAAACCTACTGACCGAAGGGGAGATTCTACGGAATTTTTGACTTTTATTGTTAAACCTGACACAATTCACAAGATGTCTGAACGCAACCTGTATTAATCGATTATTTTTTTCAAAGAAAGTAAGATATTCCAATTGAAAACCGAAATTCACTTTCTGATGGTGGCCTTGAAATCTAAACATTAACTCATTTCAGTTTAAAAAACGACAGCTTATATGAGGCTGCATAACAAATTGGCCTTTAGCAAAATGCCAAGTTAATTAGGCTCGCCGAAATGTCATCTTCTGAATGACTGTCTTTTCGGCCGCCCGAGAAGATAACAAGACCAAAATGGATATTAACATGACATACATTCCTTCAGTTTATTTTAGATGACTTTATAAATCAGACCCTATTTCATACACGGCAAATAGACTCATTTGCGTAGTCTTGTGTTGGGAGTAATTCCTCTCAACTGAAAGGACGCCTTAGACTCTAGTTGCGGTTTCATTAGTTAGGCCGTCTGCGGTATATCGAAAGGTTTTCTTTCACCGAAACTGCCGCTGACACAATCATATCCTCGTGTGCGTTTCATTGCAAACCGTTGCCAACCAAAGCACGAAATGCTCATGAAAACAGTTTGCATGAAGGTGGCGGTTTTTTTCAGTTCTTGTTAAACAGATGGCGCGAGATGAGCTAACTGCGTCCTCTGCCAAAGAACATGGCCGTTTAAGTTTTTTTAAAAAAATTGTGATTCGCAGAACTCTGCCAGTCTAAGCACAAGACACTTGGATAAGACCAGAAAACAGTTGCTCTTAAAAGATAGGAATGTAATTTTGACAAAATTTCGGAATAGGTCACGGTGAACATAGTCTTTCGCAGTGCAGTGCACTACATATGGCAAAATGGTGGAGGCTCGGGCTATGCCAGCACGATGAAAGCGGTCGCAAAACGCGCAGAAAAACAACTTTATCTGCTAAGCAGATTAAGAAGTTCTTTGCATAGTGGAATTTTGAAAAGACTTAGGGGACACATTCGTCAGCCAGCATGCTCTTTCAACGAAATGCTTGCTGGCATTTGATTGATGCCTTGAAACTCAAAATCCTCCAGTATTAACACGAAATAATATGATTTAAACAATGAAAATATAGAAAAGTCCTTTTTTATATGTTTTCTATGAAGCAGGATGAAGTGTTTGCGAGATTCGATGATGACTGGTGTAAGCGAATGCCTTTATTTCTATTGGCTGAAAAGGTGCCTACCCAAAAACTCACAGTGTGCCCTGTAGGAAACGAGTCGAGATTATCTGATATGCTACTCAAAACTGCCAAAATCACCAAAGGACATTTATTTTCAAATAAAGTCTTATTTTAAGAAAGACATGTTTCTGGCAGCTTTTCCTTAATACCACCCCGTTTCAGGCCAATCCACAGTCACTCAAGGGGTGGAATGTTTGAATAAATAAATCTAATCTAGGTTCAGCGTTAGTAAAGATTGTTTCTCCACTCTGACACGTTTCTTTAACTCTATCACCCAGTGTAGACACTTTTAAATGGAATTGAGTAGCCTACAGCAGGCGCGGTGGGCGAAGGGATATGCCAGCCTTCCAGGTATGACGTAAGAGCCTACGTCAACTGTTATCTGTTCTTTAAAAGCTTTTTTCTTGATAAAATCTATGCATGGAATCGCAAGTGAAGGAAATTTCATGCCTTAAAAAACTGCGGTTCGTCTAAAGACAGGGGATGTATCATGGCAGCCAATCATCGGCTTAAGCACAAAACCCCACGAAAACCGCACTGTTGGAAGAGTTAAACAGCTGCGGTAAGTTAGCTCAACTGCTTTTTTGTTCGTTAGCTCGTTTCTTCTGCTCACATATGACTGTGAAATAGTTTATGTCAGTAGACGACTTTACTAGTGCTGCACTTTTGGAATGTGCATCCTATCCCCGAGCTAATGCAAAGTGTACCTAGTCATATCTGGCCATTTTCGAATTGAAGCAACAGATGTATGTTTACAGTTAAGTAGAACTTACATCGAAAAAACTGGGATAGGACACAAATATTTATTTGTCCCCTGAAATATCCTCCTAAAAATTGTCCTCTTAATGCATTTCACCACGTATGCAGCAAAAGTACACTCTTTTTTCTTTTATACACACATAATTTTATCTCCCAAAAGGTCCTTATTACCGTTATATACGTATAACACATGGTCCTGTTTTATAGTTCAAAAGGTAAATATCTAACCCTATAGGAAAACAGACGGACTTCATTCAGTTAATGAGGAACTGGACACCGTTCTAAAAATGGGAGTCTTTTTTTAAGGGAAAACATTAAAGAAAGCGTTATCTTCTGCGAGGGGATATAGAGGGAGCGCGACCTGTATATGATTTGTATGCGAACCAAAAATGATTGATGCATTTGCGCTAAATAATAAAGCATTATCAGCGAGTCTTAGTGGCTCAAATACTTAAAGTGTGTCTTCCTAATGTCCAGTTTCCTGTCGTTTAGAAATGGCTAATCGGCACTTTGAGACGGTCTCAGAAGTACTTTTTGATGGAAACATCATTTTGAGGCGTCAGTAAGTTTTGATGATTTTCGCTAGACAACATGGAAAATCACCTCTCAACTGATGGACATTCTGCAACTTCCTGTTATAGGACGCCAGCGCTGCATCCAACTTCCTCCTCAAAATGATCATTTGTGATTTTGTTTGTCGCCCTCAAGCAGGTAACTTTATGCCACCACAATATTTTGACCCCTAGTCTAGTTTTAGAAGACTGAAGACCCACAAGGGGGCCTTGGATGGTGACATACGCTGTCAGACTGCTGATGACCTAACTTGTGGATTAGCGATCTTTGATTTCATTAATTTGCGGGACTGCCTGTGTTTGTCGTCTTCGCCCTTATTTCCAAAGCTGCTCTCAGAATAGACGGTAATTCTAAAGGTAACGACCTTTTCCCCGATGTCCGAGAAGATTGTTTCCATGCCATGCCGGCTACAAAAACCTCCGGCTATGGAAATGACTTTTTTCGTACCTACGCTGCAAATTCCTGCGCCCTGCCGCCATGTTAACTGCTGACGTATTTATTTCCTCAGTATTTAAAGGTACAACGATAACTTAGGTTACTGGCGACATTCTTCGTCCCGTATTGCTTTGTAGCCGATTGTGTACGCTCCTCTTTCCTCCTCAATTTTAAAATAAGGCACTTCATGTTATTCGCATTCTCTTTATATTTCCTTAACGCAAACGTCGGTAGCCGATACAAGGCTGAATGGCGATTGTTATGGGATGTATGCATTCAAAAGCTCTGCTTAAACCCCGGCTTCCTAAATGTCAAGTCTTAATGACCTGCCGAATATCGTTCGACATATATTTTATTTTGCAGTAGAGGACGTGCATACCTGGAACTTATGACAATTACGTGACTCCGCCTCAGATAAATCCGGTAGGAATTTAAAACTTTGTACGCTTTTAAGTATATCTATGATCATAGGGGAGTTTTATTTTGAAGAAGTAAAAGCATTTTTTATGTAAATATCAATTCTGAAGGGAAAACTTTCCCCAACTCCTAAAAACAATCCCTTTGTACCCTTGGTTATTCTACTCCGCTTGACAATTTTTAGGCCAGTAGACATGCGCTTAAAGGTCTCAGAGAACTTGGTGACCCCGATTGATAATAAGGTTCTCTCCAAAAGCCCACTAACACAACCCGGATTGGATCTCTTTCTTACACTATGTCTGGTAGCATCAGGAGAAAGAACGCACGAGTTTTGCAGCCTAATCATATGTGACTAACATATTTTCAATACCTTAGTATGTCCCCTTTCAGAATAGGTGCAAGTATTTTACAGTCAGTGAGTGATCACATAAAATGTAACCAAAAATTTAAATGTGTATTCCATTGATAACGGTTACTTTTGTCAATTTGTACAATTGTTTATTGTGCGATACCGTCTCATGATATTTAAGACACGACAGGATGTTAACTTTTGAATGAACTCCCTTCAGGCAGCTAGACAAAGCCACATCCGGTAGGAAAACGACTATACAATTAGTCTGCATTTTTCCTGTTGACATTCGATGTCCTCAAAAATTCAATAATATACTTTTCATTAAACCCAAAAAATATTCCCTTCATATTCATTTGGCAGCAAAGTACGTTCTCTTCTTATTTTGCGCATGATGGAAGGGTGTTTTTTACTTTTAGAAACACGTGTTCGATTCCCAAACAACTTTAATCTTGATCTGCCGTTATTATCCTTCTAGAGTTTTTAGTCTACGCGATAAGTGCGTTCCGTGTGAGGAGATATTACATAGCATTTGCAAGATTTATTTTTTAGTTTGGACTGCGTCGAATGTTTTTAATGAGCTTTGATAAACGAATCACCGTATTTTATTTGGATAGCACGGCATATTCGAATTGTATCTTACGATAAAAAAATCTGTGGGCTAGGTCTATAATCATAAGGTGATTTTATATGCTTGCAAATGATTTTTTTTAAGTATTTGTTAAATGTTTTCTCCGGAAATATCTTTGTTTATGAGGACGTCGAAAGATCGCTAAAAATGCATATCATTTGGGAATTTGTTTTTTTTATCAGGTTTGGTTCTTGTGAGTAACCGAAATAAGTTGCTTTTCAAAACCAACATACCAGACTGCCTAGAATATTATGGGATTATAACGTCTAATCCAACCCCACCTTTATAATCTTTCTCAATCAATGACGTATTTTAGATTTTTGGTTAAAAGTTTGTGAGATCAGTCACTGACTCTTTACTCGTTTACGCCTGCTCAAGTACATGGCTTTTTACCGTGGATCCCGTTGTGTGCCTTTAAAAAGTATGAAAAGTTGTCTCCTTGAAGTTAGTCCAGTTAATATACGTTTGTTTTATCGCTCTAGCGAAGATACTCTTGCGTATTTAGGTGCGTTAAATACTTCACGTTTGCCACTGAATTCGGGTTGCTAAATATGGACAGAGTTCTGGTGCATTTACAGTAGGTGGTATAACCCATGAAATACAAACCGAAATTTTAAATTACGTGCGCGTTTCGTAAAGATTAATTTAGTAAGGTTGTAAAACTTACCATTCTGCAGCATAATTCTATTATAATTCAGTTGCCTCAGGATGCCGGCTTTCGAAAGAACTTCCTTTCGGCTGCATGCAAAATTGACACTGTAAAAAATGACTACTTGATTAACGTGCACTTTTCCCATTGATTTTCGATGCCCTTTAAAATACAAATATATTTCATAGAAAACATGCATAAAAGTATTCATTATTTTGCTCTTTCGTAGGAAACCAGGTCTTTTTCCAAATTTTATACTCGACAGAAGTATATAATTTTACTTTCAAAAGCTTTCCCAATTTCAGATTAATTTTGAACCTGACCTGCCGTTACACTTGTATTTGGGGTTTTGAAACTTCAAGCTGTGTATTTTCCGCGTACGGAGAACCATATATTTCTTACGATATTACGAAGAGATCATATGAGGTTTATGACATTCAGCAACGGATTCGAACCATTTCGCAACCTTTACAAGCCACATTAGTAAATCTAGAAACATAACGTTTTATGAATGGTCATTTTACGGCATTTACAATTCTTACAATTAGAAACCTTTTTAAAACCATATTATATCCTTCCTTCGAGTATAAAATCGGAAGACGTCATTTTCTACCGAATGAGCAAAATGCTAAATGCGTTTATACATGTTTTCTATGAAATGTAACTGAATTTTTAAGGGCATCGAAAATCAATGGAAAAAGTGCATTATAATCAAGTGGTCATGCTTGCATGCGGCCGGAAGGAAGTGCTGTCGAAGGCCAGCATCCTGTGGTAACTAAATTATTATATAATTATTCTGCCGGAATTGCAGTTGGCATTTCATGCGTTAGCCCACCTACTGTAAGTAATAACTTGTAAACTCATAGCTAGTAATTTGGTCTACTGCGCTCTTCTTTGTACCAACCAATTTGATCACTTTTTGCTCTTTGTCATCAGTTACGGTTTCTGTTGGGCAGTTAGGACCTAGCGATCTCTAAATATTCTTTGCAAACAAAATCGTTTTTTATTGTATACCGACCTCGCGGTCTTGTTTGCAAACAAAAGACAGCGGCCATTCCTCGTGATTTTCAAATCCATCAGTATTGCTTGGTCTTTTTGACGGATGCAATTTCTGCCTGCAAAAAGCGCCGTGAGAGCGTTACGAATGACTTTTAATCTAAATTTAAATCATTTTTCGTTTATCCTATACGTCTTTCGCAACGGGAATCGCCCCGTTAACAGCCAGTACCTGTTCAGCTCTTGATCGTTGACTTTGTCTTCTCTACTGCCCTCCTCAATTTTAAGAAAAGTACCACCGACACCACAGCACCTACCTCGAGTTGTTTTAACCGCCTGGGACCTTTTGGTCGCACATCGCATGTTGGAAATCACATATGGCCACTTTTCTAACTCCCTACGTATCTTACTGACACGTAGGTCTATGATGACCTTGTCCTCGTCATCTGTGTCCTCAAAGCTCTAATACTGGCGTATTAATCCTAAAACAATTCCAGATTCTCCCAGGCTAAGCGGTTCAAAAGACGTTGGAATTTAGGCTCCAGACGTCATTTTTCACTGTTAATTTTAAACACGTCTACGCTGATGGCCTTTTTAAAATGGTATTTCATTTCGTAATTACTTTTCAATATTATCATAGGAACAGAATAGCTATGCCGTTTGTTTCAACCGACAAAGGCCCTTTCAACGTCCCTGCTGATCTTAATTCTCGGCATATAAATGATTCCGAGTTTGAATCCCGGGCTATCAGAACGCTGGGCGAGGTCAGCCAATAAACCAGAATTTGGCAACCCAACGTGTCTTGTTTTTGTCGGCAATTTCCTTCCTGCAGAGGAGGATGATGGCACCGACTTAAAAGGACAAGAAAAGTCAGTGACAGTAGAAAGTAAGTATCGCGGAATCTCAAAAAGCATTACTTTGTTAACTGTCTACGATGCAAAGCACCCAAAATTGTCAATAGCCGCGTTGTCACCTAATCTGTGACGATGAGCACGCTTATGCCTACGTTGATCTAACTCAGTAAATACTGGCTTCCCGAGATCTGTTCACTCAAATGGTGTCATAACGAAAAAACCCTTTAAAGACCTTTTGCAGGTAATTGTCGCGTTCACGTGCTTCGAGTTAAAAAGTAAACTGCACGGAGAAGTAGTTAATGCACCCTTCCGCACACCGCAAACCACCGTCTCTATCACATTTGAGTACATTCAATCAGTACGGTAGACCTCAAGCTGGACACGCATTGTTTGCACCGGTCGGGTTTTCGGGGTGAGGGCGGATGGGATGAAGCTTCGTTTGTTTCGCTTGAGACACAATGAGCACGTCTGTGACGCGCCTACAAGGGCTGAAAAGGAACCGCGGTCAGGCGTTACGAGCCCAAGGGAATTGCCCCAGACACAGGCCCCTGGATTTAGCTGTGTCAGCGGAATGTGAGAAAGTTAGGACAACTAGGGGCCAGTCGTTCACACAATAGTGCGGCTACTGTGAAAGTCTCCACTGCTCCATGTCGTGGTCGTTTGCAGAGATTGGCGGCAGGATATTCGTCAAAAATCAGAGAAGAGAAGTAACGTTAAAGCTATCCAACAGTGTTTCTCAGATCATGTTTTAGTGTCCATGCAAACAGTTGTATTAATTTACATTGGATTCAGTAAACGGTCAAGCAATTATGAGTTAAATGGTAGACTAATGGGAAAAATCATAAATGGAAGATAAGTTCGCCGGGCTTGAAGAAATGAACTGCCACAGAACGCAGGTAGCCTTGAACTAAATTCCAGGAGGGTTAGAAATGGAATTAGGCCCAGAGTTAGCCTTTAGCTTAGGGGAAAAATTAAAGCCGGTTAGGGTCGACGTTAACGTTGGGCTAGGTTTTAGTGTTAGAATTAGGGTTTAGGATAGGGGGCAAGATTACGGTTGGGATTAAAGCTAAGACACAGAAACGGAAATCGTTCCTGGACTCTAGTCAGGAGGGTTCCCGCACGCACGACAACAACGTCTCAGCCGGAGGATATGCATGTCATCAAAAGATTCTAAATATAACCAGGACGGTGTATATCGAAAATGCACTTTCCCAACCTCATTCTTCACTTGGATATGTTATTGTCATCAGTGGGGTTTCCCTGCTTCACCCTACCGAATTATTGCATAACAATAAACACAGTGGTATTAGCATAAATGAAACAATACTAAGTGAAAAAGGATGATGGTCGAGCACCGGACCTTTTTTGTTTATTGTTCTGAGCCTTCGAACACGTGCAGGAGTCTATCGTCAGAGACCGGTTAAAGGCTGAGGAACAATCGGGAGTATTGTATCGCATCCCGTGCTAAATCTGTCCTCGCAACTACATAGGCCAGACTGGACGCAAGCTCGGATCGCGCACACACGAACATAAGCTGGCTGTGCGACGAGGCGACGCATTGTCACAAGTGGCCGCCCACACCTAGGGAACAGGTCATGAGCCTAACTTCGCAGCCATCAAAATAGTCGTCCACGCTAGAAACAAAACCAGCCGAGAACTGATTGACACCTGGGCACCGGATGAGAACTCTGTCAATCGATTTATTCGACTGGCGCCGGCGTACAGAGCCCTGTGCAGTCACCTCCAGTCTTGCGCCGTTGGTCGATGATTGATTTACACACCATACTATCACTGACGATGTACTCCTGCACGAATTCGAGTGCCTAGGCCAATAAAAAAAATGTTTCGGTGCTCGACCATCCTTCTTCTGCACTTATTCATACACCTGAAACTCAAACTTTTGCCTTCATTCGTGAAACAGTACTCCTCTGGTCAAGTTGCAATGCTCCTGCATTGGTGCAGGCGTAGGCGGGCTGCCAAGTACACCCCCGCGCTCACTCCCAGGCGTCTTGGCATTGTCTAGCCATCAGTGCAAAGCGAAGTACAAAGTAGAGACTGCAGTAAATGTGGACAAGTCGATGGGTTATGTTCACATCGTAGGAAACGCGGTTGGCGTCGTCGCTTGCGACGGTAGAGCTGTCAGTTCGTTTGCAGAGAAAAGGGCGACTTATCGTTAACACTTGGACAACAGGTAAATTGAAAAGTTGTCTCTACTGTCACACTATCGTCCTCCACCGCATTCCACTGATTTGATTAGGTCAAGATGGATAGAGATTAGGTTGAACGTACTTGCTGGTCAGACGTTTACTCCTTGTCCCGTGTGCACTCCACACGTGCTTGTTTTCATGCCACAAAAACCGTCGAACTTCAAACACTCTGGCGTCTTTATCCTCAAACGTTGCCATGGCAACCGCTTCAAGTGGGGACAATGGCATCCTGACCTGCAGTTTTTATAGTCGTATAAATTCTCTAAGCAGTAACAACCTAAGACGAGATAAGGTCTTGTGTATGAAGGGAGAGTTTGCTCGTGTTCGACTGCTAACTATCCACGGCGGTATCCCATGAGTAAGAACTCGACAAGAAACCTAGAGTTTGTATCCGACGCCGTCATGTACCAAGTATTTTCGCAGGTAGGGCACAACACAACATTTTGCTGATACCATGGACAATCGTCGGATTCAATCTAGGCTTGATCTTTTGGTGTCGCCCACTGTGGCGGTAAAAAAATGACCCATGCCGTCAGGCAGAAATGTAATGTGCATATGGGAATTGCTGTTAGACAGTTATCATGGCTTGCTGCAAACAGATCACACAAAACATGGCTGATTATGTCTACTTACACACCGCCACTAATGAGAGTTCGGCCGTCGTTGCCGACGATGTCCACCATGTACCCCACAGCAAGGTGAGAGCAGGGACGGGGACTTGTGCGTAATTTAGTTTATATTGCATGTAGACTTGCGCTGCATCTGCCGCACTCTCTCCTTCCCCACCTGGACCCGGTGTCAAACCATAATCAAGAAGAGCGGAGGCGGGGGCGGGTGGCGCAAGTGAAAGGCACGGTCGAGCCCGCACCTTGGCGCTCCAGTTCAGACCTCCTGGTCCACAGCATATATTTGACCAAGATTTTTCCCCAAAGAGAACAACAAAACCCTAACAGGGGTCAGAAGGACGAGGTTAACAGGGCAGCCATGCCCAGCGGAAGCGCAAGCGCATCTACTGGCAGGGAACCAGGTGTCCGGGGAACTGCCAGCGCAGACCAGGTTACGAAGTCCATTGTCTGTTGATACTAGCATAGCACACGCTTTCAGGCCTTTTGATCGCCAGCAGTAGCAACAATAGCGACACATGAGCATATACATGATAGAACTGAGATTAATTGCGCCAATGTAAGTATATTCCTGGCTTTACTGAGAACATTGACTTTTCCTCAATAAAGTACTCCATATTTGAACCGACCTGGTGTTTTAAGGGGACTAATAGTGAAAAGTTACAAAACGACTACGCGGAAGGGCTATGGTTCTACTGTCCCCCTGCACACCGCAGTGGATATGCTATCTCATGAAATGTTGACCAAAATTCTGAAATGTGTTGTCAATTCGGAAAGTTTACTGTATGCAGAGTTATCATATTAACCGTCGAGCCGCAAAATGTCAAGATACTCCAGGGGTGACTTAATGCCAGCTTTTGAATCAGTTTCCAAACGATCACTTGCAAAAACTATATCTCATAAACAATAGCTGCTTAAGTGGCGCAACTTATTCTTATTGATTTTCGATAACATTATAAATCAGAACATATTTTTAGAAAAAGCATACAAAAATATACTTCATCCACTCGATCGATAACAAATTACGTCTGCTTAAGAAATCTTTACTTAAATTAATATCATACTTTGATTTCAAAAACTTTATTTAGTCACGATTGAATTTGGATTGAACTTGTCAATCCAATATGTCATAAATGACTACTTATGTATTATGAATTGTTTTTATTTATTTTCAATGCCCTTATAAATGCAGACATATTTCATAGAAGGCGTGTATAAAATTTTCATTCCTTCTCTCATTTGGTAGAAAATTACAGCTGTTCTAAATTCTATACATGAAGGTTGCATAAGGTTTCCAATTGTGAAATTTTTTTAAAATCGTTAAGTGCGCCCTCATAAAACATCAAGTCTCCGCACTTACCAACGTTTATTGTACAGTCTGCATTATAGCTCACATCTACTGCTAAATTTTATGAACTCCATTTGGACTCCTCCTAATAGCATATAGAAATATATGATCTTCCTTATACGGAAAATATACAACTAATGGTATGGAGACCCTGAGTGCAAGCGTAACGGCAGATCGCGTTAAAAATTATTCGGGAATTAGGAAAGTTTTAAAACCGAATTATGCCCTTCTTTTGGCTATAAAATTTGACGAATACGTAAGTGGTTACCAAACGAGTAAAATGGTGAATATTCTTATGCATGTTTCCTGTGAAACGTGTTTGAATTTGTAAGGGCACATAAAGTCAGTGGGAATAATTAATGCTACATAAATAATCATGTTTTAGAGGGTGACAATTTCGTAAGCAGCAGGAAAGAAGGCCGTTTAACGGCTGGCATCCTGAAGTACCAGAAATATCTTTGGAGTATGCTGCACGGCGATTAATATAACAACCCTGTTTAAGAAATCTTGTCGAGTCGAGAACGCATTTCAAAACTTCGGTTAAGATTTCATGAGTTGGCACATCCAGTGTATGCGAGCTCGCATCCTATGTCTTGCCAATATGGGGTCGAACATGCCCGGTTGTCGACCGAAATAGCCAATTGAGTATGCATTATGTCTGTCTACGTGCGTCAGCCTGGTATTCATCTGGTGGCTACAGGATGTTCCACTTAGGAAATGCTGTTTGGACAGTCAGTTTATTGTATCAGATTTGGGGGTTTCAAGACGTTGCAGTAGGTTGGACGGACAAACTTGACCCTAGTCTGATTAAACTCGCGTCGTTTTGTGGGGTCCTCGTAGCTCAGATGGTTAGAGCGTCGGCCGAACTAAAGCCTCTTATTGTTGTCGTGGATTCTAATTCCGCCGAGGCACCGATTCTTTCACAGTTGGGTCTTAGTGAATGTTTATCAAGATTTCTTTGCGAAAAATGACCGTTTGATATGCGGTTGCCTGCGAGAGCTCCGGATTAAGTCTCATGGCCTAAGATATTACCATATGAGGAGATGGAATCAGTAGTGACTGATAAAATACATTTAATGGGAAGAGTGTGTACCATTAGGCAACTCTGGCGGAGCGCGCGAACGGGGAAACAGTGCTTGCAATTTCTCACGTACATTTGAATACCTGCATTTGTCTTTTTAAGTAGACTTGCTTTGGGACCACATTCAAATATATCCGTTGACGATCAATGATTGCAGCCTTTTTTTCACACGGAAGTCTCAGAATCCCTAAAACTGTTGACAGGCGTTCATATTTAACTTGCGTTATCTGCATGCCTTGTTTAATTTCCGAGGAAATTTATGCGCGATCATGTAGTAGATCCTTCGGAACCCACATTTTCAGGCTCCGTCCGAAAGATGATATGAACAGTTGGGCTGAGATACATCAGCTACTGCGGCGTAACCGTCAACAGGCCGCCAGTAGTATGCAATTGTATAAATATTTACTCTAGTGACAACACAGGTAGCAGTTAAAAGCCTAGACGCGCGTGGTTCGCCGATCATATGTCATTGCCTGACGCAGCTGAGAAAGGATACGGCCCATCGGTGGGTCCCCCAGCCTTCCCCGTGTGTCTTCTGCTTTAAGACCCCCAGTTTCATTTGTCCTTGTTTAATTTCTGAGGAAATTAGTACGTTTTGTTGTCAGCATGGTAAGTAGTTACGTAATTAACGGCACAATTTGGTATTTTATGTTTTTCTCGACGTACACTATTAAGTGGATATGATTGCAAACACTCTAACGTTGCCCATAGATTCTTTTTAGAAGTGAATATCATGAAAATTGACATATTGCAGGACTATAATCCTACGTGATGTTTTCAGATATGAATAACGCAGGGAAAAATCACGGTCTCATTTAATTATTTTAATAATTACTTTTCGTGAAGTTCAAAAAATAACTGCAGAGAATGATTAACTAGTTGGGCGTGCACATGTTTTTGGGATAGGTAACACCCTTCCATGAGCTGAAAACATGTAAGTTTTTACCGCGCCCTCCGAAGGTAAACCACCGGGTGTTCTGTAAGAAGCGGGTGCTCAAAACAGTATTTCTGGATCAGCATTTTGTCCATCGCCGAGCAAATTTTCCTCCTTCCCAATGATGGCTGCCAAAAGCTCAAACCAGCAGTTAGAGCCTCCACGAGTGAACCATCCGCCCTATATAAACAAACTTCTTTATATGTCAGGAGAAGTCTCGGCGTCCAGATGTACTTCCTTTTTACGGAAGACGCGTTAGCCGGACTGGAAAAATTTTCCGGTCCCTGACCATCTGCTGTTTCACTACCTACTCTGTGAGTAGCGGTTTTCGCTTCGATGCCAGTTCATGCTCAGAGGCCGATTATTCGATTCTTATTCTCCGTCACTTGATCAACATAGACCAAAGGCAGAGTTCACCTATCGAATTGCTGTTTGAGAAAACCGAATCAACAGTAAGTATTGCAAGCATACGGCTGGTTGCTCTGTGCAGTATGCGCCGGCTAATCAGGGTCGTATTTAGACTGCAAGCCAGCAAAAATTTACGTCAAATAGTGTGCTTTGCTCAGCCATTTATCTTTGCGGTGACGAAAACAGTGTAATGGCACGCCTCTGAGGCGTGGTTGACAGTGTCAGGGTAGTTGGCAAGACCATTCGTAAGGTAATCAGAGTCCGCATCTCGGATAAGGACTCAACAAAACGGCATGTTACCCTACCACCCGCGCACACCGCTCTGCGCAACTACTTCCAACATTTCAGAGCTGGCTGCTGATTGACCCTATCTCCTCAGTGTGTTAATTTCTGATGAAACACCGTCGCATAGGCATACAGTTGGAAGCAATGCATTCATGACACCGCGTTTACCTAATAAATTATATAAAGATAAATGAATTGTTTCTTTTAGGAGCGTTATCTCGTCTACAGGCGCAGTTAGTATAGCCTTACACAGACTTCTGTTTTTGTGGCTGATTCAGTTCTGGTGGTCATTGCTTAACCAATAAAAGGCTGTTTACCTGCCAGAAGAAGGTTCTACCATTATTCTGATTTATGCTAATTGACAAGGAAAGATTAAAAATATATAAGCTGATACTGAGGAAGATCATTCTCCAAGATGACCAATCACCGCCAATTGGCCTCCGGCTAATTCGCGGAAGCAGTCTGAATGATGGAATGTGTCGACTGCGCAAATTGCGACATATTTAATTCTTAATTCGCTGACGAGGGTATGAGTTGGCTGCAATCGCTTGGGCTTCTTGTGTTGTATTTGTGGAAAAATGTTATTGTGAAAAAAATAACGACATACTAGGGTTCCGAGGAATATAGAAGAAAAAACAACGTCCATGAAAAAGCGTTAATCATTAGTCCACTATTATTTCAATATTTTCTTGTGATTATGTGGGAGAATGATTTCGAGTCTTTCCAGTAGAGGAATACCGCTCAGGAGGAGTAAAACCCCTCTTTTAATTTTATAAAGTGTGACCATAATGTATAAACAGACAACGCTTTTATTGAGATTAGAATAATACTGAAAGAACGAATCAGACTGACATAAGGACAGTTCCTGTAGATGACCTCCTTCCAAATACAGTATTTTTGCACTTTTATAAGTCGTTCCAAGTCAGAACTCTATTGTTCTGCTGGCACTCGTTGGAACGTAAGCATTGTTGCCTATAGGTATAAGCCGGCAGATCAGAGCATGATACCCGAACTCCCGAAGAGTAACCTATCCTTTGCCCAGTGATGCCGCACATGGCGCCCTCCTCATTCTTGGCGTAAATGCTCAATCATTGTGGTCGGCGATGACCACTAACCCAAAATAACTATTGAGGGTCACGAGATAAATGTGCCTGAAGTTATTAAGGATCTGGGGGCATCTTACTCCAATGGTCTTCATCTTTCAGAGAACTGCGTCCTGATGGTTTCTAAAGCAGGCAGAAGGACCGGGCCTATCCTCCTAAATCTCAGAACTAGCGATATCAGCATGCGTCTTTATAATATGCACGTCAGATCCGGCCTGGAATACGGTTTGCTTTTAGTTAGTCTCATGCGTGCTGCTGAGTGGAAGGAAACTGAATCAGTCCAAAATGTCTTTATCAAGAGATTTTAAACCTTGGACCGTTAATACTTGACCCACCAGGAACGTTACGAGCTTATAGGCCTTGATTTCAAATTGATTTCGTCGGTTACAAAGGGGATTGTTTTTGCTGTTTAGGCTCTTAGACAATCGTACTTTTGACTCGCTTACTACTTTAGAACCTTTCGACCGCCCTCGACGTAAAAGTCACCGTGAGGACTTTTTATTTTTTTTCGTTCCGTTCAATATCGTCGTTTATTTTCTGAGAACACAATTACAATTTGAAACAAATTGCCCAGGAACGCAAAAAAAATCTGCAAAAGTATTCTTTGTGTATAAGGTCTATTACTAGTTTTTTACTGTCAGAAAATCTCCCATATATTTTGGGTGCCGATTCCAGTCATTTAATCTACCGTTGTGATGGAGGTCGGGGTCTCTGATCCCCTGGCTCTTCTCATCAAGAACAGTTTCTTCGGCTGCCAGCATACAACGGTTTTCCAACGCCTCTGTTTAGTCCAGCACAAATTTCATGTAAAGGATTAAGACTGACAAATATCCGTCGCAGTATTACCAATTCATTTCGGGGCTCACGTCATTTCATTGGCGACAGTTTTTTTTCTCCTGGACCATCCAAACTACAAAAAACACCATCGTCTGTATTTTATCATAGGGAGTTTTTTTACTGTGCTTTACGTTTCTTTGACTGCCTGTAAACTGGCATTAAGTACAATTATTAGTGCTATCCCACAAACAATTATATATTAAACAACAACTTGATATTCTCCGTGTTTTAAAAAACACATTTAATATGATCGGGCACGAGCGTGCCTTAACTTACCTGGCGTCGCTGAAATAATCCGATTCCTGGAAAGTTTTTGCAATCTGCACATCCAGACCGAAGTTTTAAAAGATAGCCTAGCTACCGATGCGCTGAGACAAGTGATCAACAGTAACATGAACTTTCTTTTGTTTGAGTGTATCTTGACCGAATAGTTTCACCAGGCTGATGCCACTCGTTTTGATCTATGTGATAAAAAAACACACTCGGTGACTGAAGTGTGTATTTTCAAGCATACCTCAACTCCCCTTCGGCAATCTGTGCACATAATTCTAACTCTCTAAGCGCGGTAATTTGCCAGACAACTGATGCTGGTGTGCCCACGGTTAGGCCTCAGAAGAACATTTAGCTCGACCGATTGAACATTGAGTACATTGTGGCCGCATGGCCGTACGCAGTCCTATCACATACCTGATGTGCACATTGAACCATTTAGCAACGACGCTTTCCCTGTCACCTCAAGCGTCTATGGCACAGGTCAGGAATGCCTATGACCACACCCCGGGACATGTGCAGTAAGTTTACTAACTCATGAAATGTTAACCGAAATTCCGAAATGCGTTTTCATTTTGAAAAGACGACTTAAGTCAGTTTGTAAAAGTAGTCATCGTGCAGCATAATTCTATAGTAATTCAATTATCTTGGGATGCTGGTTTTCGAATGAGCTTCTTTTCACCTGTCTGCACAAACTTCGCTCTGAAAAAAGACTACTGATGTGGGATAAATTATTCTCATTGATTTTTTATGTCCTTAAAAGTTCAAGTTTATTTCATGGACAGCAACAATAAAAATCTTTATTATTTCATTCATTTGATAAAACATTACGTCTTCTTCCAGTTTTATACACGCCAAAAGGGTATAAGTAGGTTTTAAAAAACTTTCCAATTCCCGAATAATTTTGAATCCGGCCTGCCGTTACACATGCATTCAGGGTTCCCAAGCTGCAAGTCATATATTTTCGCGTACAGAAGACCGCACAGTTGTCTGCGGTATTACGAGCAGACCATATAGAGTTCAAAAATTTAGCAGTGGATTTAAGCCATATTGCTAAATTTACAAGCCACATTAGCAAATTCAGAGACACGATATTTTATGTACGGGCATTTTTCGGTATTAAAAAAATATCATAATTAAAAACGTTTTAAAACAAAATTGTTCTCTTTTTCGAGTATAAAGCTGAAAGAAGACGTCATTTTTTGCCACATGAGTAAGCGGATGACGCGTTTTCGGATATTTTTCGTAAAATATGATTAACGTTTTAAGGACATTAGAGATCAATGGGAAACTTTCATGATAGTTAAGTAATTAATTTTTACAAAGTACGCTTTTTTTGCGTCACCGAAAAAAATATCCATTCGAAAGCCAGCATCCCAAAGTAACCGAATTACTATAGAATATGCTGTATAATGATTAATTTTACAGTCCTACTTGAGCAATCTTTTTGAAACGAAAACGCATTTCAGAATTTTGGTTAAAATTTCATCAGTTAGCACATTTACCGTATGGTACAGGTAACGTCCGTCCCTGGGGGTGAGGGCCTAATGCATGAGAAAACCAGCAGCGAGAAGTCGTCATAGGTGCATGGTGCTGGTGCTAGCAAATACGTCGACGTTTTGATACTCATGCTTTATTGGCAGATGTACACATTCCATCCAACCAAATTTCGAGTATTATTTTACTACCAAACCGCGTTTCGTGTCAACTTTTTGTTAAAAAATAAACATCACTCTTACTAAAGAATTATATGTTGGGATGCAGAGCAATGAACCATCGTAGACATTTCAGCAGCACCGACTTCTCGGGGCGACACAGGTCGGCAAATTTAAATTCTGCTGACTAAGTGCCGACCAAAAACTCTACTGAACAACACCTACTTTTAAAAATATTTTAGACGTCACCTATAACGCCTACCAAGTTAAAATTAGGACATGGAAATAGGCACTGTCATAGAATTTAGCGCAAAGCCAGCTTCAAGACGGTGGGCAGTCTACATCTCTGCGTCTGATTGGAAATTGAAAACTGGCACTATTCAGGCTTAATTGATAAAGACGGAATCGTCGATTTTAGTAATTCTATTTTGGTCAAAGGTTCATTTTTAGTTTTACTTCGTGCTGCTCTGTGGAGCTCACTAGTAATGCCCTGCCAAAAGGAATTTCAGCTTAAGGGTACAACGTCCAACCATGCTAGCATGCAAAGTTAAATTTAACGACAGCGAAACCTCAGGACATTTTGACTTGACTTTGTAGTGTGTTGTTACCTATTTATATCTCTGAATTTTGCTCGTCGGATGACATAACCTGTAAGGAATAAGACCTCATTCCAAACTTCAGGCAACATCTGACAGTACACCTGAAAAGATAGTTCGACTGACAAGTTAGCCATTCCGAACGGTAAATTCTACCGTGTACACCAAAACACAAAGAAAGCAGGACGGCGCTTGCGTGTGATTTAGTTTATATTAGTGATCGACTTGCGCAGCATCTGCCGCACTCTCTCCTCCATCAGCCACCTCGGTGGCAAGACAGAGTTACGACAACCGGAGGCGAACTCAGGCACAGCAAGTTTGAACGACAGTTCGACCGCCCACTTCGACTATGTCCACCGTGTGCTCCATAGCAGGGTAGGAACAGACACGGTGACTTGTGCGTAAATGTGGTTATAGTGATAGTAGACTTTCACAACGTCCACCGCACACTCTCCTCCTTTCCCACCAATTCTCGGTATCAAAACTTAATTGAGGAGACCGGAGGTGAGAGAGGACGCTGGTCGCTGGCGCGGCCGGATCCGCGCCTAGGCGTGCCGACACACCCGACTCGGGTCACACTATGTGGGTGTGCCACTGAAGCCACATTAAAAAGGAACTATTGCAGTTCAACTCATAGTCCACCGGTCCGCTACTTCACGCCAACACTGGGTCGACTACGATGTTCTAGTTACCCTATTAGTTGGCAAATCTCCATTTCACGACCTCTTAGCACGTTGTGGTAGCTCCAAGCACGTCAGAATGTTTATGGTGAGGAAAAGGCACTGAGACGTCAACTGCACTCTCTATTTGACTAAATGGCACAGAAAGCTTTCTGCGGCGCCTAGCAGACTACTGTTAAAGTATGGAGGACTCAACCCATCTTATTTAAGATGCGTATTGAGTTGAAAACTGCCAACCTCAGGCAAGGGTATCAGTGTCTCGCAGCTGCTGTTTAGCTGTCAAAACAGCCTAAATTAGTAGATGCGAAACGTTGCAAAAGGCTGCTTTGCAGATGACAGTGTTACACACAGTCGCCTTGCCACAGCAAATGGTGCCTTTTATCGTGCGTAACTTTAGACGATTAGAAAAGGGTTTAAATCAGCTGTCAAAATCCTCGGTTAGAAATGCCTACATTACCCACTCAAGAAACCGACGGTGGAACAGAGCGGACATTTTTCCGGAAGAAGAAAACTCTTAGCACCGCAGTTCAATCCCCTGCCCCTTCATTTTGATTCGCTCTCCTAAGATAAAATTTTGGTCCGAAAACGCCTTTTTTGTTTCCACTGTTTTGCGAGGAAAGCCAGTTAGTTTCTTTTTATTCACTTAAAACTGGAACGTAAAAACACGCATAGAAACTATCGGTTGTCCTGCGCGATGCTATGGCAACTGTATCCGCGCAGGAACCGACGTCACGCGACTCTGAGATTCGGCTGGTCCTCAGTAACTCGCTTTCAGAGAGTGCTACTTCATCCATGTCACAGGAATTTTAATCATATCTACCTGACTTTCAAACAAGCATAGTAAATGATGCAACTGCCGCATGGAAATGCTTGAGTGATACAACGACAAACAAAGACTTCAAACTTCTGTTAACGGAGTAGGTGGGGATTTTTCCAGAAGGACATGAAGGACATTTCGTTTATAGCTCTCGGTATAAATATTAGAGGAATAACCGTTGTTATCCAACTTAAAGGTAGCTGTCGCCTGATTATAAACGTCGGTTCATTTTAGTTACCAGTTACTCTCGCCTTTAACTGCTATTTTTTAATAACTGATTATACCTACGCTAAGTAGGCATGTACTCGTGAGTGACTTAGATCCGAAGTGCTGTGACTGACGCAAACGCGAAATCTGGCCGTTTGGCTGTCTCCATTGCAAATGGAAATACTTGATGAAGCAGAGCTCTGTAAGGATAGGTTGCGTAACTCCACTGGGTTTTCGCATGTATAGGTAACTACTATATTATGACTTTTTAGTGATAAAGTATTTGGTATAATTTTTTCGCCCCCCTCCTCATAATCTCTTTGTCTTACCTTGATATCCTAGTTACTCCTCTTGTACTTGCATTGCCTGTCATTATCGATTCCGTGCACCGTGGCTTGTTTATTTCTTCCAAAAGAGTAGTTAAACCCTTCTTTATCATGTCGGTGCTCATCATACTATGCGTTCTGCAAGGATATCCGACTGCGTTTTCGTTTGTTTTGCCATGATCGGAACACAAACGCTCTGTTTCTTCGATATCTCTGAACGGTTTCTGCTGTCAGATGCGTACGCCTGGCTTATTTTTTTCTTTAGGAATACTTGTGCGTACATTGAGTGACAGATCTCATGAAATGTTGGCTGAAATTCTGAAACGTTTTTTTTCGATTAGGAAAGATTACGTGGGAGCGGTTGTAATACCGATTATTTTACGGCCTAATCTTATAACATTTGGGACTCTGCAGGATGTCAGCTTTTGAATACATTCCTTTTCAAACTCCTGTAGAAACTGCACTCGGTAAAAAAATGAGTACTTATGTAGCAAGCATTTTCCCTATTGATTTTCGATGGTCTTGCAAATTCAAATATATCTTATAGAAACCATGAACAAAATAGGCTTTCTTTCAGACAATTAATAGAAAATCACGTCTCCTTTATATTTTATACGCGAAGAAGAAGAAATCAATAAGAATTAATGCAAAGTCTGATCAGGCTCCAAATTATGCGGCAATTGAAAAACTCTTTTAAAATCTAATTACACTCCTTCTTCGCGTATGAAATATAAAGTAGACGTGATTCTCTATTAAGGAACAGAAAGAAAACCCATTTTGTCAATGGTTTCTATAAGATATATTTGGATTTGCAGGACCATCAAAAATCAATGAAAAAAATGCTTGCTACATTGGTGGTCATTTTAACCCGAATACGGTTTCCACAGGAGATTTAAAAGCAGTGTATTCAAAAGTTGACATCCTGCCGAGTCCGAAATATTATAAGATTATGCAGCAAAATAATCAGTATTACGACCACGCCCACGTAATCCTTCCTAATCGAAAACGCAATTCAGAATTTCAAACAACATTTCATGAAATCGGTCACTCAATGTCGTCCCTCTCATAAACAATAAGACAGTTAAATTTAATTGATAGGTGGGATTGCACAACCTACCGTTGCCTGGATCTTTCCTTTACCCTCTGTTTAATGACAGCAGGTGATACCTATCTTATCCCCTCTGAAGTCATCACTTGAGGCTACGCTGTTTCGACCGTAACGGCCGAGGGCGTTTGTCAGTGTACTAACGAAGTTGGAGCAGCCACGACTCACAAATCGGCTTTTTATATAACGACGCAGATGTTCGCCTCATCTACCACACTATTTCTTATCGCACCCACCGCATTTCTCGGTAGCAGGGCAAAGTCGGAACCAGCGAAAGTGAAAGTACTGACTACTCAAATTTAGAGAAGGAAAATCTGGTAATCATCACTCATACCCTCCCTGGCAATGTTCATATCGCGTAAAGACAACAGTGTACAAAATATTGGCGCGGGAGTTTCTGGGCATTACTGCAGCCTAGACATTTGAGCCACTTCTAAGCTTTTGGGACGAAATCAGGATGAACGATAGTATTAATGTGCCAACCAGTGAACCTGAGTATTTGAGTAAATTGTCAAAATATCCTGTCATATAGCATGTCAATTTCCCAAGCTGCATATGTAGATTAAAAAAGTGCAGAGATTCGCGTTCTCGTAAAAAGGCAAGACACTGGGCATTAGAATTTTACTACTGAATGGCCCGACTTAAGACTAGTCTCGACCATCGCAAAAACAGTCGGGCAGAACCTTATCACCGACAAAGAAAAGGGAGAATGTAATGGCCATTTCTGATTTGTTAGCTATCATCAGCCAGTCATACCCAATCCCGAAGTGTGGGACACCTGGGGCTCGATCCCTCGGCCTGGTAGTTCGAAATTCAAAGCCTAAAACCACTGAGGCACGGGCTCGTTGTCCTGTCGGTTTTGATCGGAAATGTACAATAGTGGAGAAACGTCCATCGATCAAAACCGACAGGAAAACGAGCCCGCGTTTCAGTGGTTAGAGGCGTTGAACTTCTAAGTAACAGGTCACGAGTTCGAGCCCCACATCCCGGGGTTGGGTATGACTGGTTGACGATGGCTAATAAGCCAGAAATTGTCATTCAGGTCTCCCTTGTCTTTGTCGGTAATAACATTCTACCTTTATCATGCACCACTGTACGGCTGTTGGTTGCGCTCGAGAGCGAACCTCCCAAGGCACAAGGGAACGACTGAGTTTCGTAAGAACTACTATCGGACTAACATAAACCACCAAATTAAAATGCAGGCTACCTCGCTATCGTTATTTGGTTATGTGGCTCCCATAAATTTCTGAGATGCAAGCTTGAGATGTCTAGCCGTCGACAGCTCGTAGATAAGGATCAGTGCCCAAAATAGCATCAGGTTAAATGTGCACATGGTCCATCCAGACGCCAGCTATAGTCCGACAGGCAGTTGTAATGTGCTAGCCCTGTTGAATTTTAAGACAGTCTTTGAACCTCCCGTATTCCAATTCAAGGCCCCAGGAGTTCGAAATGGGCTGATGTTATTGCTGACTTGTTGACGTTTATGGCAGCGTGCTGTGAAGCCTATAGTTGAGAGGCAGCCATTTATGAGTAAAGAAAACTTTGCCAGATAATACGCTACTTATAAAAGTAGAGTTGCCCACGCATGGGCAGGAATGACGTCAAGTTGACGCTAGCAGGGGTATAAGGGGATTCCCGATCAGCTGCCAGTCGTGAAGAATTAATACAATCGGTGATTAACCAGGATTTTAATACTTGCCTGCATTTGTGAACATGCTTTGGATATCTTTGTAGGCAAGGACGAGGCAGAGAAGGCTAAAAGCTTACAGTAAAACACTGAATTACAGCAGAGAGCGACATAACTTCTACAGGTAGATTTTACTAAAAACTATAATACAGGTAGCGCAAAGACACACGTAGTCTCGTCCTTTTATCTCCAGACAGGGGTGTTTTTGGCAGGGCAGACAGCACTGATTCGTTTACCTAGCCGTTGTTCTTTGCTGCTTTTAGTATACTTCAAAAAATCTCTTTTTTGTGACGGCACACCATGATCAGTCAAACAGGGTGCTAAAGAAAGCAAAAGCATGTTACTACAGTTGTTGAAAAGGCATCAGCGCACATATCCGGATTTGTGTTTTGAAGAAAATAGCAAGCGATGACGAGACTATTTTTAACTCTCACGACAAAGAGATCATCACAGACGGCCACCTTGATAGTCGTAGTTGACAAAATGTCCAAAATATTGTTGGAAAATCCATATTTTCGGTGCTCATATCATACCCAGCAGACGACAGTTTACCTGGTGGCCGCATGTTGCATTGACACTTTTCCTCGTGTTTAGATTTAACAGGTTAAAGAAACAGCGCAGATGGGAGGTATTTACTTGGCCGCACGAAAAGTAATTGCCCTTTACTGCTATGCACATTGTGGGGACTGGTTTCCCAACACGTCATTGGATGTATGAGCGCTGTAAAAAAGAAACCGTGCCTAGCACACGATTATATGTTTAACCAAAGCCTACGCCAGTATGCATTCGCTGGTCCTCTCACCCCGTTGGGATTGGCTGTGTTCGTCTGCGCTTTTCTTTGGGAATTTCGTATGCGTCATCATGATCGATGCGCCTGATGACGCATGTCCAATGCCAACCTAATGTCTTCAGGAACCCTCGATCTTCATTTGTTGTGTAGGCGGTGCATATAGGTACGTGAGTATTTACTTAGCCAGTATCCATGAAACGAAATTTTTCAGAAATTCCGAAATGCGTCTCCGATTGGAAGGGATTGAATAAGTAGGCTTATAATAATTTCGATCGTGGGACGTAATCCCTGGTATTTTAAACATGTTGGAGTGCTGACTTTAAATGCATTTTTCCTGCCGTCAGCGAAAAAAATTACTGCCTGCAAAAAATGTGCTATCGCATAAACTGTTGACTAAAATTCCGAAGATATTCCAATCACGCAAGGATGCCGGCTTCTGAATGAGCTTCACATCAGCCATTTTCATGGGCTATATTCCGTAAAAACTGACTACATAATTGGCATGCATTTTCCTCATTGATGTTTGATATCCTTGTAAAATTAAATATATCTTATAAAAACCTGCATAAAAATATACTTTCTTTTGCCCAACTGGTAACGGATTACGTCTTCTTCAAATTTTATATGTAGAGAAAGTGTATCTCTTGGTTTTAAAACAGTTTCTGATAATGACATTTTGAAGGCCATGAAATGTCCAATCGTAGTGCATCGCGTCAGCTCATCTATTAACGCACATTGCAAAGTGAACAACGTAGACCACATCCGTTGGAAAAATGTATGAGCCCTATATGTCCTCTTTATAATAGCATCTAGAAGTGCATGAGTTTCTTTACAGGAAAAATACCGATCTTGCAGTTCGCGAGCCCTAAACACTGCTGCAGTTAAGAAGGAATCCCAGCGGATGGATCTTTTATGTTTTCCGTTTTAGGAACTTGCCTACAGACACGTTTTTATGCAGCATTAAAAAAACATTTTTTCGGCTCTTGAAAGATATTGGAGAGAGAATATTTGTCGAGTTCCCCTCTCAAAAACTCACTGAGAAATTTAGCACAGGAGTACAAATAGCAGTATATGCTGGTTTGTCGCTAATGGGAACGGTTGAGCAGACCTGATTTTATGCGTCTAACAGTTATCCTGTAAAAAGTGGAAAGTCTCTTATTTTGTTAAAAAGTCAGAATGGGTGGGGCCAGACAGACAACCGGTCCCACAGGTTGGGTCAGTAAGTGTTCTAACAGGACGGAGAAGGTTACGTGTGATTTTGTTGGCATTTTGTTGACATTTTTTGTTGAAATACGCAGTCTCCTTAGTCATTAATTATGCAACTCAGTTCCTCTCTACATCCTCGCTTACGACCGCAACTCCGCAATCAGAGGAGCACGCCTGATCTGGACTGATTCTTTATATCGCCACGTAAACCTGCCAAACGAGAAACCTGAGTGGCCGGAGGCTTCTTCATTTGCTCTTTGATTCAAGACTTGAAGCTCAAGCTAAAAAGCTCATTTTTGTTTTGTTGTCAGCATAGGCTGTTTATGGCCAGATTGCGGCCGACAGAGGCCAGCCCGATAGCTTAGCTAGAATGTCTGGAATGTTTTAGCAACACTACGCATGGCAGCATTGATTACCTCTTTAAAAGAAAGGTTGAAGAAGGGGCGTCTTGATAGGCGCTCTGGTTAAAAAGCTGACCATGGTTCGTTAAATTCAAACACGACCGAAAACGACAACAGCCATCCTCATCACCTGCTTCCCCACGGCATTTTAACGTGGCTCTGCTCATTCAGCCCACGATGTCCGTTCGATTTTGGACAACCTAACAACCAACCTGCTTTAAGGAGGGGGTAACTATGATCGTCTATGACCTCGTTCGTTACTGGAATGGGTCTGACTTAGGCCGGCTTATCCAACCAGAAACAGCTGGGGGAAGTCGTTGTTAGTTATACCTTTTTTGGAACGTACGCCCGAAGGCAAAGCGGAGAGAAGTCAACTTCGCCATTCAGGATAACGTCATGAGACGGTAACCCGTCTTCCTCCTCAGGGAGCTGATGCCCGTCTCAGGACGCTGCGCCTGCCTCCTCGGGGGGTAGACATCGTTGGATGCTTCGTCTAATAACCTGTCACAACTCTGTGTGAGGGGCAAGTCGCACAAAGATCTACGCGTCCGCCTTGCGTCTGTAGCGGTGAGGTTGAAGACCGCATACTCAAAGATCACGCATTCGTGTTTCACGCTACGTGTTCACAAAGGCAGCATGTTTAGAGATAGGCATTGGCTTTCAGGTTATCACGGAACACAACTATCTTCTCATCGTCACGGTTCTTCGCATTCTAAAGCGGGGAGAGCGAAATGGATACATCCTCATTTTTGTCAGTGATATTCGCAGAAGTACGTTCCCTCCAAATGTTGAAATCAACCCTTTGAGGACTACGGAATGTCGAACAGGTCGGAGCGACTGAATTATATGGCCCCCTGAACAGAAGAGGAGCCGCCTGCAATAAGGGTGGCTTTGAGCAAAATGCCAGTTCGTTTAGGGGTTAGTTCAAGGTTAGAGTCGGGAGTACGCTAAGGATTAGGTTTATGGCTAGACTTAAGGTTAACAGTAGGATAGGTCGCGAACAGGGACTAGTGTTAGATGCAGAGTTAGGGTTTACGATAGGACTGCAATTGAGACTAGGGAAGCGATTAAACGCGCAAGCAGGTGCGTTTAAGGAGCCGTGTAAGTAGGCCCCACCGACAGGTCGCCGCCCTGTTATCCAGAAGACAAGGCGACAGTCCTAAGCCCGGTGGTGGGATTAAGAGGACTCAGGAGGAGATAACACAAATTAAGTTAGCTACTCTGGTACTTGACGTGACTGTTCTCCGATTAAGTTTCTAGTATCCGAGTGAGACTCGAGCTGGAATGAGGACAGTGATATGTAGTTCAGGAAGGAGGAGCAGCTAGACATCACTTTGCTTCATTCTGACGTTAATGACAAGTAACACCTGCTTCCAATGTTCGAGAATAGCCGACAACATAGTCCAAACTCAATAAAACCTACCCCAACAGTGTGGCTTTCTGCGACAAAAGTTCAGAGGAATACAGAACGATTGACTCAAAAGCCGCCCTTCAGAATCCCAAACGTTTGCCGACCCCGACGAGATGAAAAAGGCTTTGGTGGTCATGAAGGCAGTTAGTTGTTATTAATCCGAATCGACGCATTACTGCTCATTTCAAACGACACAGCCCTAACGATGGTGATATCGGAGATGCTGGAACATTGAGTTAGGTAGATTAGGCGCATCCACAAACGCAAAAATATATATGACGATAGGGCAACGATCGGGAGATGGCACCCAAAAAATCCTGTCTTACGGGACAGGTGGTAATAGGGATTTTATGGGTGGTGGCTGGTCGGGATGTACGATGCTAGTCAACAGAAATCCTTATTTGGACAGGTGACTGATCGAAGTTGACCCGCTCTCCGTCCCCTTATTACAAAATGGGTCGCCAAAGGCAGTATAGTGGTAACGGAAGAGCGGAAGTCGTATAATCGTCTTCCCTCAGAAGGTTATCTACATTTCTCTGTTAACCATTCAAAGAACTTCAAGGCCCCTACCACCGGTCGGCACACCAATGCCATTAAGGCATACTGGAGTAGACTGAAAAGGAAACTCCACGAGGGAGGCCCTGTATGTGGTTGAGCTGTGTGGGCCCACATAGACGAAGTACAGTATCGTCTTTGGTTTGGCCTCAATGCCATGTCTTTGACAGATGCCTGGGAACTGTTCCTGTTCCATGTTATGCAGACTTATCCTATTTAAAAGTGATTTTTTTTGTAATAAACTGCCATAATGCGAATGTATGCCGTATATTCAGGTGTACGTGGAGAAGGTCGGGTAACAGCGACCATCGTCCATGTAACCTCCTGCGATGTTCGTTCGGCCAGCCCATGTTAGGCCGTCGCAGAATGTCCAAGTAATGCGTGAAAGTAGGCCTGCAACCGCTGATATGGCCTGAAGGCGTTTGAGTCCACTGTTAAAGGTATTATTCATAGGTAACGGAGATTTTTGGGTGCCGTCCCCCGATTGTTACCGACGATAGAAGGCTCGTCGAAAAAATCGAGTTGTACTCGTGAATTATCGAGCTGGTGACACCAACCCGTCGTCAGACGGAATAAACAGAGGAGAAAGTGAAACGGTCAGACGAAATTGGTTGGCGTGACAGGACAGCCACTGACAGGCTAGCAACTAATGTATGAAATGAGGGTGGACACATAATTAGGCTAGGATCTGTGGCAGGGGAGGGGAGGAGGAGCTGTTGCGGCTGTTGGAGGGTAGGGGGATGATGATTCAATGGGATCACGGACAGTGGACTTAGTGTTCGTCGATCCGGCATGCGGGCAGAGGCCAGTGAGCTAACCTGGAGGTTTTACAGTGGCGCAGGTCAGTGAGCCGGACAGGCAGACCTTCGTAATGAGCGTCCAGATACATATATACAACTCTCGGGAATGTGCTCAGCACAATTCACGGAGTTAAGACTAACACCAGTATCAAACTATCCAGGCAGGAAACACTCGGAGTACGACAGATATCGAGCGGGAAAGCCTTCAGTACCGACACAGTTCCGACCTAGATCTTCAAATGCGATAGTCTTCCATATATGAGCTATTTTATGTCACACTTCTGATAAATGTAGCGACAGATGCATACGAGTCAGTTCCCCTTTGAACATACAGTTGGACTGCAACGGCTCCTTATTTACATGGCCACCGTGACAGCTTTTACATTTGTGGAGTTTGCGCCAGCGTTTGGTGCGACTTTAACTACGAATTCACGTCCCACTAGCCACCGCGAACAATTCCAAAATCATTCAGCATGACCAAGGTAGACTTCGTGGACGTGCAAGAGAGAAGAGAAATTAAGACAGAATAGCATTACTGACAAAGGCAAGGGAGATTACGGTGACCCTTTCCGGTTCATTAGCCGTCGTTAGCCAGTCATACCCAACCGCCAAATGTGGAACACCTGGTAAGTGGTCCCACAACCTGTTGGTTATAAGTCCAACGCCTCTAACCACTGAGCCACGAGCCAGATGTTTCACTCTTCGGGATTGGCCATGACTGGCCGACGACTGCCAATGAGCCAGAAGTAGCCATCCCAGTCTCCCTTGTCTTTGTCGGTAATGCTTTTCCGCTCATATCACGCTCCGCTTTGCGGATGCTGATTTGGCTCGAGAGAGAACCTTTTGACACAATGGGACGAGTGAGTTCCGTAAGAACGATCGGTGAGCGCCCTCCTACCGGAGAGATTGAAGCCTGCTTTAAACCTTCCGTAACCAACTGGCAGTATAACAAGATGTATACTTTGAAACGAGTGGTAGACTTCAGTGGCCCCTTCTTCATGCTGTGTTACGGGTTGTCCCAGACCCTTGACGTAAAATCTGCTATGTGCAGATTTCTAGAACCTGGTCGTGTACGGCAAGCGCACACTGGATGTTTAACGTAACCCGTCGCTGCAACCGTGTTCATCTGCAGTCTTTTGGACTACCTCTTGTCATCCAAAGATAGCAGGTGCAGGAAGCGAAGGTGAAGCAGAGCCCTCTCTGACCTGCCTCAAAATAAATACATTCACCTATTAAAAAATGACGCCTTAATACACTTCATAAAGCCAAAGATCATAACTTGCGAACCAGCGTGATTTCAGTATTTGGCATGTTACTTAACTCAAGTGAGGCCAAAACAGGTGTCATCAGTAGTTTAAATATACCATAAATGGTGACCGTTCTATAAAACGCAGAGGTTCCTTTCATCTACGGTGCCTTCCCACAATAAGGACAGGTAGCTCACCCTAGGACCTGCGACTTTCCCACAAGGAACCGAAGGAACGGCTGAGTAGCGCCAGTGGATAGAAAAGGATTTATATTAATGCTGATGCATTGGTTACTCACGTTTTTGTTTTGAAGCAAACAAAAACCGTTCATATCTAAATATGTGACCTCGGCGAAGTCGAAGATCAGGAAATATAAATGCTTTTGAAGTCTCAGTAATTATGTCAATCTGCTCAGAGTGGGTGCACTGTGGTTGATTATAAATTCACTTACAGCGAAGGCGAAAGATAAAAAGTGACACGAATTAGCTGCATATAACTCATGTCGACGTACAAGAGCATGCCTATTAGGTCTGAATCTTGCATACAGTAGGTGGGCTAACACATTAAATCTCAACGGAAATTCCGAAATGAGTTTCCGTTTTGAGAAGATTAATTTAGTAGGGTTGTAAAACTAATCATTGTGCAGCATAATTCTATAATTATGCTGTTACCCCAAGACGTCGGCTTTCAAACAAACGTCTTTCCGGCCGCATCCAGAAACTATTCTCCGTAAAAAAATGGCCAAATCATACCCTTCATCCGAATATAAAATTGAATGAAAACGTAATTTTCTACTGAATTAGCAAAAAATGAATAGTTTATGCATGTTTTCCATGAAATATAATTAAATCTTAAAGGAAATCGAAAATCAATGAGAACAATGCATGCTTATTAAGTGGCCATTTTTACGGAGTATGGTTTTTAAATGCAGCCGGGAAAACGTTTATTCGAAAGCCGGCATTCTATGATAACTGAATTATGATAAATTATGCTGCAAGATGATTGGTTTTACAACCCTACTTAATTTATCTTTTCGAAACGAATATGCACTTCGGAATCATTACTGAGATTTCATGAATTAGCCAACTTACTGTAAGTGTGAAGACACTAAACCATGCCGTCTGTCGCCCAATTGGAATCCGGAAAATTGGAAAATAAACGAATATAAGCCTTTTTATGGGGAATTTGGACAATTTAAACGCATTCCGTGTGAGGAAGCCGGACTCTTATGCAAACAAAGCCCGCGACTCAGTCTAACCCTATCGACTCCTTTAAGTCCGGTTTTTGACGTGTCCTAAATAATATCACGCAGTCGCTTTGACGACAGGGCACTGCGACGGGCGGGTCGAAGCGTCTGCATTGTATGCTTGCATAGGGTAAAGGGAAAAACTTTATTCATTTTTACGGGCGCAGCGACAAAGACTTCCTTGTACAAAAAGAAGTGATTACGTCGCCCACCCGTTAAAATGCAAAATTAAGCGAACGACTCATCGAAAAATGTCATCCCGATAAGCGTTTGGGAATAAAAATGCGAACCCCGGCCGAGAACAGTCTTAAGTTGACAGCAACAAGCACGGACTGTAATCCTCGGAGATCACTGCTAACATAAAGAATAACTGATATGTCGGAAAATAAGCCTTGCTGAGGGTTAAATATGGCTTATCTCATTACCTTATCCATCTGGGACGTGTAGGAGACATTAGCTGTTCGCAGCGAGTTTTTTCTTGCCAAGTCTATTCCAAAATTATCTTCTTGTAATTCTTCCGGAGCCTGATTTCGTTGACTGATCAGACCCGGAGGATCTACCTCATAAAACTCCCAGGTGTTCGACGACGCCGGAGTTTAAGGAGCGGTACTGATGCAAATTATGAACCAAAGGACTTGAGACCGATGAGATTGCCGGTACTTGGTTTGAAGCTTTAATATCTCTCTAGAGAATAGACCAGGAGACATGTGGCAACTTGCTAAGTTTCGTGCAGTTAACGATGAGACTACCAAGCAAGGTTTTCTTAATATCAATAGGTCAAGGAGCCAGCCATATGTTTATTTCCTTTACTCTGCCGTGAGAAATTGTCAGTGGTTGACTAATTTATTCCAGTTTCACCTTTGAAAACAGAGGCTCAGGAAGGTTTTGAGATCCCGAATTAATTCGCATTTAGTAACACGGAATCACTGATTTTTATTCCATTTGAAAGTGCCTCTGGTTGCACGATAGCTGTAGTCGCTTTTGGCTGAATGCCTTATCAAGTGGTGTAAATAACAATTTCCGTCAAACTCAGCACTCTTCTAATGCACATTGTTCCATCTAGTTCGAATATCTGTCTTTGGTTAATCTTTCTAAACAAAAAAATTAGCTTACAAATAGATTTTGTTTGGAGGAATATTTTAGGGGCATACGACTTTTTTCAAAATATTTCCTGTAGGCTGCTTTAATTATGTGGTTACAAAATTAGAAAAAGATGAACATCAATTGTGTTCACAGCCCCACTGAAGGTATGAATGTCTGTTAAAAGAATTAACAACTCCGTTTTCGAAATATTTTAAATCTTAGTACATTTGAGTATCTCGCCGATGTCCGTGTGTGCAAGGGAAACCCGTTCATTTATAATATGACTGAGTACGTGCAGGCTTTGAAAACCACATAAAGCTGTGTTTGAAAACTTCGTAAATGGTTAAAAATAATGGATACTTTCTTCTCTCGAGCATAGCCTAACCTTTGAAATTATCGAAACGAGCAAATAGTTTATATGTGCTTTTGGAAATATAGTTAGCTTGCAACAATAGAACATACTTACAAATGATGGTCAGCGTTTTATGCGGCTTCATGCATATTTTTACTTCTAACACGTATCACAAATGAGTGTCCACGCCTCTATAAAGTTTTTGATTTAAATGGATGACCGCTCAACAATTATTCCGTACTTTTGTAATTCAGTACTTCTACGATGCCCACAGCGCTAAATTTAGAGCAGCAGGACAATTATTGAATCTCACATTTGGAATCTTACTTTTTAGAGCACGCCCGCGCGCTAAGGGTGCACTTCGTGGGCGACGTATCTGATACATTATAATTTGTCATTAAAAAACTGAATAACACAATACAGAACGAAATCCTTTGTCTCTGCCGCCCATAAACTGTTGCAGTTTTGACGATGAAAATAGACAGACTATAAGTGAGCGTTCGTGAGAGAGCACACGTCAGTCGGTTCCCTTTAGGGATGAATACATGGGACCCCAATATCCGCGTTCATGTTATCGTTACTTACTGCATGTCAAGCAGTGGTGACAAGGTAACGATTTTAAACGTAAATTGCACTGAGAATGATCTATGGGTCCCGGGGTTTTATGTTCAGCAAGACACTTAATAACAGACATTTCCATGTAGAATTTTTAGAAAGCTATTTATAAGTGTGGATTCTGTGATTATAACAGCAGTACGTTGACAAGACATGTGAGATCGATTACAACGTTTAATTTTCTTGATCAGAGTTTTGTGGACGTCTGGCAGTATATCAAGGAAAAATTATGCATTATTTCAAGCATTCAGAATTAAACTTCGCTGGCGCAATTTCAATGATGTGCAAACGGTAAGTAACGTGTACTCTGATCTTTTTCAGATGCGTATGGGATCTGTTGGTGCGTTGTTCACCGATGTCATCCTAAGCTTGGATGGAACGAGAAGGACGCCAAAGTCAGACACACGTAACTACTATATACTGAATAACATTCCTGTATATAATCTTTATATACTTAGTGTATGTATGTATGTATTACCTGATATACAGTATACGGCGATTTGCCGTCTGGGAATTTGCATTTGCTTCTCTGGGCTGTTAGAATAATAGTTTGGAGATTGATGAGCACTCAACGAGTGACAAACCAGCTCAATTTTCAAGTTACCATAATTTTGGCAGACTTTGCTGAGACGTAAATTCTCCGTAATTTAAAAGTTAGCCTTCAAGAAAAAATCCTAAAACAGTTCCTTTGCGGGGAATTTTGACTTGTGCCTATTGGATATTTAACTCGAGAAAGGCACTAATCACGAGGCATGTATCAGTTCTCATGTTCGAAATGTATTTATAATTTTAGATTCATTTTTAAGATATGTATGCGAAAAGTCATTTGCTCCTAAAAGGAAACTCTGAAAAACAGGCTCGGGCTTGGTGGTGCAGCTCACAAAAAACAAAGTGACCCAGTAGTTTTGGAAATCATTAAGGACGGTCTACGGGGACAGGTAGTGTGTTTAGATTATAAAAAAGGATTGAAAAACTCAACTATGTTCAAAGCACATGTTTGCACTTGAAACACTTAATTTCCTATGGTGCCATATTAATAAAAATGTGTGAACTACAAATAAGACTCCGACACCAAGTCGGATACCTCTTTTTTTTAAATGTGGACTGTATTTATATGGGCATTTCATTCATTAACATATTCAACCAGTTAACAAGATTTTTAGACGCAGTTGTAATGACTGACCGGAGGCGGTTAGCTAGGCATCATACCCCCTTTTTGGAAGCCTATTAAGAAATCCGACCTCAAAACACTTCCACGGCCGAACTTCCTAACAAAAAATGTAACTTACTAAATGCAATATTAAGTCACTAAAGTAATGGGAATTTTGTTTTCATCGAAAATTAGTACTGGTTTGGTGATCGCAATTCTAGTTCTTATCAAATATCCACGTGCTATTCATGATTAGTTCTAATATTGCATACCAAAAGTTTACTGATATGACAGTTCTGCAAATCCCTGCAATCGCATTTCAACCAATTGTGGTTTTTACCTGTCAAGATTCAGATTTTTCGTGTTTGATTTCAGCGGAGATAATATCACTTTTAAACGTCACACGCGTCCTACACTAGCAGATTAACACCACGGAGGTTCTTTAATACTGCGGATTTTTGATGATTTAACGAGCTCATTATCCCCAAAAATATTTACAACCCGTCTGCTCACTAGACTGACGTTGAACTGCGAAAGAAATGCATACTTTATCTATCAAACCTCCTGGTAAGACTGAATCCCGCCTTCTGCCGTGTTTACTATTAGACCTCAAACACCTGGTTTTAATACCCTTCCAGCGAAAGAAAACGCCTTCAACAATGCTTGTATCCTGCTAAGTATTATTATACCTTTTAACAGCTGCCTGCTAAAAAGAGTCATTCTAGGTAAAGAAAATATATTATGCATCCTGTCAAACGGTCATTTTGTTACTTCTTACAAAGACTAAGTATAGTTGTACGCCAATGGCTAAGCCCCTCTCTAACTAAGTGTTGAAACTTTTTCACATTCACTTCTGTTAAGCACATGGTTATTTTATTTAGACTTGTAAAATTCCAACTGCCTAACAGTCAATTTAAATGTTTTCATCTCCCTGCAGATAGCCTACGATATGAGGTGACTTTAAGCTACTATCTGCTGGATGCAAGAGCATTATTTATGACACCGCTGGTTTTTGAGGCGTTTGCTCCTGCCGAATGTTCTTACGTAACTGACGGTAAACACCAAAGGACAAAATGTGAGAACCTAGTAAAGAGTGCCTATTACTACTGTAAAAATGTATTCTTGTTTTCTGCATATGTGTATTATCGCGCCTGTATATGTTTCTGAATGCTGAGATTGGCCTATAAAACTTCATCTCAAATGATACGCTCGACGTTAGCACCTTACGCTATGAGACAAATAAACGTGAAAATTTCAAAGCAGTGTAACAACCAGAAGGCAGCTTGGAACCGATCCCTGCGCAGACGTGTCATGAAAAATCGGAATGTCCGTAAAGCACATTTTTCTAAGCTTATGGAGTGTACATGTGTTATCAGCATGTAAATCACGCAAGCATGTGAATGAAAGTTCACTTTCAATATTGTTTCTCTTTCACGCCAAATAACTGTCTTTTGGCATTTTTTTCGGTTTATTAGGCAGCACGCTCTAGGCTGTGGGCAGCGTGCTCTGATCCAAATGGCCCGCAAAAATATCTGACATGTCTTTATCAAAAGAAGCCCAAAACGAACTTTGAACCGACCTTAGCTGAACAGATATGGATTTGCCGTTTGCAGGAAGAAATTATTTCCGATCATTTTTCTGATGACCTTATTTAGTTTTACCTTCATAACCCAGACATTTGTCACTCTGTCCACAGGCAGGCAAAACTGCATATACCTTTGTATTTCATTACTGATAAATTTTGAAATATTACGTATCCTTGAGATGAATTATTATGTCATTCACTTTCCCGCCTCTTGATACAAACTAACACTATCCTGATTTGTTATCATTTGAAAAATATGCGCAAGAAATCATACCTTTGATGTTTCCAACGACGAGTGCGTTGTTTTCAGGAGGCCAGATAGACACTTATTCAAACGTCAGCATATCAATATGGACAAAATATCACGGGAATAATTTACACGACAGTCAGTATTGCAATCCCACAAAAATTACACTTTTCGACCTAAATCATTATAAAAAAATCTCTGTTAGTGTTTTGTGTTGCGTCGCTTACTGTATTTTCTTGCAGTAGAGGTTAATCGACGAAGACTGTTTAGTCAGTCGTAATTATTTCAAATTCTCTGTTTTTAAATAGAGCAGGTGTCGGGAAACATATTGCCTTTCAAGCACAGTAGTGTAATATTTAAAATAACTCTGCTTCCTTCATTTCTTCAGCGTTGAGCACGTATATTAGATGTTCCATCGCATGAAATGTTGGCCAAATTTCTG
The DNA here is from genome assembly GCA_902702965.1 of Spirometra erinaceieuropaei. Taxonomy (NCBI): domain Eukaryota; kingdom Metazoa; phylum Platyhelminthes; class Cestoda; order Diphyllobothriidea; family Diphyllobothriidae; genus Spirometra; species Spirometra erinaceieuropaei. The sequence continues at coordinate 620,800 of CACRXP010000108.1, read as the reverse complement.
AAACGCACTTTTGATTCTAAAAAAGTACTTAAGAAAGGTTGTAATATAAGCTATCACTCAGCATAATCACAAGACACTTCCGACAAGTCAGAAAATTTACTTTCGAATGAGCTATTTTTCGGCCAGCCATAAACACCTAAATTTTTAGAAAATGACTGCACTTGAAGCATGATTTTTTCCTTTGACTTTTGCCATTCTTATAAATTTGACTTTATTTTATTAAAAATGTGCATACGAATAGCCTCAATGGTTCTTATTTAATAGTAAATTCCAACGTCTTTAAATGCTTTGCTTAAAAAAAGTACCCGTTGGCTTTAAAAATCGTGTCCAATACTTGAGCAACCTTTGTCCCACCTGTCGTTACAGGTGCATTTATGTTTTCAAAAGTACATGCTGTATACACTCCATCAAAGAAATAGTACACATTTCGTCATACATCATTCATAAAACTGTGCAGTGGATGTCGACCAGGACAAATTAGTCCCAAGTAGCACTAATAAACCTGCTGGCAATATACTATATGAAAAGACTGTTTAGGGTGTTAAAAATCTCACAATTGAAAAATGTTTAAAACGAACAAATACTGTCTATTCAAGTAGAAGATTTAGGGAAGACGTAATTTGCTACCACGAGAGTACTAGACGAAATATTTTTGTGCACTTTTTCCATATAGCATAGTTGAATATAGAAGGCTATCAAAAGTCTATTGGAAGAGCTCATACTACATAAGTAGTCATTTTTACCGAGTGTATATTTTGCGGACGGCCGAAAAGGGGCTCATTCAAAGCGGACGTCCTGTCGCAGCAGAAATACCCCTTGAAAGTATATTTAAGAATTTCGGCCAACGTTTTCATTTTGTTTTGTATGAATAAGCAGCCGAGAAAAAAAACAATCGAAACGGCATTCGCGAGCAAAACGGCGCATCCTGAAGTCAAGGAATGTTCAGTTATCTTAAATGGCTTACATTTTTTAGATACCGCGATTTTCTAGAAAAGCAACGGAGAAGACCAATATCGATCGCTTACTATGGATCAGAGATTTATAATTCGCATGAGCTTGAGGATGTTTTGCAATTCTTCGAAATTTCAGCTCTGTGCAAAAGCATTTCGGGTCCAGGTTGAATAAATAAATTTAAAAACGGCAGGTCAAAGAGGTACAGATACGAGTTTCGGTGACATGTGATCAACGGGAAGACTTTGACGAAAGTTCAGAAATAATGTGAAGTTGGTTACCAAACGTCCGAGGCGAGCGTGTGGGCTGAATTGCGCACTACTGATCAACTTGTCAGCAAGAAAATTATGGGAATGTGAAATTAATGAGACATGTTCGAAAGATGTAGGTGGATCGGTTGTCGTTAGAAGAGGCTAACTTTTATGTAGGTCAACAAATCCTATTGAAAGTCTGGGTCACAGTTATTCATGCACCAGCCCAGGCAAGACCCAAATTAGCTGTCGGTATGCTGTAGATCGTGTCGTAGGGGAACGATGATAATTTGGGGGGGGCTTGCGGTTGGGGTTAAACGTCTGACAGTAAGCTGCTGGAATGCTGGAAAACAGAGAGAACGGTTGGTGACAAGAGCAATACTTTAAGATGAAATGATGAATGTATGTCGATACGGTGTCCAGCTGGATATTTCATGACGTTCTATCTCGAAAGAGTACCCGACGGCCGAACTGCTGAGTCCATCCCCTGGCAGACATTTCTGTTCTCCCTCACTTTATGCTCATTTGATCCCCGTTTCTCCGCTCTTGAGTACAACTACCAGTCATCAGTATTTAATTGGATTTCACCAGTACACACATCAACACACGATCCACGGTCTACGGACAGTTAATTGGGGTTCATCACCATACCGTTACCTAAGTCCATATTTTCAGGTGAGACAACAGTCCTTATCCCCGGCGCTTGGAACTGTAACGAAACCCCGGTTTTTTGACATTTATGCAGTCTGTTTGATAGGTTATGTTACGCCGATATGTTTACTTGTCCTACAGAGCGATTAACGTCAAAAACAGACAGCGATGTGAAGTCAGCTCTTAAAAGTCAGTGACTGGTCTACGTTCAAAATTACATGACATTGAGGTCTGCCATCATCAGCCAGCGACAGATAGTGTTGCCTCGCACTCCGAGATGTTGTCGAATTTCTCCAGCCCTATACCACTAGGACGCTGCTTTTTTGATCCAATTTTCCAACCAACACGCGGTTTCCTGACACATCTTACCGTAGGTCATCATATTCATTTGTTTTCCTTAGACCAGCATAAAGACAGGCCTAGACCAATTGCCTGCCCATAAAAATCACTTGGCTGAAACCGAGTAGACCGCTTTTGCAGGTTTATCGTCCTATTTCCAGTGCTAGTAAAGTTGTTTTTTACTCCTATCGCATTGTTGTTGGCATTTGATAAGGGTGTCTTCCTTCAGATAGATTTCTTTTGTTAAAATCGTTGATTCAACCTGATAGGTTCCTATGCAATGAATGACAACTTTTTTGGATAATTCAATATGCCAGCTATGCGCTACTGCAAGCATAGTAAACATGGTTGAATTTACTCTTAGGCTTAACAAACTACTCTGTCCTGTGGTGTTTTCTTTACGACTGAATCTTGCGCGCACTGGAAAGTGCTGAAGTACCTTTTGGACTCCTGGAAACAACTTGAAAGTGCACCTTTCCTACCGGAAATAACTTAATGTTCCATGACCGCCTTTTTGCGCTACAGTGGCGTCATTTTTAACTGGGTGGCACCCTGCTTAGTATTCTGACAACAGGATCAGTAAATAATACGCGGGTCGCGGTCAGGGCAATTCCATTATTGCAATCCCTAAAAGCTTTTGTACATTGCAAGTAAATACACTTTCTGGTTTCAAATGCAAAAACAATGCGGGACTTATCTGCCAGGACATAGTAATGCTGCCATGCATATGTTCCAAACATTTCCCGATAGCCCCTGTCAAGTAACCTAGTGTTACTAATTCGTTTCATTATTTCTTTGTTAGTTCTTTTTCGTCTTTTATATCGTTTATTTTTAAGCAGTCGGCCGGGCGCGGGGTAAGAGAATGCCACCTGTTGTTTAACGAATTCACCAGCATTTTATCACTCCTGCCTTACTGGCAAACGTGCGCATTCCACCTAAAAATATTTCGGGTATTGTCCCAATACCTGACACCTCTCCGTGCCGACCTTTTTTTAGAAAATGGGCCTCCCACTTTTTGAAGAGTTGCGTGTGGGGGCTGCAGAACAATGAACCAATGTAAACATTTCATCAGCACCGGCTCTTCGGGAGGCTGCAGGTCAGTGAATGTCATCCTGCCGATGAAGGGCCGACCGAAAGTCCTACCGAAAAGTATCTGCTTTTGAGAATGGTTTAGGCAGTTATGTATGGTCTTTCCTTGCATATTTTAACCCTTACCGTCAGCCTCTGTGACGATTTGCAATGTAAGGACGTCCAGAACTATTGAGGCTCTTTAACTATTGCCTCCCTGTCAGTGCTGATTATACCCTGGCACAAGCATTCCTGTGAACTCGACTTCGGTTCCTCCGAAGTTATTGCGCATTTCCTTTGCACACGTGAACAAATTCCAAGTGTATTTTGCTTTAGCTACCAATTTTTTCCAATTCACCATTGTTTGGCCAGAATGGCAGGTTGCCCCTGGGGTGAATTGATCCTTCGTTTCACGCAAACACTGGGACCGGATATTTTGGTACCACTTATAGACAATTATGCCTCTACTTTGGATGCATATTTCATGCAACAAGTGAAGCTTGGACAGGACCGTAACTTTAACCCCTCAGGTTTAGCGTACGCCGAGTCACGCAAAATGGGATTTAAAACGATTCCGGTAGACCTTAGAGCTAGGTGCCTTCAGTCCTTTTCGAGACAGCGACGGCATGTACGCAAGAACCGGCCGCTATTATTATATATTTTGCGAAATTTTATGACGCGATAGTTGACTTTAAATCCACCTAACCAGTCGCAATCCTCCTCTGTAGGTTTGTTTGAACTCTGAAGGAACAAATTTTGGGCTACTCCACTGAGTACCGGTCAAAATAACCGGAAGATGACCCTTTGCATAGTTTGCCTGTGTTCATACATTCAAACTTACGAGTTCCTGTCGATATCCGTGTCAAGTTAGTAAAAAATAGACAAACCAATGTTCTTTGGAATATATTTTTTGCACTTCTACAAAACCTAACGATTTTCAAGTACAACTTACTTCTAAGTCTACTTCCACCGTGGCTACGCATTTCGTTATCTTAGCGGACTTGCTTGCAATATTTATGGTAAGCATGTTCAGAAAGAACAGGGCTGACTGAAGTTGGAAGAATCTTATTTGTCCAACGTTTACAGTTCGTTCGCGGGACCATCGTCAAAGATAACAAATAAGCATGGCGGATTCACAAACTATGCAACGATTTCAGTTTAAACCTCTTGTGCAACTAAAGCATCAGCTTTTGCATTCCACAGAGGTAGTTGAACATGTTGCAAGATTCCAATGACCGCCGGCATCCGAGTCGCTGTAATTTCATCGCAAGTACTGGCCACTGACTGGACGAAGGCTCGAAAAGTTAATTCCCCTTGTAGTGCTATTGGGAGCAGCATACACCCTTGCATTTCCAGTGTCACTAATTAGTCTGCCCAAACAAACACTGGATGGAAAATATGGAGGGTGAGGTCGTTGCATCAAATGATGTATGGTAGGCCGCAGAACCACGCATAAAACTGCTCACATCTCGCGTGAGAACTTCGGTCTCCTAAAAACTGAACTTATGGTGTGGACCCTTTCCAATCAGCCGTACCTTCAAACTCGACAGTATGTCCTTTTACTGCGACTACATGTTCAGTCATCCTTGTTCAGAATACTTTCCTGTTTCTTCGACGCAGTCGCTTTGACGGTGCTTGTGCCGGACCCTGAAAACGACTCAAGCGTATCTAGACGACGGCCTCATTGTAGCCTGGCACCCAATGGTTGTGACCTGTCAGTGTGCAAACGCACTTTCAAAGATTGGCTGTTTAGGAGATGTTCATGGTGTGTTTGCCAAAATTTGGGAACTGTTTGCTCTGTTTTCCTAGTCATTCGTTTTTGTAATGGTTGGCGAAATTGCATAGGTAGCCATTCCTTCTATGCGCTCATCTAATGTTGTTTCGTGGAACAGTCTTGTCTTCCGTTTAACCACCGTGTTTATCAATCCGCAGAATAGATCGCATTTAACAAATCTTCACCAAAACTGTCAGAAATAAAAGATAAAAAGTCGAAAACCAAGCCATACCGACCCACAAATTGTGGGCCGTTCACATACGTTAAGGCCCTCTCTAAAGACAACATCCAACACCACATGTCCCTTAAAAACACCACTGCATGCAAAGCAGTCCAACAATTTGGCAGAAGGTTTAAACGAGACCGAAATACTCAAAACCGCGGTGAAAAACGTCAGTAATTCTGTTTTTAATCTGTTTCAGTCAACGTCAAAGAGGCTGAGTTGCAGACACAGGAAGATTACTTAGAGCGCGGATAGTTGAACTTGTGACAGCGGTGATGAGAAATGAACCCAATCCTGGAGCCACAACTTTCCCTCCGGGGCTCAACTGTAGCCTCACCGCTGAAGACGCCGAGATGCAGCAACCGACTCAGCTGCAAGCGGTTTTTATAATGATTATTAAGCCATTCGGTACGCCAACAAGCATAACGACTCCCCCCCCCTCCACCCAGTTTTCTGCACACGGAAAAGCAATCTGAAAAGCAAACATTTAGGGGCAGATCATTCAAACAGAAGCTTCTCCACTCTGGCTTCTCAAAATTCCTTTCAGACGCATCATTAGATATTCCAGTGAAAGAGCCAATACTGTTTTCAATACGACCCCATTATCAAAAGTGCTCCCGCCCTTGGCTCGGTGAGGATAAATATTTTGCGGTAGCTCTGTCCAACTACTGGCTTATCTTTACTATTGTTATTGTTGACATCTGACGGAACTCACTCCGTTTTGACATTTTAGTATTACTGTCACTCATTGAGTCCAGCATAACAAGGAGGCGCTGGAAACAGTTCCAAATTAAATAGATAAAATTACAAATAGGAATAGGTGAACTTACAACAGTCGCTCCGTTTCCCTACTTTCTACTGTGCGAACACGATCGAGCACGCATCGGATTTGAGCCTTCTCCTCTTCACTCAACTGCGAAGCATCCAGAACTTCACACGCTGAGTCCTGCAGGCTGGTGGAGGAGAGTTCCCTCGGCTGCGAACCACTTTCCTCTTCCGAAGACGACGTCCGTGTAACAATGAGTCTTTTAATTACATCCAGCAGAGGTCCCTTCTGTTCTTTGTCCGACTGTCGTGGAATCAACTGTGAGCCCCCCTGACTGCCTCCGGATACACTTCTGACAGTGAAACTGCCGCGTTGACGATGGTAAAAACCAGAATTATCCGAACTGTCCGTGTAGTCAGCCTCAGATGGCAGCGACTCCTGTCGTCGCATCTGGTCGGGGCGTATTTTCACGCGTCCAGTCGAGGAGGACTCGGAGACGTCGCCCGTCACACTGGAGCGTCGGGGATCGGCCTGGTAGTCGACAGTCTCTGAGGCACTCACTTCGTTGCCCATGGTCAAGAAAAGAAGAACTTAAAAAGCGCCCAGAATCTTACAGACACTCCCAAAATACGTCGGGGCGAGTGTGTTTCAGCGGGCAGGGGGTGGGCTGTCAGGGCAACATAATGCCTCCGCCTTCGGTTGGCCGCATTTTGTCAATCAAGCGGACACGGTGACATGACAAATAGTCCAAAACAAAACCGTGCGAAATTAATCCGTCTGCGGGCAAACACGTGTGGAATGAGTAGACGGTTGAGCCGGCGGTGGCGGCGGCAGTGGAAGCGTCCAATGAGCGCGTGAGCACAGACTGACCAATTGAAACACAGTCAAATCACAAACAAATGAATCAATGACCCGGACGGTAGCAAGAGCAGCAGCTACATCATCCGCATTAGTTTGCTTTTCCAGCTGGCAGAACGGCCGTCTGGACGCGGGAACAGCGAGACAGGGAGAGCAAGAGAAAGAGGGAGAGAGAGAGAGAGCAGAGAGGAGCACTGTAGATGTACTCGATCTGTCGCCCGTGTTTTTGCGTCACAATTCGGCCGTGCCGCCAAATAGTAAAATACAGCTAATGGCGAGCGGTGCAAGAAGACAGGGAAGACGAAGGAAGATCCATTGGTCGACGTTTTTAGTGACCGTTACAACGCCAGCCTGTCTCACATCTTCCCACCCCCCCCCCCCGCCTGCATCGCCAGGAGGGGAGAATGACGCAAATGAGGGCATGTAGCCCGACAGCGCTTGTCACCCGAATTAAAAGAGGGGAATAGTGTCAGAAGGACTAATGTAAAGGTGTCAACATGATTTCGTAGACCGTGTGTAAAGCTTGCAGTTGGAAAAACTAGGTGACGGCCAGACTGACTTATAACTAGCCCCTCCCTGAATATGTTGCGTGTACGGTCTCTCGTCAATTTCGATAAAACATGTTACCGTATTTTGGGTTTTGGATAAGCAGGATCGTGCCCCCACCTCCGATCGTCTTGGCATCGGGGTGAGGCGGGGAGTGGATAGAACGATTGGGCGCGGTAAATACTTCGAAAGTCCGCCTTACTGTAATCTAATTTCCACACAAGTCATCAGTACTGCGTCCACTTCGTAGGACACGTGGTGAACTTCGTCGCCCACTGTGGTCGAACAGTCGGGTCAGCTCGCTGACGTGTATATTTTGCCATTAATCTGCTCATCTTTTTGGTGTGCCGTTGCTGTAAACTGACAGTGTTTTTATCGAATTCCAACCCCATCAGTGACTTTATTTCTGCACTACCAGTGATAAACTGGACCATCGGAAACGATAGGCACGAAACTTAGGATGTTTTATGCCACCGTTTGTGGGCACTTTATCGTTCTGACTCAAATAACCCCTATTTACACACTCCCCCTAGTACAGTTCATCTGTGGAGGGAGAATTGTCCTGGTGGGGAGTTGGGTAGTTTTGAGTCAGTTTAACCTTAGGGCTCCTCAGTTGACAAATTGTAATAAGTTGTGAAAGATTTCTTTTAACAAGCATTTTCCGAAAATACAGCTCAAACCCTTGTTTCACTTTCAACCATATGGAAAGATTCGCTGTTTGACCCAGCATCTACCAAGTCATTAAGTAAAGTCCTCAACCGGCAGAATCAAAGGCCCACTCTGTGTAGATTACGATGGGAAAATAGTGCATCGCCTGGGAGGAGTGTTTACCGACCACAGATGGAGTAGAAATATGTACGCAATTCACCCCTCGCCCCAGCACTTGGTCGCGAGACCACCTTTAAAACGGTCGTAACGGCAAAGGAGAATTTACAAATTAGGTCATTCTGTGGAATGGACAGTACGGCTGAAATTATGTGATAAGTAGAAAAAACCATGCGTTTTTAAAATATTTTTAACGACTGAGCTCAAGCGCGCACAGCACACGTAGTTAGGAAAGAACCGCGCGATCGCATAATAAAAGTCTGCACACCCATTTTCCGGACAGAGTCGGGTTACTGATCCACAAACGATCCCCACCTTCAAAATCCCGTTTTGCAGTGAAGTTTTTTTGCACTATGCTTTTATCTTCCTGAATTTGGCATATAACGATTCCTTCCGGACTAAATAAACGACATAATATCCTTTATGACTAGAAGAAGTGGGATTTAAAAATCCCACAGTCTACCACTGGAAGTGGTTAGGAGATCCCAGCACTCAGCAAGTAAAGACGGTTTTGGACCTTGTAATGACCTTCCCCAGTGGCCAAGTTCGGCCGGAATAAAGGTGGGCGGTGTCTACTACGGCAGCTAATCCGAAAAAGCCGCTAGCGATGGCTATTGGTGAGACGCTGATGAGCTCTGTGTCAGTCCCCCCCCCGCCGCCTACCCCCGCCGGCGAGGCCAGTGAAAAAAGTCATCGCGCAAGAATGTGCGCCGCTGTCAAATTTTGTTACTTCAAGTCCCGGCAGTGTGGTCTGGGTTGGCCGAAGGTTTCAAGGTCAACAGATTCACTAAAACACCGCCACGGCAACAGTAGGGTGAAGGAGCCTAATTAATGGTCAGTATGCTGTGGATCTTGACATATATTTGCAGGTAATTGCAAGCACTAAACAGCCAATAGCACTTGCCCCTTCGGACCCCAAGCAATTTTTCAAACTCTGTATTTTTTTACAAACAGTTACCTTTTATTTATTTTTTTCATTAACGCGCTAGTTTCTTTGCCAAACGAAAGCGTACAAGAGGTTTGTCGACAGAAATCCAAACGATTTCTGTGTTTTCCTGCATTTCGTCCGCTTACTTTCCGGAGTGCTGCCCCACCCGTTAACCTCCTATTACCACCATTCCCGCATTACACGATACAAAGACCACCGACAGTTAAATGGGGTCCTTCATCCTACCGTTGCCGCATCCGCCTCAGAAGGGTTTTGCAAAAGATACGAAGATGATATGATAACCGCAAAAAATCCATCGTCTTGATTATTCAAGCTTAATTGAGGTCATTACAGTTAGAAGTGCTTTTATGTCAACTGCGACGGAAAACTCTCATCCTCAAAACGGAGCTTGCGAAATTCCTCAGGCTTCTAAGATACTACAAAAACGACGTCGCCCATTTCACAGTGATGGTAACAGTGAACAGCAGTGCCGCCGAAACCTCAGCTAACTGACTGATTAACCTTCATTAAAAGGCGTCCTGGAAATCGATACAAGTTGTTGGTCCCAATGAGCAGTTGAGGAGCAGGTGTGATCGCTGGAATGCGAGCTCTATTTGTCTGAAGTCTTGCATTGGCACTCGACTCCATCACCAGAGAAATCATCAGATAAGGCTCATGCACGTACAAAGGTTGCAATATTTACAAGATGCAGTTGTCATGCCACCGTATACCTATCAAGATTGGCGGCTTCCCATTCATCGCAGGTGGTTGCACATGTTGCGATCACTACATAATCACGATATTTTCCAAAATTATTTTGATCACTGGCGGGCTAATCACTCGAATGTTAGACTCATTAATACTGACAACGGAAAGAGCGTTTACGCTCGCTACTCACATGGTTAACTACCTCGCTCAAGCAAAGTCTTAGCACCAAATACGAAAGGAGGCCCTGCGCACCCATCACTCAGGTCTGATGCTGTCTCTGAAGATGGCTTTGTGTGTGAGTACGAAACGTGGTGACCTGAGAGTTTTAACAGACTCTATTGGCGTCTTCCGGAATCGCTTTGCCTTACCCACTTGCGCACCTGTCGAGAAACAGATCCCGGATAACTGCAAGCGGACTCCGACGCAGTGGCCGACGACATTAAACATCCCAATAGAAGCGCAGAGTTGAGTCCCAGGAAACAGCCTTGAAAAAGGAGACACGATCGCTGGAACTAGAGCTTTATTAGCCTGACGTTTATTGGCCACCAGTCTATTAACAAGTGCAATGAACTTCCCCTTCCATACTCAGTGCTGAGACTTCGCCTAGGTGGAGTAATTTTCCACACGGGGAGCCCACAGGTGAACACTTTTCCCAACGCCAGGGTCAGCGCGTCAGATGGTCGAGCAATCATCACACCAACATCCAACACACGTGACGAAATTACAGCAATTAACGACGCGAATGTCGGACTTCAAACAGTCAGCACACCTAGTGCAACGATCTCTGAGGAAGGGGGTAGCCGTGAATATTCATAGCTATGCGGTAGCCTGGCGACTGCATTCTATAAATACTGCAGCCCCTTGTGCATGAGCCACCCGTATTTGTTTTTGTCTCTGATGGTGAGTTTGAGCAGGAATCTGAAACGCCAGGCTAATAAAGCTCTTGTCCCAGCAATCGTGTCTCCTTCTTTAAGATTGAACATCCCGTCTACGCGTGCAGCACACGGACATGTTTCCACGCAATGGACGGGATTTACAAACAAAAAACTGGCAACGATAGGCTGTGAAACCCCGCTTCGCTACTAACAACTGCAGGCTCGTATAAAACGGAAATGGTGATAAGTTAAGGTTTTACGGGTGGGCCATCACCGCGTAGGGAGAGCGAAATGCGTACAATAACACACGGAAAATTGATATATTTACGCTGAACTTCCTCTTCTACGCCTATAGATGGCAACAAAAGCGGGCGCGTCAATCGAAGAATAAAAAGGAAAGTCTTAATAAATAAATGGCAATTTAATAATCCACCGCCGGCTAATTTGCGGCAGCTAAAGGACCAATGAAACGAAAAGCCAATCGGAGAGAAGAACAGTAAGTGGCAAATATAGTAACCGTGACAGTTTGCTTCAAGGCGATGCGATGCACATGAATATTAAAAAAGACTATGGAAACACACCGTAAAGACCAAGAAAAAGACCAAATAACTTAAGAATGGACGCCCCTTTGTATCTGTATAATAACTCAGCTGACCACTGTAAAATAAAAATTTAAGGAAAACAAACATTTCGGTGTGAAGGTTATGTAGAATAATGGACAACGGTATAGAGCAGAATCCTACTTAACTGACATTAGACGGTCGATCGTGTCATTTGGGGTTTTATCTTGACATATATTTGCAGGCTGTTGCAGAAATTACACCGCCAACAACGATCACTTCCCACGACCTCAGATCTTAACTCAAGATCCGCTATTTTGTGAAATTTACTTTTTCTTTATTGTTCAATTACTACTCTCATTTCCGTCATCGTACAATAGCGCTGGATAAGTCTTCCGACATAAATCCAGTCAATTTCTGTGTTTTCTTTCATTTTGTCAGCTTACTGTCTAGCATGCTGCTCCACCCATAAAACTCCCTTTGCCATAAATCACGTATGGCACGATCCACAGTCTACTGACAGTTAAGTTGGGTCCCTCTCTATACCGCTGCTGAATAATGAAACACATTGACTAACAGAATAGGTAGTAATGGTTGTTTATTTACTTCGAAAATAGAGAATATCAGCTCCAGGTTGCAGAAAAGTCGGACAATCGCAGTTTGATTTTCTGACCAATGCGGAGGAAATAACCGAAGGTATAAACACGGATAAGCTGAAAGAATACTTCCAAACAGGGGCACTGCTATCTTGCGTAGAAAAGTGCCAATGTGTTTGGCTGCACACCGACAGACATGTATTCCAGTGCAGCCAATGTCGAAGAAGGAAAACTCTAAGAGCAGCAGTATCGGGTCAAATAATATGGGCCCATGTAGACAGGGTTCAATATCATCTGTGGTTTGGGTCAAACAGCGTAGATCTAGGGCAAGCGTCAGAGATATACCTGTGACCGAGGCATATCCGGTGCACCAGCTTCGAATAAGAACCCTGAACTGCTCTTTCTTGAACTCCATTTGACCATCATTGGTAAGTAAATTTTTGGACGTAAACTCGACTGAATTTAACTGCCTTATTAGTAGTTACGCGTGGAACTACGCACAAGTATACTCGAAGAAGTAAGCCATGGCGTATACGTCCGGCAAAAGAACCCGCTTGAAAATGTCGTGAAAGCTGGGCGGCTGCGCTCTAACTGAGGCAATGTAAACCAAAACACAATCGACGATCCTTTCAGCACGCATTGTATGGTGAGTATCGACTTGACACAAGAATGCACAGCCACCCTTTGGAAAGGAACGAATTACGGAGAGGGGGGAGTGAAAGCCGAAGGCTGTTTCATGTCAGATAATGCGTCACTAAAAAGGGTCTTAATGGAACGACTCGGTTAACGTGGTCATATCGAAGTGCTAGGAAAAACTTAAAGGTGGACTTCTTGTATCAATGAGTTGGCAAGCTAAAGAAGGCCTATTAAAACGAATAAAGTAGTTAGTTACACATATCAAGCCTGGTGGAGCTACACAAGCTACCCTTGCCGAAAACTTGACAATGAGAGCCTCGATACAAGCAAAGATGCGAGTTCCAGATACTAGTTGATCAGAAGAAGAAGCGACCGCTGGAACAAGGGCTTTATTCGCCTGACGTTTCTGATTCTCACTTGAACCCATCATCCGGGACAGTGGCAGAAAAGGGGGACTCGTGCACAGGAGGTTGCAGTATTTATAGGATGCAGTCGCTATGCTACCGCATACCTAAAGCAATTAACCGCGCTCCCCTTCATCAAAGATTGTTGTCCGCTGGTGCGCTAATTGCTTGATGGCCGGCATGCACGTTGTTAATGGCTGAAATCTCATCACCCGTGTTGGATGCTGGCGTGATGGTTGCTCAGCCACCCAGTCAGTTAGCAGCCTCTTAATCCATGGTTCTTGGCGCGCCGTGCTAGGTTGAAGGAGCGTCAGATTTAATATTGTTGGGGTTGGACTCTGCAGAGTCACTTTCGCTCTCACAAACACACCTGTTTACGGATTCTATTCCAAAGAGTCGAAACACACTGCAGCACATTAGCTGGCAAAAGAGTTGAACGACAATACCTTCACGACCTCTTTCGGACCACTGGATGCCCATGTTATTTTATAAAACACAGCAAGTGCCGAGTGATCAGATGACGGCCACAAAAAGGGTAACCCAAAGTCTGGAGGGCTATTCCTTTCATTTAAGGGGTCCCCCCGGCGATTCCATGACTGTTGCATTCCGCTATTATATGTATTGCCCATCGACCCCAGGCAACGATTCGCCGCCGTTTGATGAAATTCTAAGACACACTGCCACCCGCTGAATCCTCAGCAGTTGCCTATCAAGTATGTTTTAGCGATGGGGACTGCAACTACGTTGAGGAAGCCGAACGGAATTGCAGACCTTGGCTGTCCGGATCCAATGACGTTTTTATATGAGATTCTGCAGCTCTATTACCGCGACAGATGTCGAGAAGAGTGACCAGCCAGGCTCGGTACCGACGTTTGCAACAGCAATATTGATATTGTAAACAAACCTGGTTTCCTCATATTAGTCAGTATTTCGCAACCACGATTTCGACGACATCGCCAGTGAGCAGACGGCGTCAACATGTCTTAATGTCATCTTCTCCGACCCTAAATTATCAGCTGTGTAGGACAGAAGCCCCGCCTATTTGGCACCCTCCTCCGCAGGCCTCTCAACGGTGAACTGGAAGCGTCAGTGCGCGAAAACTCTCGAGCCTTAGGACATAACTCTCACCTTTTCATTTACTTGCGAGGACTCTGTATAGCGAAGACACGTGAAAGACTGCAATGCAATCTGGTCAATTTACCTGTTTTAGGTTCAGTGGATGTGCGAACTCATGAAGTGTTAGTCAAAAATCTGAAATGAATTTTCGACTCGAAAAGATTACTTAATTAGGGTTGACATATTAATTAACGTGCTGAATAATCCCATAATAATTCATTACCTCGGGATACTAGCTCTTGAACGAACATCCTTTCGGTCGCCTTGTGAAAAATTACTACTAAAGTAGCATGAATTTTTCTCACCAAGTTTCAAATATATCTCGTGGAAAACATGCATACAAACATTTATTCTTTTGCCAGTTTGGTGGAAAACTACGTCTTTTTTACATTGTATGATTGAGTGGAGTGTATAATTCGGTTTTAAAAAGTTTCTAATTAGGGAATTTTTAAAGATCGGGAAACGCCCGCTCATAAAACCTAGTGCCTGTGAATTTACTAATGTTACTTGTAAAGTTTACATTGTGACTCAAATCCACTGTTGCACTTTATAGACTCCATATGACTTACGCTTAATACCGTAGAGAAATATATGGTTTTCCGTACGAGGACAATAAACGGCTTGCGGTTTGAAAACCCTGAATGCAAGTGCAACGGCTGGTCGGATTCAAAATTATTTGGGAATTGGAGAAGCTCTTTAGACCGAATTATACCCGTTTTCAAGTAGCAAATTTAAAAGAGACGAAATTTTAAGAGTTTGATGCATTTTTTTATGCATCTTTTCTATGAACTTTATTTGCATTTCAATGGGCATTTTAAATCGATGATAAAAATCCATGTTACCTAGACGTTCACATTTTACAGAATGCGCATTTTTGCAGGTGGCCGAAAAGACGTTCATTCGAAAGTCGGCATTTTGCAATAGCAGAATTATTGTAAGATTATGACGCATGGTTACCTAGGCAATATTTTCGAGTCGAAAACGCGTTTCAGAATTTTGGTTCTCGTTTCATGAGTTAGTACATCCACTCTACGAATCAGCCGAGAGGAATCACAGACGACGACAATTCGATGGAAGGGCGTGATCGGACAGTTTGATCGCAACCGTGAAACAACCAACAGATGCATCTAACTCCCCCCCCCCCCAACCTCACATTACCTTCCGGAAGCATCGTTGCCAGGACTCTACACGTCTCAAATTTCGTGCAATGCGACTCTGGGCTAAGAGTACCAGTCGCATGTGCAGTTGTTCTGTATGCGCTGGTACACCACCTGTCTGGCAAGGTATCAGAGACAGGACAGTAATTGCGCTAGTCTCAAATGCTTTATTTAGTCTGGCAACCAACGTCGTAGATAAACACTACTCGTCGCAAAAAGCGTGGACACGTGACATCACCCCATGGTCATGTGACTCCTACGCGGACTGTTGTGATTGCTTAACCGGGTTAGTGCGTCCATGCTTAATTCTCGCCTGGCAGTGAGGGTCGGTTCTGTCGTGCACTGTCTATAGTGGCTACCGGAAGCGGGAAGCCGACGTAGGCGTGCGGCAAGTATCGGAAAGAAATGTTTTTTTAAACTAATGCGGAGGAAGTGTTTGAACAGGGCAAGGACGGTGAAGCATGCGGAAGTTAAGGGCGTCATACATTTTAAGGCCTCCTGTTCAGCTGCTTACGGCATGGCATATTAATAAGATAAAGTGTTAACCTAGGGAGCAACCTTGAGAAATGAAACGTGATAAGTAAATAGAACATGGACCGTTGGTGCGATATGCAAGTCAGCAACGTCCGTATGCAGTTACATAAGAGGACAGGGTATCTAACGGCGTCAGTAAATTCTGTTTGTTACCTTGCCTTTGAATCCTTTAAATTTATTCCGGGAAATAGTGTTTAAATAAAGTGTTTGCCAGGTAGCGTTTTATTTTTAAATCAGTTATATAATTGCCATCGCTAGTAGTAATTGTTGCCAATCTTGAAGTAATTTTTTTAATACCGACTTTGTAAAAAGGAAGTTTGTTTTTGTGCAAAACATTCTGCGGACCTAGTTTTGACAACATCGACATTTTAAAGAATTTTTCCTCCAGGATGTGCTATAGAGGCGTGAACCTAGCAAAAACCGGTTGGCGACAACCAGGTAGGTCGGATGCATGGGGCAAGAGTTCCTATCCCAGATCTAGGATCTTGATATAGTTCTGTCAGTCAAAATGTGACCTCGCATTGTCATTCAGCAGGATGTTGTCTTTTCCACTGGGTGGCGCCAGATGTTGAGCGACAAAGGTTTGATTCAGATGCTCTAATTGTTGACAAGAGAAGTCTGCTGTTACGAACTGGCCTTATTCTAATAGCTATAAGTGGGATCTGCCCATTATACTTACTCAAACGCATAGTAAGACGTTATCGGCGTATGGGCCGTGTAGGAACCCTTGTCTGACCTGTGGAAATGCATTGGTACTTGGGCTCGCTGTTAACGTAAAGAATGCATTTCCCGTTCCCGGGGATAATTCTATCACGAAATTCTTCCCTTTTCTGTGTGCTTAGCAAAGCTTTGCAGATTGTGGAGCGGTGGGCTTTGTTTTCTATCAGATATTTGTATACGCCTGAAACTCCTTGTTTACTGATAGTCCTA
Source organism: Spirometra erinaceieuropaei (assembly GCA_902702965.1). Taxonomy (NCBI): domain Eukaryota; kingdom Metazoa; phylum Platyhelminthes; class Cestoda; order Diphyllobothriidea; family Diphyllobothriidae; genus Spirometra; species Spirometra erinaceieuropaei. The sequence goes on along the minus strand of CACRXP010000108.1, from coordinate 604,104 downwards.
TCTATCGAAGGCGCTTCTGAACGGTAACCCATGATGAATAAAGGCCTTCTGGCAATCTCTCGGTGGCTAGATGAGGATCCGTCTAAACGGTTGCGCAAAAAATCTTGTTCTCCAACTCCGTTGGTTCTTCCGGACGATGGGCACCGAAAGCCCAAAATGCCCTATCGCATTGCGGAAACCAACGCTGGTGCTTACGGACACGTAAAGCATTCGGATAAACACTACAGGTAACGTTCGATCTTCGCTGCAAACGATGTCCAGCGCGTGATCCACAGCGAGCTGAGAGGAAGCACGGTGACTTGTGTGTGATTTAGTTTATAATGAATGCAGACTTGCGCAGCATCTACCGCACTCTCTCCTCTCCCCACAGCTGGACCCAATGTCAAGACAGTCAAAAAGACCAGAGGCGGGGAGGGCGCAAGCGGATGGCACGGTCGAACCCGCACCTTGGCGCTCCACTCCCCACCCCCTGGTCCACACAGCAAATGACCAGGATTTTAACCAACAACAAAAGGATGACTGGCGCAACCGGAGTCGCACCTGGGTGTACCGTTACACCTGGTGCAGATTCCACGGAGTGGGTGTGCCATAAAGACAAACATTAAGAAGGAGTCATTGCAGCCTGACTTTCACACCACCAATCGGCCGCTTCACTCACAAACTCATCCTGGGCCAACTGCGATAACCAAGTTATCCCGTCAGATGGTAATCTTCCAGGGCACGGCTTTTAGCGCATCGCGTCATATTGTTTACAGCGCATTTTACTCACTATAGACAGCGCATATAATTTTGGTGGCCATCGTTGCAACGTTTCCAGTACGAATTTTAGACAGGATATAATGGAGGACTTGCATCCTTCGGAGTTTTCGTCTGCCATTTTGTTAGGCACATTTTTAAAAAGCAAAATTCGTATAAAAATCTAAAAAACAAAACCTATCTGGTTGGCACTGACACATAATTCAAATGGAGCAGACACAAACACTTAATGGGTGGCATTCAAATTAAAAATACAACAAAAGACAACATTTCGTTCCGCTACCCCTTATAATATAATTCGTTTTTCTTGGTCGGGGAAGGAAGCGTGATCGACGGAAGTGAGGTGCAGGAGACTACTTGGCAAACAGACGCTTTCTTTTGATGAAATCTCATCAGGTGCTGTAAAGCAAGCGCTTCCGTCAGTTACGTTTACATCGAGAATGTAAGCGGGCAATTCAGTCACTTTCTTGAGCGTCCTCCTAAACAGACGCTCGAAGAATTGTCGATCGGAAAGGAATTCGAGGCAAAGCTTAGGAAGACTTGAAGGATGATTCGCAAAGCCAGTTTCCTAGCCAATTAATGGCAAACAATGTTACTAGAAGACCGGCGGAATCCATCATGCTGACAGAGGAAGAAATACCCTGCTCCCCACAACTTCCTCTAAAGTGAAAGATTAAATGTTTGAGAAGACGCCTTGACTTAACTGTTTTGGGGCATTTCCAGCGTGAAGAATTCAGACATTATTCTCCATCAACCTTTTTTACAGTAAGGAGGAAGTAAGGATATATTGCCAGCTCAGACCACTTCCATGTAAAAGACATCCGTGCCTACCCAAAGACCACCCAAATATCTTTCACAATGACTGGAAAAATGATGCAAATGGAAGAGTAAGCGACGCCATCCTCCGAGCCTTGTGTCTACCGTAAAAAATTCAACTGTGTAATTTTCAAAGCTGCACAGGACTACCTAAAATCACTGGGCTGTCTAAATCATGTTACACAAAACGTTCAGACCCTGCATGACATTTTCTGCGCTTTTTACATCCGACCCAAGTCTTCCAAACCCTCTCCTCATCCACTGTTCACGTCACTGCCTAATTAGATTGATACTGGCTGGCCCTAATCATCCTCTAAAATTCCCCACCTCCCATTTGTGGAAATGAATGATTACTACTGGATTTCTCCTGCTAACCCAATTACTGACCTCAGAAGAATGTATTGAAGACAAAAGTGTGCCCCGCAAACATTTTTATAAAAACGTCACATCTTAAATTGGATTTTGACTAAGGAAAATGAAGCAGTAATCTCCATATTGTTTGAAGTGTTCCTTCTAGATAAACACTTAGTTTTGCAAGAATATGCAATGGCTCAGGGCTGAAGTTATCACGTTTTTTGGAAAATACAAGCTGATTTCAGAAGTAAACATTTATTCTCGGAAAGTTCAAACATGTGTACGTTAAGTTTAGTCAAATTAGGGTTTCTTAACATCTATGGATCTACACCATATACTGACAAGGTTATTTATGCCTCATCACTAAAAATCCACCGACTCTGCTACTAATAATTTTTTAATACCAGCTTCCAACAACGTAGTGTTCTTGAAAGTTATCTTGCTTAAAAGTGTCTAGATGACTGAAAAATTACAGTCGGTCGGCGAATGATGGAAAAAATATTGAGGATGTGGTAACTTCTCGTGTTCCAAGATACCAAGTGCTTCAGACATACAGTAGTGGCCTAACTCATGAAATGTCAACCGAAATTCCGAAATGCGTTTTCGTTTTAAAAAGATAAATTGAGTAGGGTTGTAAAACTGGTCAGCCTGCAAAATACTTCTACAATATTTCAGTTACCTCGTGATGTCAGCTTTCAATTGAACTTCCTTTCGGCTGCATGCAAAAAGCACAATTTGTAAAAAATGACCACTTAAGTAGCATGCATTTTTCTCGTTTATTTTTGATGTCCTTAAGAATGCAATTATATTTCATGGAAAACATGCATGTAAATATTCATTCTTTTGCTCATTCGGTAGAAAATCACGTCTTCATCTAATTTTGTACTCGAAGTAGGGACATAATTCGGTTTTTAAAAAGTGTTTCAATTCCCAAATAGTTGTGAACCCGACCTTCTGTTATACTTGGATTCAGGGTTTCCAAACTACAAGCCGCATATTTTCCGCGTGCGGAAAACCACACATTTCGCTACGGTAATAAAGGGGGACCATACAGGGTTTATAAAATTAAGCAGCGGATTTTATCCATATTGTTAACTCTACAAGCCATATTGGTAAATGCAGAGATATGACGACTTATGAACGGCCATTTCACGGTATTTAAAAGTCCCACAATCAGAAACTTTTTTAAAACCGAATTATGTTCCGCCTTCGAGTAGAAGATTGAAAGAAGGCCTAACTGTCTACCGAATGAGCAAGAGAATGAATATTCTTATACCTGTTTTCCATGAAATATAATTGGACTATTAGGGACATCCAAAATTCATGAGAAAAATGCACGCTACTTAAGCAGTCATTTTTTAGAGTGTAGTTTTCGCATGCAGCCGGAAGGAAGTTCATCCAAAAGCCGGCATCCTGAGGGGTCATGGAGCCCTCATCGAACCGAAGGCGTCTAGCATTCTCTGTCGCTACAAATAGGGAAAGTATTTGAGCGTGAATAGACGCATAAGGATCCGCTGGCTTTCTGAAACACAGGAGCTCCGAGGGGATGGCAAAGGTCACGAGCAGGCAACCATCTGTGTTGGCTGAACTCCAACAAGGTAGAGACGATAGAGCATGGGGCTAGATTGATACAGAACTGTTCGGAAGCTTATTTTGTCTTTATTTCACGAATCAAAACATACCAATCGAGCATGCGCACCCGTGCGATGCAAGACCGTCCACAAACAGGATGTATTAGATGAGGCATAAATGTCTCATCGAACCGAAATTATTCAGTGTCCGACTTCTGCGTCAGTCCAAAGGAATCTCTGTCGTCGAGCCTTCTGCAAAACTCCATTTCGTCTGCCACTTGGCCTTTCTCTGAATTACTTGAAAGGTTTGTTCCAAATGACTGAATTCCTTCAAATTACTTTATATGCGTCCGAGTTTATTGCGAGATTTAAGGTAATTTCAAACTTTAACTGTCCTCAGAAACAGAGTCAGTTTTAAAATGCAAATTGTTAGCAGTTTTACGTAAAATACGAAATTCCTACTCAAAAATCGAATCGGGATTATAGAAACTGGGAGTGAATGTGCGTTGCAGAGAGGTCGCATGGAGAAAGAACATTCGACTTCCCCATCGGCTGGAAATATCTCAATCCGTGAAGTTTAGTTAGTCGTAATAGTTTGAAAATGCCTTTGACTTACGCTAAGCGTAGAATGTGCGGCAGTGCCGTAAAGTCTTCAGCCTCACTCTCGCCCTACCTTGCCTCTCTCGTGGGCCAGTGGGCTGTACGGGCCTGTCATTCAGCTGGTGATGAACTGTGCGCGATGGCCGACGCGGTATGAAGGTCTGGGTCTAGGTGCTACATCCTCACCCTCAGGCTAGACAGTGATTATTATCAACAGCCGAACGTGGCAAACACAAGGCTGACAACGTTCGCCTTCCTCCTGATCAGATAAATTTAAATATATTTTGTAGAAAGCATGCACAAAATATGCTTTCTTCTGCTCATTCAGTAGCAAATCATGTCGACGTTACATTTTATACTTGAAGACAGGGTATATTTAGGTTTTAAAAAAGTTTCCAATAATAAACTTTTTGAGACCGTGCTATGTACATTCATACAGCATCGTACCTGTCTGTTTACCAATGCTCACCATGAAATGTGTAACATGCTCCGTACTCAATGTAAGGTTCTGTGGACTCTAAATGGTATCTTAAAGGCGCAGAGGAATAAATGGCTTTCCTTACGCGGAAAGCATGCGCCTTGTAGACTGAAATCGCTAAACGCTAACGCAAAGGGTGATCTGCCTTAAAACTATTCGGGAATTGAAAAGCTTTTTTAAAACCTGAATATATCCTGTCAATAAGGATAAAATGTAAATTCGACGTGATTTGCCACCAAACGAGCAGGAAAAAGCATATTTTGTGCATGTTTTCTACAAAATATATTTGCATTTAAGTGAACGTCAAATTCAATGCGAAAAAGGCATGCTACTTAAGTAGCACTTTTTACGGAGTGTGGTGCCTGTAAGAGATCAATGCGAAATAAATTCAAAAGCTGACATCCTGACAAGTCCGAAATATTACTGGATTATGCCGTACAATAATCAGTATTACAACATCACCTAAGTAATCCTTCCAAATCAAAAACGCATTTCAGAATTTTGGCCAACATTTCATGAGGTCGGTCACTCACTGTATGTAGTTCAGGCAAGCAAAGGTGATAATAAAAACGGTATCTAGCGGGTGCAATAAGCCAGCTGATGCACAATAAAGGCAAGATCCGTGTGAATGGGGCGTGGGAAAAATGGCGACTCAAATTAGAAGCTCACCAGGTCTCAGAATATCGCAATGTACGCATCACGATCTTCCTTAAAACCGGCAAAGTCCGTAGTCAATGTCCAGATTGCAGAACAGAGTTGGCAAGACAGTTCTGTTCTGACCGTGTGAATATCAGTTGATCATAGGACTACCATTTCGATTTAATATATATTTTTTCTGTCCCACTTAGAGTATATTTCACTCCGTAAGTGAACCTTGTAAAGCCTGCTACAGAAATCTCCCGCGAGTGTGTAAGCCACTCACGTCAGTCTAAGAAATCTCATCATGTAGAATTTCCATAAGACAGCTGCTTTTGTGGATGGGGGTAACGGGGCTTACACACATCCTATCTGTTGTTTAAATCTTATTCGACTCGAATACGAAACATTTTTCCAGTCACAGCTGCTAAAACTACCTACTTAACTGACATCTGCAGTATCTGCCCGAATACTTGTCCTGCCAGTAGTGAGGCGTCTGTCTAGAAAAGGGCTTTTTGATGAGGCCCTTTAGGTAAAAGCATAAGAGTACTATTTTGTAATTCGCGCGCTCACTGTTGCTACTGATTTTCACAGAGTAGTTCAAGTTTCTGTCCTAATACTCTCCGCACTTGCAATCAAGATGCGTGGGTGACTTACTGGTAGCTCCTTTTCCTCTCTCGAGTAGCTTTAAGAATTACTGCTGACCGTCGTAAATCGATTAATTACGTTTCGTGGGTGCCGCCTCTATGGCCGTCAGAATATGTTCTTCATAAACATTTCGATAATTAAAATGCTCTTTTGAACGTCTGGTTGCAGTTTTTTCTTTTCGGCACTTCATCTACGGCCTGCTTTAACTCTGTTGTTTCGAACAGCATTAGCAATTTGAGAATCATATTCCAGAAAACACACGGGGAAAGCCGGAGGACCGATGAGCCGAATCCCTGGCAGCTGCGTCAGGCAGCTGCGGCAGGCAGCGGCACAAGATCTGCGAAACACGCGTGACTGGGCTTTTAGCTAATAACTGGGTTGTTAGTACGGTAATTACTTACACATTTGCTAATCTATTTTTTTTTCTTAACAACTTGAATCCCTCTCCGCTGCTCGTTAGGCCAGAAACAAATCAATCCTTTGCAGGCTTTATTGCATCCTGGCACGCAGCAGTTTTGTTCTGCAGCTGATTAAGTACTACGGAACCAGATTCCGTTAAGGAATCCTACTTATATCCTAGCCAATACCCTCCTTAGCAAATTGCCGATAGCTTAATTGCCGCAGGTAGATCCCATGTATTCAGACCGTCGGATAATAATGAATAATCTGGCTGGAATTTGACTGTCCACACGTTTACTGAAGCCGGAGCGTGACTTCATTTGCAGAGTCCTTTTTATGAAATTCGTTAGATTGTTTCGCCTGGATGCGAGAATGTGTCTGCCTGTTCGTGCTAAAGGTGCTCTTCGCTAAATAACAGTGTCCTAACTATAATCTTAATTCTAACCTTAACCCAGACAGCGACCTTAAACCTACCCCACGTGGTCATCTGCAATAAGAGTCGTGTACTTATTCCAGCATCCTACCAATTTTTGGTCGACATCAAGTAATTGAGCAAAACGATATACTTTTATATAATATGGGTAGCTCATATGGAAGCTGGGATCATCTACTGAAAGTTATTTAGGTTCAATCCCAGCAACAGTCGTAACTTTCAGAAGTTTCTAAAGGTCCGTCTCAGTTTTCGGAAGAAAATCCTAACCTTTCACCCTATCAGATGTTTAAATATTTCTTTTTTTCTATTTACCTTGATGAAAATCAGTACTGAAAAAATCATGTCCAAAACGTTTAGAAAGGCAGACGAAAGGCAAACGCGCGATATTGTTAACTTCTTTTTACTATAAAATGTGCGATTAGTCAAACGCCACATTCAGTAAATGCTTTTGTCGTGGATATGTATTACAGAGGAAGACTCGGTCTTCCGAAGTCGGAATGCTGATCATGGGAGCATTCTGCACATTGATACCGCATCATTGCAGCTCAAGCGGCGAAACCTGAAGCCTCCGGATGGAGCCGATATTCCTGCCATACTTATAAAAGCAATTACGTGAAACTTTGAAGCCGATTAGCGAGGGATGAGGTGCCAAGTCCACATCTACAAGTATGTGTACTGGTTTCTGGACCAGCATCCTCTCGATCGCGTGTGCGAATTACATCATTGACTTTACTGGTTAGCCTAAGTACTGCAGTATGCTATGAGAGGAATACGCAAAACTGCGTTTCTTATTAGTATTTTATATAAACCTACGAGAATTTTCAAGTTGACACTTGCAGTAAGGAAGCATTTCAGCTCTTAAAACGTTTATGCATGTGTCTGCGGCCTGAAATACAGCATGGGCTTTCATATTTCCCAAGCATTCCTGACTATCAGTCGCGCATTTTTTCTAAACAAGCCAGTACAGCCCTTCTCATCCTTGAAAGCATGACTTTTAGTTCTCTTTACATATTGCGATAGGTCTCAGTAAGATGACATACTTTTCAAAATGGAAAGGCGTTCACTGCAAAGCCTTATTTGCAATCCGACGTTTCAAGCAATGAGTCCTTTCGCCTGTCTTCGGAGACTGGAGTGTCTTACGCACAGCGTCCACTTTATGGCGCACTTTTTCCGAAGCGTTGGCTGCAAATGCCGACTGTGGGACTGCACCTGATCCCAGTTTCATCATTAGTCCTGTCTTTCCCCGCACTCGCTAACCACGGCGATGATTACCGTCGGTAAATTGACGTGGTGATTGATTGGACAGTCGATGAGCATCCAGGATCGTGAATCGACCTTAGTGTCTGATCCTCGCCCCGGTCTGCAATAACAACAGTGTCGAAGGTAAAGCTATGACCACTCCGTGCGGCATGAACTCCAACCTCTAAGTCTGGGTCTAACCCTTTTCAGTTCAGTTTATTGAGGGCAATAGGCGTAAGCCTTTGAGTACCCTATTTGCAATGTAATAATGTGTGGTGTACAGAAAAAGTTTCTGAGAATGAGTTACACGGGGTGAGCTTCTCTTCTCATCGCTCTTGGTCATTTCGGAACATAAATAAGTCAAGGTTCTTTTAAAAACTTTCTATTTATGGTGACATCACGACGTCCGCGGAAAGGGCATTCCATGGTTGGGCCATTCGAACCGAGAAGGAGGACTTCCACACATCCGGCCTTGCCTGCTGAGTTCGCAGTTTTAAAGGGTAACCTCGGAAGTTCGTCGTGGTAGGAAATTCAAAAAAGTCCTCGAGGGCCAGACTGCAATCCAACCCCTTTAAAATGCGGAATGCTTGCAAGAGATCTTCGAAACGTTGCCTGTAACTCAAAGGGAAGAGATTCAGATTTACTATGCGGGTTGCATAAGGAAAGGAGCTTTGACCCCTACCCATCTTCGTGGCTCTCCTCTGAACTCTTTCGAGGAGCGGCCAACTGATGCGCCCGTATTCGCGTTTACAGTCGTCAGCCGACTTATCCGGCGTAATTGCACGCCCCGCAGTCGCACTGAAATAGGCAATTAACGACCGAATTCTTCTGCTTAGAGATAAGGTCTTTTTGTCGCACCGCTCGTCGGCGGATAGTTGGGTCAGGCCTGTGAGCTGCTGTTATTTCGAGTAGCGCGAAGGAGCTAGCAACGGCCACGTAGTCTCTCTTCACGTGCCATGAATTTCGGCTGACTGCACTCTTTTTGGCACTCGATTCATCTCAACGACTGTACGTTGACGGCTCAGTCAATTGCCACATCAATTTTCCTCTTCCCCGCCCCTTCCTATTTGGTTTTACGAACCTTCTTGACAGGAGACAACGACTGCGTGAAACAGTCGCGATCTCCAATAATCAGCGCAATGAACAAGGTGTGGGAAGACCCAGCTAACACTGAAATGGGCGTAGGAGGTAGATGCAGTGTCATCGTCGACATTTGCGGCCTACGCATCAGGAGAATTGTGCCAAGACTCCCCAGTCTCTGATGATTGGTAGACGAAATCAGTACTTTATGTCATTACCGGCAAAGACAAAAGAGACTGCAATGGCCATTTTTGGATTATTAGCCGTCGTCAGCCAGTCATGCCCAACCCTAAAATGTGGAACACCAGAGGCTCCAAATCGCGACCTGTTAGTTAGAAGTCCACGCCTCTAACCACTGGGGCACGTGCCCGTTGTCCTATCGGTTTCGATCGAGCGCCCCTTACCATTGTGTATTTCCGATCGAAACCGACAGGGCAACGGGCTCGTGGCCCAGTAGTTAGAGGCGTGGACTTCTAACTTCTAACTATTCAGCAGGCAACAAGTTGAGTACCTGTCGAAGGATTACGGTCAATGCTTAGTAAGCTTCTTTATCCGGTGGGCAGTTTAAGAAACTTTAGAGATCTTGTTAAAAGCCTTTGCCCATAGACCCGACAGAAAGGCTTTAAAGGATATGAATGCCGTCAATGAGCGATAAAAAGCTTGTTCCATAAAGGCAGATAAGAAGATGGTGATACAATTGCTGGAACGGGAATTTGTGCATATCAAATGTTTATGAACCACTCTCGAAATTGGCAACAACAGACGCGCTCGCTGGAACACGAATTATACTCGTCTGAGACCCTAAACATACACCCGAACCCCGTCAACGAGAACAACAAAAGTTTAAGAGAGTTGATGCACAGGGGCTGTGCGTACTTATGGGGCAGAGTTAAAACTCCTATCCCAGATGGTCGTATTTGGTGCGATAACTTTTCGCCCGTGCGTATTCGAGTCGTCAATTGGGCAATTTCATCGTCAGCGTTGCCTAATGGCGTGACAATTGTTCAGCAATTTAGCTCACTGGTGCTGTCAATGAAAACGACAGTTGTAAGTGAGCTCCTACTGTGGTCTATCACTCCCTCCCCCCAGGCCAAGTCTCAGCACAACCGATCAGGCTCTCCGAAGCGTCAGCATTCCAGCAAACGCGTTCCAGTGAGGCGATCTTATCCGCCAAATCATCAACCCCGATCTCTCAACTTTGCGAATCAAAGTCTCACCATTGAATACGGTAGGGGGGGGGGGGTCAGGGCGAATCTGAAATATCAGGTGAATCAAATTCCCGTTTCAGCAATCGCGGCTCCGTCACCTTTTCACAAAATGAATATAATGCCGGTCGGTCCTATCAAGGTTTTAAGGAAAAACGGAATAGTCGGAAACGCAAACATTCGTGCCACATGAATAAGCGTAAAATACAAAAGTAAATGCTGCATGTTCGTAGAAAAAAAGCGTGAAAACTAAGCAAAATAGGCTCAACGAAGTTTTACAAACCATTCCGCATAATTATTAAGTAAATATCCTCAAAGGTTATGGTGGTATGCAATAAGGCATCTGGCGAACTGCCTGATAATTGATTATGTGTTTAAACTCAGTGGCGTGAGAATTCAGCGTCCATTTGTCGCTTCCACATTACTCGAGATGAGTTTACTTATGGCAAAGACAATTCTGATTGGTTTTTTAGGCACGAATGTCATAGAAATAAATGTTTTTATAAGGTCGCATATCGGAAATCTGTTGGACAAATATGAAATCGGGACACAGCTGGAAGATGCACTCATAAGCTGACCATTTTCTGTATATCGAAAGTATTGTTCCCATAAAATTACCCTGCTGTTTCCGAAATCTCTGGATTCTATTGAGTCTAAAGGTTTCCCTGAAATGTCACAATGCATTTTGCGGTTTTCGGTTTTCTCCATCGTCCGCCATAAAAAGCATGTTTTTAATTTCTGGTGATCAATGATTTCAAAATAGGACAGCTTATGAAGGGTGCCACCTGTGCATTGAACATTATTTTTATCTGCAGATGCTGGTCTGAGCCCTATTTGTTAACTCATGAAGCCTTGAAACCAAAGAAAGTGAACACGCACAGTGAGGGTCCTCAATGAATGTGCCAGGGTTTCAACCAACAGTAGCACCACAACGGATCAGAAAGACGACGAGGATGACTGGGCAACCATGATCAGCGGAGTGAAAATGCATCCACCAGGAGGAAACCAAGTGCCAGGGAGCTGCCAGCACGCGCCAGGTTGCAAGGGCCATGGTTTTTTTTTATCCCGGCATATCAAACGCCTGCTTTCCTCGAGGCTATGAAGGCATGTACGGGGCCGGTCGAGCAAATTTGCCGTCATTAGACAGCCAGAACAATGATGAAATAAACTTGATACTTCGATTTTCGTTAACAGTTAATGAAAAGGGAACACTGTGCATGCTAGTAGCCTCAACGACGACAGTCGATCATTCTTCCGAATAAACTCAAAGGAATCCTAAGTTTGCCGGTCGAAAATTCTCAATACGTTACTGACATTTAGTCTAACTAAACAACGACTACGAACTTAATTCTGACAATTTATCTTTAAATTGCGAAAGACAACATTCTAATACAAACGCACTTTAAAGTGGACTTCAGAGGACATCGTGTAGTGACGCCCTAGAAAATTCAGTCAAAGTGTCATCCTCCAAACCGAGTTCGACAATGCTTGTGATATCGTCATAGTCACGAAGGGAGCTTTTGCCTTTCTGAACGAAGTTTGATTTTTGATTGAATCTTTCTATTATCTCAAGTGTTACTGACGAATAGTGCAGTATCCTTTTCCGTTTTGAAATTGCTTCACACGACTTTTCGTTAAATAGGAAGCTGAAACGTTTACTAGAGCAGGGCTAGTCTATTTACCTTGACTTAATGGAGACATTTGACGGTCTATATCATCTCGTGTCTGCAATGTTAAGCCGTCAGAGACAGTTGGCGAACAATAAGTAGGCGGTATTGGGGAGATACTATCAACGACGACAGTAAAAAACGGGACGGTTATTCCTGACCTCTACGTATTCATCAGGCAACCGTATTTCAGACCTGAAAAGAGACTATCTGGAATTTTAAACTGATGTGAGTTCATAGATGAGTCTGACAGACACCTGATTTCATCAGGAGCGTATGTTTGGGCGCCGACCATAAAGGTTATGTCTAAAATATGGGACATTCTAGCATGAAATATTAATATTAGACAACCAATTCTGTTTTTAAATTGTCTGGATACAGTAGTATATGCGAATGATCCTCCAGACAAATTTCTTTCCTTTTTCTGCTGATACAAGTAAAAACAAAAGAACGAAAAACTCGTACATTTGTTCAGAATATTTTTTATCAAAGGAGGGGTTCATTCGTAACACCAATGCACTCAAAATGAAACTCTACGTCTGTTGCATATATGACGTCAAGTTTCAACTGAAGTATTAATGTCTTCCCAACAGACCCATTTTATATGCGAGAAGAGTACAAATCGGTTTTCTGAATACCGTCGTTAGCGTCGGGCAGTAAGAAAAAAGTTCAGACATTTGTGTCGTCATAGGCCGTCCTTAGTTGCGTCATTAGAACAGGACTACAGTGTTGCATGTCATAAAATGCGCGGAAACGAACTAACAAGTATTTTATCTGTCAGTTCCCTCATTCTCAAAGACGGAATATAATTCCGTAATACTCATAACAGACCAAAGACCTATCGGTGTAGCAACACACACATATTTGTATTTGTATATTGTGCATTACATATATAAAATGTGTGCTTTTTACATATATGTCTACATATTATTCATACGTGCATAGTCATATTACATATATATGCTATATAAAGTAACATGCCAGTCACAGGCTATTAGTTTCTCGGTCATTGACGATTGCTGCCGCACCATAGGCCTGTCTTCTGTTTTAGGCAGCTAAGTAAATAAAACCGTCAGGTAGCTTCTAATCCTCGCCTGTTGTGATTGAAGTCTTGATCGATACCGTTCTGTCCGCCCACCAGCTGACGATAACAAACGTAGTGACAGTAGACACAGTAAATGTGCTAACTCATGAAGTGCCAACCGAAATTTCGAAATGCGCTTTCGACTTAAAATGATTACTTCAGTGGGGTTGTAATAATAATTATCATGAGGTATAATCCCAAAATGATTCAGTTACTGCGGAATGCTGGCTTTTGAACGAACTTCTTTCAGGCCGGCCGCAAAAACTACACTGTGTAAAAAGTACTACTTAAGTGGCATGAATTTTCTCAATGACTTTCGGCGCCTCTATAAATTTGGATATATTTCATATAAAATGGGCCAACGAATATGCGTTATTCCACTCATTAGGTAGACAATTGCGTCTTCTTTAAACTCAACACCTGAAAGAAGGGTACAATTCAGTTTTTAAAGATTCTTCTACCTTGTAAAACATTTAGAAACCGACCTGCCGTCCCGCTTGGATTCAAGGTTTTCAAACTATAAGCTATATATTTTCCGTGTATGGTAAATTACGAATTTCCATACGCTTTTAAGAGTAGACCACGCGAGGCTCATAAATTATAGCAGTCAACTTGATCTGCATTGTAAATTATTCAAGCAACACCATCAAATCCAGAGACATGGATAGGCTTTTCACAATCTTTAAAAGGCTCGTAATTACGAACTTTTTCAAAACCGAACTATAATCTTTTTGTAAGTGTAAAATTAGAATTAGATGTAATACTTAGACAAGTGAGAAAAAGAATGCATATTTTGTTTATGTTTTTAGAAAATGCATTGGATTGTTGAGGATACAGAAAATCTGCGGGAAAGATGCATACTAAATAAGTGGTCATTTTTTACAGAGTGAAGTTTTTGCGGGCAGCCTGAAAGAAAATCCTTAAGAAGTCGACAACCCGAAGAAGGTGAAATGTTTCTGGATTAAACTGAACGTTAATTAAGATCACAGTCCTATTTAACTAATCTTCTTGAGTCGAAAGCGCATTTCAGAATTTTGGTCAACATTTCATGAGTTAGCATACTCGCTGTATATTATACAGAAAGCCTGTACAGAAATTCACGATTTCCTTTAGATGGAAATTTACACCTCGTTGTTTTGAAACCCTGGAAGCAAATGCAACAGCAGTCAGCAGACGTACTTTGCCACCATATGAGTACACTGTTAGATTATTTTTATATATAGGCAGCTTCCTAAGAGTGCAACAGGTCAAAAGCGGCCAGTCGTTTCACGGTCGTCACTGATCATCAGTACGTAATAGGACTTATGAAGTGAGGTATATACGCATGCCAAGTAGGCGCGTGACCCTCACTGTTTTGGTAACCATCTCACTTGATTCGCAAGCTGGCAAGTGGACAGTCCCACTTAAGCAATCGTTTGTGACCAAGACAGAATTTAATAGTTGCGGCTAATGTCCCATAATATAGGTCACCTAGAATACTACTGAGTGCTTCTTGATGGCATGTGAATATTATGTGGCCGCTCCGCTGAAACTGCTGGTTATCAGCCGAAACATTCATATCGTCTATCGAACAAAGTCTGTCCCGAAAGATGACTCCAAGTCCGCAAATTAGTTTCTAAAAAAATTTTAAATACAGCTCGGAACTGATCACAGGGGAATGGCTTAATATCGAAACTAGCTTGTTGAATTCACAACCCTCCACACAGGCGGTATGATGACGACTGCAAATCAGTAATTAAAAAGCATTGTTATCAATTACCGGGACATTAAAACGACCGCTTTGACTTTTTTAGCAGCCAGTTAAACGAACAGTGTGTGCATGATGAACTTCAAGCACAGCATGGGGCTGTATCGACCGGAATACTCTACGGATTGTTAACGCAATCCATTTAAGCCTTTTATTTGAAGAAATCGTAAGGAAATTTTCACTTCACTACCTGCAGAAGAGTCCGTAATATGGATTGATCTGACGACTGGTTTAGCATTCATATGATGATAAAATTAATGCAGCCTATTCTAGACACCTAAACGTTGCATATTTTATTCATTCGTTTAGTCCGTTTCGGAAAACGTCGTTTACGCATGCAGAATATGGTACAGTCAAATTTTTTGCAAATTTGGGGGAACTCTACTTAAATTTGTACCTGGGTAGTTTATGGTAGTAGACTTCCTAGACAACGTTTGCGCACTTGTAAGTTGTTTACAAGGAGAGTAGTGTAATCAAGCTTCGGGAGTTTTGCCAAGCAAAACTTGTTGCATTGGCCACTGACATTCTCCACCGCGTAAACCAGTTAAAAGGGGTGGAGATATGGTTATTTTTAGAAAACCAGACGGTTTCTCACTTCCAAAAATCGGATTCACAAATCTATGTGAATTCATGCCCTCTAACGCAGCCACCCGGGGCCCCCCTTATCTGCCTAATCAAGCGAAATCCCGTTTGCTTTAGTCACTCGCATCTCAAACAATTTTTAAAACAAAGGAACAATCAGCCAATTCCTGCAAACACATTTCGGAATATTTGCACGAAATGTCTTCTGTTGGCCAACCAATATACTTAAAATTATACTACTTCCTAAGTGTAACGGCAACCTCATTAAAGGACTAATTGCAATTGCTCAGCTGTTTTGCATTGACAGCCCTCCATAAACCCAAAAAGGACGTACGCTCAATTTCAGTGACTTTTGACGTTTTCGGGATTTCTCTTTTTTATAAGAAAAATTTATTTCTTATAAATATCACATAATTGGCAATATTTTTTTCACATTTTTAATCCGCTTAGAGTCATAAATCATTTATTCGGAGTTTTGGTCTAGTCATTTGCGCCGCTTTGCGAATAGCTAACAATGTTTTGCATATGTCGGCCCATTTCATAAAGCTCAAATTTTGCTGTATTTCTTGGTAAGGATTAAGTATATGCGCGGTGTAAGAAAATGCTAACTATGGTACGGGGCGCTCACCGATCGTTCTTACAGGGCTCACTCGTTCTGTTCTGCCTTCCGGCCCTCTCTCGAGCCCAACCAGCAGCCGCACAGCGGCGCATGATATATATGCAGTATGTTATTACTGACAAAGACAAGGGAGACTGGAATGGCCACTTTTGGCTTATTAGCCGTTGTCAGCCAGTCATACCCAACCCCGAAGTGTGGAACACCCGAGGCTCGAACTCGCGACCTGTTAGTTAAAAGTCCACGCCTCTTACCACTGGGCCACGAGCCCGTTGCCCTGTCGGTTTCGATCGGGAATATACAATGGTAGGGGGCGCTCACCGATCGTTTTTACGGAACCCACTCGTTCCGTACTGCCTTACGGGCTGTCTCTAGAGTCCAACCAGCAGCCGCACAGCGGCGCATGATATAGGCAGAAGGGGTATTTCCAACAAAGACAACTGTAGTTTAACGGATTCGCCAGCATTTTAATATTCCTGCTTTACTGACAGATGTGTGCATCCTATCTAACGATATACTGAGTATTTTTACTGCCCGACTGCTTTCCGTGTCGAACATTTTTCGGCAAGATATGGTTTGGTAGCCCCACCTTATTGACACAATACTGTTGAGGTTGGGGTTAAGGATTAGAGTTAGCAGTTAGGGTAAAAATTTATGGTTAGAGATTATGCTCAGGGGCTAGGGTCTGGGGTTAGGGCTAAGAGTTAGAGTTTAAGATTAGAGGTTAGGCTTAGCGCATCTATTTCTCAACCACTCGAAGTACAGCCGCTCATTCCCAACAGCTTTTCTTTTGCATGCAACTACTTGACCTCATCGCCTGTACGTTCTCCGGCCCCACCTGTAAAAACGCCTACTACCAACGGTCCCGTATTAGATGTGACTGGGGTTTGCTTACTTCAGGTAAGGATACATAACCAAATCCGACACATTCTTCTTAAAAATGAGCTTTCCTCTTACTAAAGAATTTCTTGTGGGGGCTTGCAAAAGAATAAACCAATGTACGTATTTCAGCAGCGTCAACTCTTCGGGACGATACAGGTCAGTGAATGTCATCCGGCCGACGTAGGGCCGACCAAAAATTTTTCTTGGCAGCAGTTTTTGATGGTTTTTCCTAACCTCGCAAGCGTTCTTAACCCTTACCCACTTTTCGCTAATTGTGTGCACTTTAGCCTGGTTTTACCGTGTTTACGCCACCGCCTCGCCTACTTTGCCTGCGCACAAACTGTCTTGCAGCTGCACGAAAGTAGCTTGCGCCTTGAAAAGGCAACTTCGGACTCCTGTACGCCTAAGCACAAGCAACCCAGTCATTTCTCATTCCACTAGGATAGGTTTGAGATATGTGGGCCATAAAACCTAATTGTTTTTATTGTTGCTCCAAAGTACAAACTGAGTCCAATTTTTTTAAATTTAGGACCTATCCCCCAGAGATCGTGGTGAGCAGCTGCTTAAAGGCGTTAGCCGGAGAGAAATTTCTGAATGCGTCCAGGGTTCGGTGAAATAAAGCTGCATATCTTTTGACGAATGACGCCTCAGCTAAGAAAAGGTAGGAGAAGATTTCCGTACTTTTACGAACTTAGGGAGGGGAGGGGTGATGCCAATTCGGATTCAAAATGGCGGATATGAGCGAAATAAAGTATGCACTTTGTGTTATTTTTGTATTTTTAAATGTAAGCTGGACTCCAGTCAATTGAAATGATCTCAACAATTTGGCTATTGAGATGCGCAATGACGGTTTAAAACACAATAGTACGAAAAATTAAAAATGTACAATAAGGACCAGGTTTTCGCGGAAGGAACAAAGGGGGGGTCCGGGTTCCAACCAACTGATGGCCACACTAGGAAGAACCCATTTCAGCCTAAAACCCTGTCCGAGAGGATCGACTCAGAGCACCGATTTATTTCTTCTCTGCCCTAAAGCAAAATTTCGATTTTCTTTTACATACTTGGTGTTCAGTCCTCACAGAATGCGCTCCGATTCACTCTGGGTAAGGGCGGTAAATGAAACGCTGGGGAGATTTTAACGACAGTCGTCTTCTTAAGGAGCAAGTGGGTGCTTTTAAAATTACCTTGTGAAGAGCAAATGGAAACATCCGTCGAGAGTGAAGCCTTCGACCACGACATAAGGAATCGCGTGCATGATGCCGCCCGCAGTTTGTCAGAATTCACCCTGTTAAGCAGAAAGCTCGGAATAGTCATTATGGTCTTGGGTATCGTTTTAGGACATTTCTGAATAATGCGAAGGCAACATTAATTCTCCAGCATATGCTTTAAAGTATTCAACTTGTTTTGGTCGAAACGCCTATAATGAAATGAATTAAATCAACTAAATTCGATGCATTTTTTTAAATAAAAACAAAAGACATAGAAGAGATGCTATGGGATATAGAGTTACAGAATCGACTAATTATTTCAGAATGCTCCGGACTTAACCAAGACTTCCCTTCAAATTCATTACCGGTCGGATGTAGTTGTGTATCCCACTAGAAGTAAACAAACCCCAGTCACCGTTAATATGGGACCGGTGGTAATAGGGGTTTTACAGTTGGACCCAGGGAACGCATGGGCGACGAGATGAAGTAGTTTAATGCAAAATAAAGGCTATTGGGAATGTGTGGATGTACTTTGAATGGTTGAGAAAGAGTTATGCTAACCCCTAACCTTTAACCTAACTCCTAACTAAAACCCTTGCTCCTAAACCCCCACCCCTGACCCTAACCACTAACCCTAACCCTTAGCCCTAACCCCTAATTATAGCCCCTAACTCTTTACTCTAACCCCCAACCTTAACCCCTAGCCCCAACCCCAACAGTATTGTTTCTATCAGGTGGGGCTACCAAACCACATCTTACCCAGTTGCCCGACGAATGATTCACTGATTATACTGAATGTGACGGAGCTCCGCAACCTAACGCCCCCGGTTCTCTAGGTCCATTTCGAATCGACCGGATTGAGTACACTCTCTCCTACTGAGATTGTAGTTCATCCGCCTACTCACAAAATCGATAGCTTTCTCCTGAGTGTCGACATCTTCGTTTGCATTTGCACCGGCAGTACATGTGCTATCTCATGAGACAAAGTTCTGAAATTCGCTTTTGGTCTGGAATGATTCCTCAAGAATGGTTGTAGCGTAATCCTATGATACTTGAGACACCTCAGGCTGCCGCTTTTGAATGGACCCCTTTTCTGCCGGCGGAAAACAGTGAACTTTGTAAAGAATGACTAAGTAAGCAGAACAAACGTCTCCCGTATATGTTCGACGGCTTTAAATATTCAATAATATTGGGTAGATAACGTGGACAATAGTACTCTTTTCTGTACTTCGCTCGTAGAAGATTGCGTCTTCTTCGAATTCTGTACTGGAAGAAAGGGTATCTTTCGATCCCACCTGTCGTTGCACTTGCATTCGGGTTTCGCAAACTAAATTCTATTTACATTCCGTCAGAGTAGTATCACCCGTTCGTCTATGTTTCTGGGAAAATGCCCTTGCAATGGATATGGACCAGGTTGTACACTTCATAAGTAGTATTAGCGAACTTGCTGATGTAATACCGTATGAATGAGCACTTCACGATCTTAATAAAACCCATGATTAGAAATTCTTTTAAAACTGAACGATGTCCCTTTTTAAGGTCAGTATTTGAATAAGGCGTTATTAGTTATTAACGGGGTACAAAAATGAATATTTTTGTGCATTTTCCTGTAAAATATAAATGAATTTATAGGGGCATCGAAAATCGGAAGGGTACGTTCATACTAGTAAAGTCGTTGTTTTTTATAAAGTGTAGTGTTTTCAGACGGCCGGAAGGAGGCTCATACAAAGGCCTGCATTTCGTGGTAAATGAAATATTTTAGGATTATCCTGCATAATAACCAATATCATGGCCCCACCTAAGTAATCTTTTCAAATTGATAGTAGAATTTTGGTTTACATTTCATGATATAGCACATTTACGGTATGTACCTCTAAGCACTTGTTATGGCGTTATCTTGATGAAGGCGCGATTCAGCCGGATAAAGGCTGGCTAGTAGAACAGGGTGCATTCACGCAATTGCTAAATTGCCTGACTTATGTTGTGGACGGCCACGACCTCGTAGGCAATTTTCTGATTTGTTTCCGACTTTCGCGCGCCCCTTTCTATGCAAATCTACGCGCCTAAACTGGGTTTCATGGGTGACATTTTATTTCGGTCTCCTCTCAAGTTGCGTTTTCAAATCCCCTTTATTTAAAAGGTCATTTCGAGCTATCGCATTCACGTTCGGGTCACGCGTTCGTTAACCTCTTTTGTGCCAGAGGCGTTTCCCTTATGTTAGTCCGAGTTTGACCTCCTCAGAGAAAGCTGATAGGTTTGCTCCCTTACCGTCATTTTCTGGGCGGACTAAGAAAAAGGTGAAAATTTTTGACAAGTCATCTTATTACGGTACCCAAACACGAACTTAAAAATTACCAAAAGGTGCGGCCTTTGTGACTTTCGCTGTTACGTTCGGAACGTGTTACTCTTCCAAGCAACAAAGAACCGAAAACTAATCAGATTAGACACAACGTCATTTTAGCGCCAGAAAAATTAAAAATACAGTAGATGTGCTAACTCATGAAATGTCAACCAAAATTTCCAAATGTGTTCTCGTTCCGAAAAGATAAATTAAGTAGTGTTGTAAAACTTATCATGATGCAGCATAAATCCATAATGATCCAGTTACCTCAGGGTGTCGGCTTTCGAAAGAACTTATTGTCGGCTGCATGCAAGATCTATACTCTGCAAAAAATGACTACTTAAGTAGCATGCAATTTTCTCATTGATTTTCGATGCCCTTTAAAATTCAATTATATTTCATGGAAAGCATGCATATTATATTCATTCTTTTACTTATTTAGTTGAAAATCACATCTTCTTCCAATTTCATTCTCAAAAGAAGAGTATAATTCAGTTTTACAAAACTTTTATAATTCCCGAATAAATTTGAACCCGACCTGCTGTTACACTTGCATTCAGGGTTTCAAAACTACAAGCTGTATGGTTTCCGTGTACGGAAAACCATGCATTTCTCTACGGTGTTAAGAGGAGACTATATGAGGTTCATAAAATTAAGCAGTGGATTTGAGCAATATTGTTAACTTTACAAGCCACATTTACAAATGCAGATACATGACGTTTCATGAACGGCCATTTAACGGTATTAAAAAATCTCACAATTAGAAACTTTTTTAAAACCGAATTATACTCTTCTTTTGAGTATGAAATTGGAAGAAGACGTGATTTTTTACCGAAAAGTGAAAGAATGAATATTTCTATGCATGCTTTCCATGAAATATAATTGAATTTTAAAGGGCATCGAAAATCAATGAGAAAATTGCATGCTACTTAAGTAGTCATTTTTTGCAGAGTATAGATCTTGCATGCAGCCGACAATAAGTTATTTCGAAAGCTGACACCCTGAGGTAACTGGATCATTATGGATTTATGCTGCATCATGATAAGTTTTACAACACTACTTAATTTATCTTTTCGGAACGAGAACGCATTTGGAAATTTTGGTTGACATTTCATGAGTTAGCACATCTACTGTAAGACTAATGACATGTTTTGTCGCAGGTGAAATCGTCTGAAATCAGTACAAGTTAGTACAGTGTTTGCCCTACCTCATGAAATGTCGGCCAAGATCCTGAAATGTTTCTTCGATCAGAAGGATTACCTATACGAGTTTTAATACCGATTTTTGTGTAGCATAATCCCGAGATATTTCAGTCGGGGCAGGATGACGATGTTTACTTAAGTTTCTTTCCAACAGTCTACAACCAACCGAATTTTCATCTCATCTCAGAATGTGGGTGTGGCCTGAATCATTTTCTTCTGAAAAAACCGTAGATAAATTGTACCCACTGATGCAATTCTTCGATAGCCTCATAAATTCGAGAATATTTTACAGAGGACATGCACAAAAGTACGCTTCACATTTTATGCTGGAGGACAGGTCTAATAAAGGTTAGAGGAAGATTTCCAATTCCCGGATTAATTTTGCCGAGTTCGCCTTTAAACCTTGGCTGTGTAGTCGCCAAGACCAGTTGTAACTCGCCTTACCAATTTAGAAGACTACCACATCTGCACACTTTGCATGATATACAAACATGACAGTTAAAAATCGATATTCCATCGCTGTAAAAGGTTAGGTTAATCGGTCGGTCTCCCACGGCGTTTCCTTTGCGCTCTCTGTTAGATGCTTCAGTTTTCGAATTACAGATGTTTTACTTCTTCAGAAATGAACCGCTAACTTGGAGTAAATCAGCTTATTTGGGGTTCAGAGGTAGAATATCAGCGAAACATGTATTTGGGCTTTTAGTCACCACCTGTGCTGTCAGCCATGTTATATCTTACAACCTGTGCATATACTACTAACTGCCTGTTGATAGTCTATGAATATAACGCGGCTATTCCGCTGTCCCTGATGGACTTCGGCCCAAATGTTCATATCCGATCTCAGTCTGTGCCTGAGGGCTGCCATACCCCAAGTTAACGATTAATTTTTGAGGAGAATTTCAAACATGCTCTAACCATGTCTATTAGTTCCCACAGCAAATATCCTTGACTTGGACAGTCTACAGATACTGCAGTCGATCTGATCCACAATGTAGCCATTTAGAGGTAAACTTATTTACCGCACTAGTTGTTTGATTGCCTACAGTCGAAGATCAGAAGTGACTTCGCTACGTTGCGTCAGTTTCTACACCGACATTGTTTTATTGGGCTTAGTTCGCGTGCTCATCTGGATTGTATGAAACCTCGCAAAAGTCTGGTCAACATGCGCAATAATGGATTATTGAGTTTTATCGATTTTTCGAGTGTCAGCCAATCTAGAGAACAGTGGCGAGTTCGGTGCACTGCCTGGCCCGCGACCTCGGTGCAGGCATTCACAACGCCGGCAGCCATGTCTCCGCAGCGGCTTTCGGGCGCCATCTTAATACTTTTCGCCATCTCTGCCGCGAGCCTCGATCACGATCTTCCCCAAAATGATGACTTCCATTATCCAAGAGGCAGCTTCGCGCGTTCGCCCACCGTCAACAACATCCATTCACATTTTAACAACTTTGGAGAACGTGCTGCGCCTAGAAACAAAAGTACACTTGGATCCGCTGATTTCCGGCACCACGATTCCAGGCCTCATTACGCCTTCAAATCAGGTTTTAGAGACCACAAAACCAGGGAGCATGCGGGGGAACTGTCAGGGATTGCGAGAACAAACAAAGGCCAGTACAAGGAATATAATTCCGAGACTGGTGATCGACCCGCAGTCAAGAGAGCTGCCTTTGCATGGCCAGAAGGGCAAATGTTCGATTATAGGAATGAACGGCTTTTGTCCCATCACCCGCGCTTCGGACATTTCAGAACTGAGGCACATTTCCGTTTTCGAGGTCCTTCTTTTCCGTCTTTTGAGGAGGACCGAATGAGGCCTGATCCGCGCGGAGGGAGTCAATTCGAGGAGGAGCAAATCAGAAAATGGCACCTAGGACCCAATGGCTACGAGTCTGAAGAAGGCGCTGGCAGGGGAAAAAAGCACATTTGGGAGGAAAAAGAGGAAAAAGGAGAAAGAGTTCAAAAACCAGAAGGGGTGGATAAGAAAGAGAGGGAGGATGTTCATAAGGACGTTGGAGAAAGTCGCATTTGGGAGGAGTCAAGGAAGCCTAGAGGCGACAGTCCGGCCCTGTCACAAAATGATCATGCAAGTGACCGATATCCACAGCACCATAGCAAACCGTTGTATTCCTGGTAAGTGAATAACTTTTTAAAAACCAAGACTGGACAGAAAAATGGAAGTCAAATGGTACGCGCTTAAAAAGAAATATAAATAGATCCAACAAAAGTACCTGACGCGTCTTTTGCAAATGCCTCTACGGTCGCATGACGCACTCGCGGGGCGTTCGGCTCTTCAATGGATGCCTCAGCTCCCATTATAAAATTGTCGGCATGCGAACTAATGATTTCGTATTTTACTAAAAGAAAACGTGGGGCTATATATTCGGCAGTTTCATGTAGAAATTGAGAATGTTTGATAATACAACACTCGACTGCTTCCTTTCCTAAGTAAGCATTTATGAAAGAAAGTTAAAAAATCGTATTATTTGTCCGATTTTTTCGGATTATATTGTTATCGATCATCTGAGGCTACTAAATGCATGATATATCCAGGGGGAGTAAAATGATCTCTAACGGGAATAATTAACTCGTCCGATCTTGGGCTTATCATGAGCCAAAAATATTTAAGTAAATCATTTGTCTCTCTGTTAGCTTATCCCGAACGGTGTGCTAAGTTATGAGTAATAAACGTCAGTTGAGTAGACTCCCCCTCCCAGATATCGCCCAAACTTCACAAGTCATTGGAGCACTTGACGCAGGTCATCCTGACCTGGGTTTGGATATGGCTGGCTGATGAGAGGCATCGGACAAGAAATGCCCATCCCAGTCCCCTTCGACTTTGTCGGTACTCTCTGCTCTGCATATATATGTATATATGGCAGGGGGCGCTCATCGATCGTTCTTGCGGAACTCACTCGTTCCATTGTGTCATACGGGCTCTCTCTCGTGCCCAACCAGCAGCCGCACAGCTGCGGATGATATAGGCAGTATGTTATTGCCGACATATATATATATATATGATGAAAGGAGGAAGACCATCGGAAATAGAGTTTTACTCGTAAATTTTCGAGCTGGTTGCACCAACCCGTCGTCAGACAAAGTGAATGAGAGGTGGGAGTGTCACACTGCTGGTTGGTCGCCATGGCTAACACCAAACATACACGGGAATTCCTCGAAGCTTGGCACTGCGGTGCAGATAACATTAACCGCCATGTTGACCTAGATGTCCACTACGAGGGTCTCCGATCGCGGTGGACTGACTGGCGCCCACCTTAAGAACAACCACAGCTAATGCGTGCCCG
>CACRXP010000108.1:532468-565097 GCA_902702965.1 Spirometra erinaceieuropaei | reverse complement strand
AGGCAGCCCTGATAAACGGACAAGTATTTCTGCTTTATGAACGAACATATTTCGGTCTTAAAAATTCAACTAATTAGGACCTTGTTTTAAAGTCGAAAGATACCATTCCTACGGATATAAAACCCGCGGACGTATAAGAAAGGTTAGGTTTGTGCATGTTTTTATAAACTATATTTGAATCTACAAGGGCGTAAAAAATTAATGAGGAGCAAAAAGCGCTGCGAAAAGTTAATGCTACTTAATTGGTGATTTTTTACCGAACGTATGTTTACAGACCTTCCAAAAGAACCCCGCTGAAAAGCCAGCATCCTGACATGACTGAAATATTTTTGAATTAATTTGCGCGGTAATAACTATTACAACGCTGCTTAAGTAATCTTTCTAAACGAAAAAGCCCCCTTGAATTTCGACTGAAACATTTCCTGAGATAGCATATCCCCCTTAGGTCATCTAAACTGACCTGTCGACTGGCTGACCGTAGACTGTCTGGAAACCTGCTCGGTCAATCAGCTGACTGTATCAGAATCAGTGGATTCTACGCGTTGTAGTTGGTAGAGCTGTCATGTTGACCCGAATGGCATTAAACACATGGCTGTCAGTCCGACCCTCGTAGATCAGGTGGTCAGAACGTTGACTTGCCCTTCCTGTGGTGGGTCCGAATCCCAGTGAGGACGCCGAACATTTCACAATAAGTCAGCTTAATTTATTTGTTGTCCCTCTCCGAAACAGCGATCCTTGGCTTTTTTGCCACCGCAGTCTAGCTGAAGGTCAATCACTATTTATATGTCTATCCACCCGTAGCCAAGTTCGTGAGTTTGTGGTAATTTCGGATAGAGAGTTACCCTAGTCCAAAGAGGCGGGACCCATGTCGCTGTAACAGGTGGGGTGAGAAGGCAGCCAATAGGAAATGTCTGTTAACCGGGGCTACTTGCACACACGTGAGTACGTACGGACATCAACTTCGTGAGTCTGCATTATCCGTTTGATTGGTGCAGGGCGGACTACGATTGGTAGCTGACGCGACTGTGTCCACACTCCCTCCATTTTAAACAGTGATCGTTGGAGTTCACAGCTGGCGTGACAGACAAGTCAGCGCGTCCCAAAAAATCAATTTTACACATTCCAACTGTGCGTTGGGGAGGGGGGGGATCGAAACACTGGTACGGTGCTTGCATGTACAGCCAACCCAGATAGATGAGCGGTTTTTATGTCAGCAAACTGATGGCAAGATAGGCAGAGCTCGCTGACTCGCGAGTACATTTTTATTGCAGATGGGAAAGGCAGATTGCACCCACAGTGATAATGCCACAAAGCAAGGTCATGCCTATAAGCAGCACATGCACTTGGAAGTTGGACATTGAACCATTTTTATCGTATGACCCAGAACTGCTCATGCAACCTTCGCAAATACCCATGTAGCCTTAAAAAGATTCTCGACGGTTCTCAAATTTGCCTTTCGGCCAGCTTTCAGCATGCACTCAGGAAGGGATTAATAGCAACAACTTGTAATGACCATCGCCAAGCGAGGTCAGCGCGTTTTAGCCTACTATGCGGCTATATCGCACTCCTTTCAAGGTATGGGTTAATGTCTGAAAATTCTTGCGGCAACAGAATTTACAATAAAAAGAAGAAATTAAGGAAGATAGACAAGGAAGAGGATTGCACGGATAAAGTATAGGTAAAGCTGGCCGACTGTCTCAGAATACTCCACGCAGGGGGGGGTTCATAAGTAACCGTGACCTCGGACACCTCCGGCCAGTCGGCACACATATCCCTCGACTGTAAGGCTTACCTAAGATCCAAAAGGACAGCCCAGCACTTCGTCCAATTTTGAGCATGCTTAGCTCTCCGTATCATGCGATAGAAAAGTGGTTAGTGGAGGAACTCAGGCCCGTACAGTGTTAGCTAGCATCACGTAGCTATCGAAATACTTACGAATTCATTGAGGATGTCAAAGATCTCAGCTTTAACGACGTGATAATGTTCTCGCTTGACGTCTCATCACTTTTACAGACGTCCCGGTTACCGAGATTCTTGATAACACCTGCGAATTCCTCTCAACCACTCAACCAGAAATTGGAATTCCGACACACAAACACACACACACACACACTCAAAGAGCTATTATTATGATGCACATTAAATATGCAGTTCTTTTTGACAACCAACTCTATAGTCAAATAAACGGCGTTGCTATGGGATCGCATCATGGACCTCTCCTAGCCGATGTCTACATGGGCAAGTTAGAGGAATTTCAACTAAGCGGTCAGATCAATAAACTTAAGCATTATGGTCGCTGCCTCGATGTCATCTTTGCAATCGCCACCACAGCAACCGAAATAGCTGCCCTCTTAAACGCGATAATTCAAACACTTCCGCCAAGCAAATTCATGTTGGAAACAGAAACAGTTCTTTCACAGATGTCCTTCTAAGAGAGAGACCTGACGGTAGCGTCCGTACGAGCGTTTGTCTGACGAAAACCTAGTCTGTAACATACACGATCTTATGCAGTTTCGTATCCGTTCAACAAGAACGAAATCCAGTTCGGTGTTCGGTGCAAAGGGTTGGAAAAATTTGTACTGCAAATAGCATAGAAGGGGAGATCAGAGAGATCGAGACTTACCTCATGAAAACGGATAATCTGACATGTTTGTTGCAAAGAACATTGTCCCTTTTCATAAGGACGTTGCAAGTGAACTAGTATGAAGACGCCTTGATCAAGCTGTCTCAAGAACCTTCCCAGCATCAAGGATTCTAACGCTATTCGCTATTAACCTTATTTTACGCGGAGAAGGCAAGTATGGATTGCCAACTCAGACAACATCAATGTACACCTACTCCTTTACATGAGCCCGTTGAACAGGTTAGATTGGTCGCACGATTGGGCGCTTATCCAAGAGAATATGGGAACACCTCCCGGCAGGGCTGGGGAAAGGCCTAAATAGGAGCATTAACAGCGCCATTCTCGCACATGTTGTTGATTCTGGACATTATGTGGCCCCCAGTGACGCTTTTCGTGTGATTCACAAGGTCCCATCGAGCCACCCTAAACTACTGGATCAGCGCCTGTTAGCAACAGCAGAAGCGATCGCCATCACGTTACGAAAGTCGGTCTTGTGCGCACAGAAGAACCACGTTCAGGCTCCGCACTTTTCGTGGTAAAAAGTCGAGTAGCCCCGCAACTCTCCGCGCACTTCCGCTCTCGCCTCGTCCCTGGCATTGACTGTTATTACCTCCCTTGCCCTATTTTCCCATACCATGTCTGTGTTTTGTCGGCGAAATTTAACCGATTTCTCTAATCACGGACGTGTTTTACTTGACTGCGTTCCCAAATTGATCGCATTACTGACGTTTCGGGTGCCTGATCAGCTCTCAGCGTAAGGTAGGTTGAACTCCATCTTCTCCAAAAGGTGTGTCTATGATCTCACACTAGCATTCACGTAGAAAATGCTTGACTATTTTACTCCTACGGTGAACGAATTCTTCCCTGTAACCTGATTGGTTCTCATTCGGGTGGGATTGTTGGTTGGCTGAGACGGGAGGTGGGGGGCGGGGGGGGGGGAGACGAGATTAAAACTGTCTCTCCCACAACTCGAACCTACAAGCATTTGTTTCTGCACTGACCCCAAATCCCATAGCAGGCATTTTTATCAGGAAAAAGGACGCTTACCACAAACACCGCACAGAGCACACCTCCATGGGATAACATCAAGATGGCAGCCATGAAGAGTAGGGCTCACGCACCATCGACCGATGCGCCTAGATGCCCTTTAGCACACAAACACAGCTGGTCCCCAGACGGTTTAATATCTCACACCCCCACCACAGAGTCGGTACACGGCATCCGCCCAGCCGAGACAGCCCGGCCGAAGCAATCTGCACCTTCGACCCTGCATCCGCTTGTTTGGGACGAACCGCTGGTGGAGATGACCAGAGTTAAGCTCTACGGCATAACGCTGCTCTGGATGTCGATTGTGGTAATGCTGTTTGTGAACATTCTTTTTGGCGCCTTCGCACTGGTGTGCAGTCTCAGGGCCCACCGTCTCCTGCAATCGCCGGCATCTGAGGCGCAGCAGCAAGCCGCTGCTGCTGACTCCTGGCGAGTTCCCTTGGGGCATCTACAGACCGCACGCCGACTCGGACGAGCGGCCTTCGCGTTGAATTCAGCAGGCATTCTCATCTCCATGCTCGCCCTCATTTTTGCCTTCATGTACTTTGGAACGGAGCCGGAATCGAGGAAATCCCTTCTCAGCGTCATACAGGCCTTTATGCAGCCCAGTGCCGTCAATCATCCTGCCCTAGAAAAAAGCCCCTCGGTCGGATCTTATTTCGCAGCAGATAAGACCCAGTCTAAGCCCTAACTCCAATCCCTAACCTTAACCCTGACCCCTAACCCCAACCCCTAGCCTCTAACCTCAATCCCTAACCTTAACGCCTAACCCCTAGCACTTACCTCTATGAGGTACGGCTAAAAAATAGGATCTTGCCGGCTCCTTAACCCAACTACGATGGACGGCGATTTGATGAACTGGCCAGATTCTGTAGGCGCTCTGATGAAGGGGATCTGTAAATTATGTTTTTACTCACGTTGGTGATGACCACTGCCAGTTGCCGATACATGTACCTGCTTAGGCCATCTTTTATGGGTATTTTTGAAATCTCTTGCCATCTGTATAATACCGAATCACCATTGATCTGTTTTTTGGCTTTTAATATTAACCTTTTTTACTAATAATTTTTAAATCACATTTTTTGCTCTTCAAGTCTTTTTTAATAAACAGATGGACTGTTCAAGTAAAATAAAGGAGGAATAAGTCAGGGCCTTTTGAAAATGTAGTCGAGCCCGATTCTGAGACTTGTGGGCAATAAGCTCTAGACAAAGGCGGGGTAGTCGATATCTCTGGACTGCATATAATGCTGGGATCCGTTACGCCGTAGATGCGACTAACATACCGGACGAAATATAACTTGAGGGAAGCTGCGTACTCGGACTAACCAATGAAATGATTTGAAAACGCTGCCCTACTGATCCGTTGAAAATACGGTTATCGGACGTGGGAGGAATTGGTGATGTAAGTTGTTTTGCAGCCTGTGTGAGGGAGAAATTTAGGTCATTTTAGAGACTAAAAAGTAGAAGCGTTAAGAGACCACACAATATAGCCAAGAGGGACCCGAGAACATACTTTGCAACAGCGAAAAATGTATACAGTACAGAGACTTGGTAATCGTAGCCTACTCGATTGGAACAGATGACTTTATGCAATACCTTTAAAACGCCTAAATTGGATTTTTTATGTCATTTAGAGAGAAACTTAATTTGTAGTTACATAGATGGAAAATTCTAGCATCCCAAAGAATGTGCGCCACATTATTAACCTCAAAAGCAACCAGCTTTCTGTTCCTCCCTACAAAACTCGGTCTTTTTACCTTCCCCGGCGACCAAATAAAAGACTATAACTAGACCCGTTTACTTAGATGGAAGGGGACTTCCTGAAAATATCTGTTTGTTTTGATGAGTAAAGCGATAGTTTGAATTTTGCCCAAAAAGATTTACCGATAGCGCCTAAAGTAGGTAAACAAAAGAAACCTCTTAAAACCTCTTAAAGAGTTGGCCTTTGGAAAGAGCGTCAAAACTGCTAGAAAACGTCTTCCGCGTATCACGACATTTGCAGAGAAACATGCTCCACGTTTTGGGAAATTTTGCTGACAAAGTTAGGTGCAAATTTTTTTCGTAGTGTCGGCTGATTCTTAACGGAAACGCAGCGCATGTACCCTTTTGTCATTCGACGTAGCCTGGTTTGTCGTAAATTGCAGAATGGCAACGCTGCTTCCAAGTATTTCGTGTTTTACCCTTACCAACCAAGCGTTTGTCACCAATTAATTTAGATAAAAATCACCCACATGTTTGAATCAACGCCGCTCACATATATGTATACTGGCCTGGTGAGACTTCATCGGACACAAACGTCTGTCTGCCAAATCGTCTCACTAACTGCACATCTTCACATAACGCCGTCCCGCTATTCAGAGGTCAAGGCGGTAAAAGTGGCTGCTTGAGTAGTAGAACCTTCCGCAGTGATTTTCGAGACTTTTGCGGATTGGAATATACCTTATGTAAAACACACAGAAAAATATTTTTTCTTGGGCTTATGTTGTAGAAAACTGTGCTTCCTTTAAGGCTTTTAAAAACTTTTTGAACTGGATATGACGTTTTATTTGACGTGTAGCGTCTGCAAAATACAAACCGTCTGGTTTCTATTTGTGTATGCTCGTATATTCCCTCACGTCATTAAGAATATTTCACAAAAAGACTATATATTTTTTCGGTGGATGTGTACTCTGTTGTGTACTTTATAGTTTGGAGTACTAAGCGGACGGATGCCGTGCTGTGTGGATTGGCGTTTCAATGCCTTCAGATGACCTCATGATTGCAAATTCTCGTAAGCAGGAATATGCCCTTTATCAAGTACAGAAGTAAAATAAATCGTAATTCGCTACCAAATGAATGCAAGAAGTACCTTAAGCATGCTTTTCACAAAATACATTTCAAGATTATACGGGCACCGAAAATCCGCGAAAAAAGTTTTGCTACTTGAGTAGTCGTTTTATGTCAATTACACTTTGTGCAGGCGGTCGGGAAGAAGCACACCGTTGCATGAAGGGAATATTTCAGGACAATGCCACGGGATGATCAATATTATGACTTCTAACCGAACACATATATTCTAATTTTGGCCAACGTTTGAGGATATGGGTCAGATTCTGTGACTTCTTCGCTGCTGAAAAGTCGCGGCAGCACGCAGTAGAAGGCTAGCATTTTGGAAGCAGTTAGATCATGTTATCCAAGTTTGTGCTGTCATGAGAAAAGGCGGTGAAAGATAGAACGAAATAAGCGCTCCCCGGCGCAAGCCACAAGACCGACTACTGTTCCATGCTGTGTGGTATGTTGATTAGTAAACAGTGGACGAGTTTTTGACTGTCTTTTAAAAACTGAAAATAATTGCTACTCTGGCGGTGTTTTATAAATAACTTCTCAGACGTAGTAATTGATTTGAACTCTATACTAATCCTTCTAAAATTTCTTTCAGAGTTCAATTTTGAAGCAAATAAGCCCTTACAAACGTAGTTGAAAGAAGAATAAGTGCGTTTTCTTTCTTTGCATGAGTTCAACCTCGGTCACAATACATCCCAAAAAATCGCCAACCTCGACGGAATATAGGGAGGGGGGTCTACAACGGATCGAAAATTCCCAGCGTGGTTTCACAAATGCCGTAGCGGCAACGAGTGTTTCGAGAGGGAAGTTTGTAGAGGGTGGCTACATACCCCTAACAGTGCACTTTTGAAAAGCTCTGTTAAAGAAAACCCACGTCGGTGTCAGAGAAAGGTCTGAGACACTTGATGTTACTATTTCAACGGTGTCTGGCTATCTGATGCTGATTGGTAATTTGAAAAAGCTTGGTCGATGGGTCCTACGTGAACTCAACGAAAAGTAAAGAGTTCATCTTTCCGAGGCGTGCTCAATGCCCTCCCCAATAAATCCAAGCTGTTCACTTCTCGGACGAAAAATTACATGTGGCGAAAAGTGGGTCCTTTATGGCAAGGACAGTGGCTTGACCGTGACAAAGCACGCAAGCATTTTTCGCGACCGAAGCTACACCAGCAGAAGATTATAGCGACAGTCTCGTGGACTGCTACTGGTATTGTCCATTGCAACTTTCTCGGGGCTAATAAGAGCATCACAACAGAGGTTAACTTCAAGCAATTTGAAGAAATGTGTGTTCACCTAGGAAAAATTGCTGCTTGCAGCTGTACATCGGCGTGGCCCACGACAACGAGCGGTCACATGATGTCAGAATGACACTGCAGAAATTTCAGTGACTTTGAGCACGAGACTTTACCCCATACTCCCGAGCTTTCACTCATTGGGTACCATTTTTCCTAACATCTAGACACTTTTTGAGCAGCAAAACCTTCAAGAACAAAACCAAAGTGGAAGATTTATTCAAATATTTCTTAGGGTTAGATCCGGAGGGTTTCTATTAGCAAGGCATAAATGATCTCGTTCATCGAAGGCAGAGGCGCACAGACGTCCAGGGATCACACTTTGACCAATTGCAACTTATCTAATATTAAATCTTTTAAGGTTAGTGCTTGCCTCTGAAATAGGTCGGATTTTCCGCACATCCTAAATGCACCAATCAAGCTTGAAGATTCCTTGCTGTAATCGCAACTGGTTCACCGCCTCTTCTCTCTCCCCCCTTCCCTTCCTTCACTTCTTCCTCGCATTAGGCACACTCGCAAGTCCAACAAATATTCTTTGTCGTTTGTGTAACTTAGACGGATTTCTTATGGAACGGCCACGTGTAAAATATACAAAAGAGCATCAGAAATTGAACAGGAGACTATGAACTGTACGGCGTGCTGGAATTCCGCCTGTTTTACCACCTTCGCTCCCGTCCGAACGTGGTCAGGAGAAAAATTGTCTTAAATCTCCGCATCGGGCAAATTCACTTTGCGGGAATGCTTGTGAAAACCTGAACTGTATTTGACAAAAAATGTCTTCCCAGCTTCTGCAAATCGGGCCGCTATTAAAATTAGCCCTTTTAGTTTATAGTTCTGACTTTCGCCTGCAGTACTATGGGGGATGCCTATGGTCTGCTCGGAGAATAAATGAGCAACAGAGCATTCATCCCCTAAGTGGCTCATTCGCAAAATAAGTTCAGAATGTTTTCGCCTAGAATCATTTTTGCCAGTCACGTTTAAACGGTGGCAATCTTCCTAATGCACAAAACGAAGTTATGCAGATTTATCTGGAAAATGCCCACTTAGCCTAATGAGAGCACTTACAGAGACCAATTTTGTCTGGCCCAGAAATTAACTGCACAGAATAAAAGTGCAGAATTTGATAAAAAATGTCTCAACTCCCACAGGGCTGACTTCTTAAAGTAGGACGGGCCAGCTAAACACCCGAAATCTCTCTGGCTATAGTATGTCTGAAAATTTCTGAAGATCATTTGGTGAACATTAAATAATTTATTTTGACACAACTGGAAAAAAACTCAGTGTCCTCGGTGGGATTCGAACCCACAACAACCGGGGGAAGGCTGTACTCAAGACTTCCCCTTGTTGTCGTGGCCTCAAATCCCACCGAGTTTTTTCCAGTTGGGTCAAAATACACTTGCTCAAGAGGCAAGGCCGGGGTTCGCCGTCAACTGAGCACTGATAATTGGTATTTTGCGGCCGCGTATGACTGACTGCAGTCATGGCGGAAAAAACTCGCGTGAACTAGCAAAATGTGATTCATTACTTGTCACGAGATGTCTCAGTAATATCATTTTGTATAATATAGTTATTTTGGTGCGTGAATGGATTGGGGATTATCGCTCGCACTCGTGGACATCTCTGCTCAACTCTGTAAAATGTACCCTTAATCTCCACCTTCTTCAACTACAAGGCGTTTATAATTTAAATAGTTGAATTGAAAATCCCGCCTATTATATAAGAGGAAGAATTTAAGGGTCTTGTTTGCAGAAAAACGTAATTGCATTTTAGGGGTGTCATGCGATTGGTAGATTTTCTGAGAGGGAGGAAAGGAGATGACCTTGGAGGGCCGTAAGCGACTTGAGCCGTTTTGAACTGCAAATAACAAGCCGTCACTAGAACGAGGCAGTTAAATGAAGCAAATGAACACCTTCAGAGAGTGATGACGGCAGAGTCGGCCGTGAACTGAGGGATAGCAAAACACCAGAGCCTGCATGTGATTGTCCTCGGATGAGTGACTGTCAGGCAACTCGACACTCTTTGAGAGATGTTTGAATTAAGACATAAAAGCGGCTTTCTGATCTGATCAACAATTGTGCGCATTTTTGCACACCTCCTCTACTGGGATGCCGTTTGCGTTTTGGGCCTGATCCGCACCAAGTAGGTGCAGGTGTTCCGTCAGTCAGGCCGACCTGCATGTGCACGAAGGGCTAGTTTTCTGGACAGACATCAGCACGCGACCCATACGAATTTCTTCGTTTCCCTGCGGACCAAACAGCAAACGCCACTTGGGATTTCTGTCGGATTAAGTGTACTTTACGCTTTGACAATGGAGAGCCGACCAAGCACTTCGAAACATCAGCCTCTAAATAAACCTGTTCCGGTGAACCCATCTTCTTCTTCTTCTTCTTCTTCTTCTTCTTCAAACAAACGGCAAACGCCTGGTTTCTACTAGCAGCTAACTATTCCAGCCTCCTGTCACATACCCCAAGGGATAGGTTGGCTATCGCAAGCGACAACGTCTTCAGTGTGCCCCTACGTTGTGAGCGCAACATTGGCTGTCTGTGCCTAAATTTGTTTACACCCACTGCATCTGCCGCACTCACCCTCTCTCCTTCTCCCGCTCCTCCTCCTTCATTCACCTTGCTGTGATGGTGAGAAAACGTCAGGACAGCGGGGGGAGGGGG
The DNA here is from genome assembly GCA_902702965.1 of Spirometra erinaceieuropaei. Classification (NCBI taxonomy): domain Eukaryota; kingdom Metazoa; phylum Platyhelminthes; class Cestoda; order Diphyllobothriidea; family Diphyllobothriidae; genus Spirometra; species Spirometra erinaceieuropaei. The sequence continues at coordinate 554,649 of CACRXP010000108.1, read as the reverse complement.
GCACGAGCTCAGTGGCGGATAAGGCCGTTCTGTCCGTCTACGCGCGCCACGCACGAGCCGGTCTCCATAGCATTTACCAGAGCGACCTAGATCTCACCTGCTTCACAGAGGCATTGTGGAGGTTTATGAAAACCAGACATTAGTTTCGAGGGGGCGTGGGTGGTAACTTGGGTCGGTGAAAAGGGTACCGATAAGGAAAAGTGCTCGAAGAATGGTGGAATGCGACAGACGGCATGAGGGTGCTTTGCACAGTCATCGGATTCAATTTATTTAAGCTCATTGGGAAGTGACGCTCACAGGTCTGAGAAATTTTTGAGAAACTTTCAAAGATTCGTTGTTGTGTTCGCTAGAGCGTGCGCAACATGTTCACACGCAAGCCATTTAGTTAAATAACAATGTGGGATTCCGTGAAGGTTTCAGGCATCCCCGGTCTTCCGTCCAAAGGACGATGATAAAGATAATGACGACCACGACGATGGCGACGACGACAGCGACGGTGGTGTTGGTGGTTTCATTAGGAGGATGGCGGAAAGTATGTGGGAAAAAATGTTACTAATACCTTTAAGATTTTCGGGTATATTTTGTTGAGTTTGTTTCCATTCCTTCGGAAAACGAGCAAGCAATTTACTGATTGCTGTAGGGGAAAAGTTTAAAACAAACGGCAGTCAAAGAAGTTTGAATGCCTTGAGTATGTCGGACATCAAAATCTTGCAGACAAATTGAAACTGACTAAAATCTTATGATCAATCCGGACAGTTTTACTTTCGAATGAGAGAAAATATGCGCATCCCAGACTCTTCTTTGAAAGAAGACAAGGGTTCGATCCCTGGGACGGTAGATTTATTGGCTTATTACCACCATTCCCGTAAGACAGGCACCTTTGGCTGGTCATGTGTGTTTGGAGTCCCTCACCAGATCGTTTCCTGGACTACGCCCGACTGCTCGCCTGCGTCTAGCCACAGAACGCATTGCGTCAGAGTTAGGCGTGGGCATCACTCATCATCCGGCGGCTACCATGCGCAAAAGAATCATAAAAATGAAGGAGCGGGTGGAAACAGGTGAGCAGTCGGGTGTAGTCTATCAAATCCCGTACCATAACTGCCCTTGCCACTACGCAGGCCAAACAGGACGACGTCTCAGATCACAAATACTTGAGCACAGACGGGCCGTTCGGAGAGACGACCCACTATCTCAAGTCGCCACTCGCACGCTGAAGGAAGTCCATGAGTTCGACTTCGCCAACACGCGGATATTGGCGCAAGCCGGCAACAAGACGGGGCGAGAACTGTTGGAGGCGTGGGTGTCGGACACCAACTCTGCCAGTAGATGCATTGATTTACCTGCGTGTTATCACGCACTCCGCCCACGAGGCCAGGTGACGCAGCTCACATCGCCACGGGGTACAAACACCGTATGGCAGCACAGACCAGTCCAAGCCACGGACGTATTCCCCTTCCCCCCCCCCCCCTCACGGCCCAACGATATAAATTTTCACAGGCTGCTGCACTCTAGCAGTCTCTGATGATGAACTCCTGTTCAAGTTAGAAAGCTAAGGCCAATAAATCTACCGTTCCAGTGATCGTGCCTTCGTCTTCTTTTAAGTTCTAATATCGCTTATAGGCTCAAATTAATTAGGGTGATTTACTGCGTCCATCGCTGAATGAAACATAAAAAAGCCAAATTGACGAGCATATGATAAGCTTTCGATAATTTTTCTTCAGGCCCATGCATTTACATTGCTATTGAAATAAGTAATAAGAAAATGCGGGCAAGCAGAAGTTATTCTGTAGGTGGGGTTTATCGGGGGGGGGGGTCTAGGTGGGTGAGTTCAAAAAAATATCGTCAGTGTCAGGGGAGGAAGGGAATGGTGGGTACTGGGACGGTTTATTATACGCGGGTGGCTGATATGGTGGCTTTGGCGCATAGAAACTGTGGGGCTGCGATTTTAAGGAACTATCAAAAACAACCGTCTATAAAGGACTCTTGCCGTGGTGAAAAGAAACTAGTTCGTTTTGATTACCCACAGGACAATTACAGAAAAATTTTAGAAGACCAATTGGCGAGCATACGTTTGCTTTCAATTAATTCTCGTCCGGCCAGGACATTTATATTGCAAAGTGGTCAAGTAAAACATGTCAGTAATTAGAGAAATAGATTAAAGTTCGCCTTAAAACACAGGCAGGGCGTGGGAACATGAGGGATGGTGATGGGGGAGGAAAAACAGCCAATGCCAGGGACGGGGCGAGAGCGGAAGTGCGCGGAGAGTTGCGTGGTTAGTCGACTTCCGACGACGGAAGGTGCAGAACCTGAACGTCGTTCTTCTGCGCTCACAAAATCGGTTTTCGTAACCGGATGGCGACGGCTTCTGATGTTGCTAACAGGCGCTGACCCAGTAGCTTATGGTAGCTCCATGGTACCTTATAAATCAAGCGAAAAGAGTCGCTGGGGGCCACAGGATGTCCGGAATCAGCAACATGAGCGAGAACGGCGGTTTTTATGCTCCTAGTTTGGCCTTTTCCCAGCCATGCTGGGAGTTGTTTTCGTATTCTTCTGAATAGGCGTTGACTCGTGCAAACGCTATAACCTGCTCCAGAAGAGCAGGTAAAGGAGTAGGTGTACACTGATGTGGTCTGAATTGGCAATCTCTACTTACACTTTCAGCGTAAAACAGGGTTAGTAGAGAATAATATTTGAACCCTTGTTTCTGGGAAGGTCCGTGTGACAGCTTCACCATGGTGACTTCTTGGGAGTTAACTCGCAACGTCCCCTTGAAAATGGACTCTGAGGAACAGCGTTTTCTTTTCAGCATTCAGTGTGGCGAGTCTTTCCGATTGCTTAGCAATGTTCTTTGCGATAGACCTGTCAGGATGTCCGTTTTAATGAAACAAGTCCTGGATCTTTCCGAACGCCTCCTCGATTCGTTGGGGTCCACACGATGGCCGGAATCAACAACATGTGCGAGAATGACGCTGTTTATGCCTTGATCAAGCTGCCACACGAACCGTCCCAGCAAAAAGAGTTCAAACATTACTCTTTACTAACTTTATTTTACGCGGAGAGGGTAAGGATAAGTTGCCAACTCAGACTGCATTAACGTGCACCTACCCCTATACTTGATCCTGTTGAACAAGTTAGATTGGTCGCACGAGTCGGAGCTTATCCAAGAGAGTACGAGAACACATCGATTTTACGTATTCCGGCTGTGCGTTGGGAGCGGGGGGGGGGAAATCGATACACTGATACGGTGCCTGCATGTACAGCCAACCCAGCTAGATGAGCGGTTTTTATTTCGGCAAACTGATGGCAGGGAAGGCAGAGCTCGCTGACTCGCGAGTACATTTTTATTGCAGATGGAAAAGGCTGATTACTCCCACAGCGATGATGCCACAAAGCCGCCCGTGCACTTGGAAGGTGGACATTGAACCATTTTTATCTCATGACCCAGAACTGTTCATGCAACCTTCGCAAATACCAAAGTATCCTTAACAAATCCTCGGCGGTTCTCAAATTTGCATTTCGGCCAGGAAGTGATTAATAGCAGCAACTTATAATGGCCATCACCAAGCGAGTACAGCGCGTTGTAGCCTACCATGCGGTTGTATCGCACTCCATTCAAGGCATGGGTTAACGTCTGAAAATACTCGAGACAAGAGAACATACAATAAACAGAAGAAATTCAGGAAGGTAGACAAGGAAAAGGATTGCACAGATAAAGTAGAGGCAAAACTGGCGGACTGTCTAGGAGGACTCTACACAGGGGGTTTCATAAGTAACCGTGACCTCGAACACCTCCGGTCAGTCCGCACACATATTCCTCGACCTACCTAAGATCCACATGGACAGCCTTCCAATTTGCCCAATTTTGAACATGCGTAGCTCTCCGTATCATGCGATAAAGAAGTGAATAGCGAAGAAACTCAAGCCAGTACAGCATCAGCTAGCATCACGTAGCTATCGAGATACTTTCGAGTTCATTGACGATGTCAATGATCTCAAACTTAACGACATGATGATATTCTTGCTTGATGTCTCTTCACTTTTACAGATGTTCCGCTTACCGAGATAGTTGATTGCGTCTGCGAATTCCTCTGAACCACTCAGCAGGAAATTGGGATTCCGACGAACACACTAAAAGAACTATTACTAAGATGACATTACATGTGCAGCTTTTTTCGACAACCAACTCTAGGGATTAATAAAGGGCGTTTTTATGAGATCTCATCAAGGACCTCTCCTATCCGATGTCTGCATGGGCAAGCTAGAGGAATTTCAACATTATGGTCGCTGCCTCAGTCACATATTTGCAATTCCTACCACGGAAACCGACCTAGCTGTCCTCTTAAACGCGATGAAGCAAGTACATCCTCCAATCACATTCACATTGAAGACGAATACTATTCAAGTGAACTTCTCTAAGAAGACACCTTGTTTAAGCTGTCGCTCGAACCTTCCCAGCTGCAAGGGCTCGAATACTATTTCCTACTAACCCTTTTTTATGCGGATAGGTTGAAAACTCAGACTGCATTAACGTGCACCTACTCATTTACTTGATCCTGTTGAACAGGTTAGATTGGTCGCACGAGTCGGCGCTTATCCAAGAGATTACGAAAAAACCTCCTTGCATGGTCGGGAAACGGCCAAACAAGGAGCACAAACAGCGCCATTCTGGCACATTTTGTTGATTCCCGCCATCGTGTGGACCCCAGCGACGCTTCTCACGTAATTTACAAGGTCCCATCAAGCTACCTTAAGCTACTGGGTCAGCGCCTGTTAGCAACGTCAGAAGCGATCGCTATCAGGTTACGAAAGTTGGTCTTGTGCGCACAGAAGTATCACGTCCAGGCTCCGCGCTTATCGTGATAAAAAGTCAACTAACCACGCAATTCTCCGCCCCCTTCCGCTCTCGCCCCGTCCCTGGCATTGTCTGTTAGTACCTCCCGCTGCCCTATTTTCCCACACCCTGCCTGTGTTTTACGGCGAAAGTTAATTGATTTCCATAAGCACTGACGTGTTTTACTTGACTGCTTTGCCATATAAACGTCCTGGCCTGACGAGAATTTAGCAAAAGCAAACGTATGCTCGCCTACTTGTCTTCTGAACGTTTTAATGTGAATTTTCGCAAATCTAAAAAAATTTATTGGTCGGATGTGGTTTGGTAGCCCCACCTGAAGTAAACAAACGCCAGTCACCTCTAATACGGGACTTTTCATAATAGGGATTTTTACATGTGGAGCCGGGAAACGCACAGGTGACAAGGTCAAATATTTGTGAGCAAAAGAAAAGCTACTGGGATTGCGTGGTTGTACTTTCAGTGGTTGAGAAATAGCTGCACTAACTCCTAACCCTAACCATTTCCGCTCATACTAAACCCCAGTCGCCAGCCTAACCTTTAACCCTAACCCCTAATCATAACCCCTAACCCTAACTCCTACCCCTAACCATAACCCCTTACCCTAACCCTTAACCCCAACTCCAGCAGTGTTGTTTCCGTCAGGTGAGGCTACTAAACCACATCTTGCCACCTTATTTTTGTGGCTTACACCAGCCGTACCTTTTCCGAATGGTTCTACAATTTTCACGCATAGGAGTCGCATTCTTCAATAGCCTGAACTTGCTAGAACATTTTTAACTGTCCTCCTGTTAGCGGAAAAACAGTCTGCAGTGTCATGATTTACTCGAGGATAGCTGGGTTCCTTCGTTATTTAAACCGTATGCAGCAGTCTGTTGACTTTCCAAATTCTCCCAACTGCTTAAGCCAGCTGCATGATTTTGCACAATAAACTTTTCGAGACAAAGCATGCTTACTGCTGAAAACGCGGCTTATTTAGTTTTGCAAATGAATAAACAATGAGTAGGACAAAGGGTCCATCTCCGACTTCCCCCCACCCCGCTTCATTCGGGCTGCGAATGTCGTATCCTGGTCAGTAAGACGCACACGGGCAATTCATTCTCGGGGGAAATAGTTTTTCGACCAAACGTACTCTTCTAGGGCTTTAGCTCGACGCACGCGCCTGCTTAGAGTTTTTGTGGGCGCCGTAAATTGAAGAGGCTACTCGTTCGATCGTAAGAGCGACATCGCGCGTTTGCAAATTGTCCTCGCTACTGAGCGTCAAGTCGAATATTCATTATGCTGAACCATATAAGGGCAGGCTACTTTGCTTCGAGATGAGCATGTTTTTTATCGAGACGGGTTAATTAATGAAAATTTTCTATGCCGTTAGCACACCTCGTGGTGTTGGGTTCATTCACGATAATATGCAACCCCTTTGAACAGCAGTCCTGGATAATATGGACTTCAGTGTCGAACGATCTGCACCGGGAGTTTTAAAAGTCCTTTACATTTTGCCTGAATCATTTTGTGACGAAAAGCATGCCTTGTGAGAACATGCAGCCGTCCTTACCCCAAACGTTCCATATTTTCCCCGAGGCGATGCTGAATTGACATGAATTTTAAAGACGACAAGCTAGGACGGCGAGAAACTTGGAATTAGCTACTAGATTTTACAATTTATTACTGTCTGGAACATACTCATCCCGTTACGTCTTGGGCTCGAAGGTGATCCGATAACGACCAATAATATGGCAGTTCGAACTTCGTGCCTGACGATGTCCACCGTGGGCTCCACAGCAAGTGAAATAAGCACGGTGATTACGCGTGAATTTGGTTTATAGTGGGGGTGGACCTTCATAGCATCTATCTCACTCGATCCTTCTATCCCACCTGGGCCGGGTGTCGAGACATAGTTATGAGGACCAGGAGCTGGGAAGGACGGAGGTGGCTAGCGCGGCCGGACCCGCACCTGGGCGTACCACCACAGCCCCTGGTCCACAACCAACACTTGACCAGGATTTTTGCTAACAACTGCAGAACAACGAGTTCGAAAGACGAAGATGACTGGGCAACCGTGTTCCCGACTTGTATACCCAGCAGGAGCACAAGCGCAGCGAATCGCTCAAAACATTAACTGTGGGGCTCCAACACAGACGTAGTCTGTGTTCAAAGGAAATATCTTTAAAAGTTATGCTCATATAGTAAGAGGGAAAGAATCGATTTCTGAACTTTGCAATTCTTAGGCGGGCGTTTGTGAGCGGTCGTCATCACTGAAAAGCCCACGGTCTCTGTCTTAGGACTGGAGCTCCTCAAGGTCATTCAGCTTCAACTCAGAGGATCCTGCTGTGGAGTCAGTTTGCCAACCTCCAGGCACGCTGGTCCGCAGTCGGTCGACTGACTTCATCGCGGGCACATTAAAGTCCAGCTAGTTACAGTGATATAAACGACTCAGGCGACGTAAAAGTTATCGCTCGGACACAGCGGGGACTATCTCCCCACTCCCTCCCAGCGGACAGTTCGACCGCAGCAAACGTACAGTAGGTGGGCTAACTCATGAAATGTCAACCGAAATTCCGAAATGCGTTTTCGTCTCGAAAAGATTATTTAGGTAGGGTTGTTAAACTGGTCAGCCGGCAACATAATTCTATAATATTTCAGTTATTTCAAGATGCCGGCTTTAGAATGAACCTCCTTTCGGCTGCATGCAAAAACTGCACTCTGTAAAAATTAACTACTTATTTAGCATGAATTTTTCTCGTTGATTTTCGATGCTCCTAAAAGTCAAATTATATTTCATGAAAAACATGCATAAAAATACTCATTCCTTCACTCATTCGGTAGAAAATTACGTCTTCTTCCAAATTTATATTCGAAGGAAGGACGTTATTCGGTTTTAAAAAGTTTTCCAATTCCCGAACAATTTTGAACCCGCTCTACCGTCACAATTAGATTCAGGGTTTCCAACCTACAAACCATATATTTTCCGCGTACGGAAAACCATATGTTTCTCTACAGTATTAAGTGGACACCATATGGGTTCATAAAATTCAGCAGTAGATTTGAGCCATATTGTTAACTTTACGAGTCACATTGGTAAATGCAGAGATATGATGAGTTATGAACGGCCATTTCACGGTATTTAAAAGTTTCACAATTGGAAACTTTTTTAAAACCGAATCATCTCCCTCCTTCGAGTATTTAGTTGGAAGAATACGTCATTTTCTATCGAATGAGCAAACGATGAATATTTTTCTGCATGTCTTACCTGGAGCATAATTAAATTTTCTAGATGCATCGAAAATCAATGAGAAAAATGCATTCTAAATAAATAAAAAACGACCACATATTTAGCATCCATTTTCCTCGTCAATTTTCGATGCATCTAGAAAATTCAATTATGTTCCAGGGAAGACATGCAGAAAAATATTCATCGTTTGCTCATTCGATAGAAAATGACGTATTCTTCCAAATAAATACTCGAAGGAGGGAGACGATTCGGTTTTAAAAGGTTTCTAATTGTGGACCTTTTAAATACCGTGAAATGGCCGTTCATTAAACGTCATGTCTCTGCATTTACCAATGTGACTCGTAAAGTTAACAATATGGCTCAAATCTACTGCTGAATTTTATGAACCCATATGGTGTCCACTTAATACTGTAGAGAAACATATGGTTTTCCGTACGCGGAAAATATATGGTTTGTAGGTTGGAAACCCTGAATCTAAGTGTAATGGCAGAGCGGGTTCAAGATTATTCGGGAATTGGAAAAGTTTCTGAAAACCGAATTATGTCCCTCCTTCGAGTATAAATACGTAATCATCTACCAAATGAGTGAAACAATGAGTATTTTTATGGATGTTTTCTATGTAATATAATTGGACTTTAGAGGCACCGAAAATCAATGAGAAGAATGCATGCAAATACGTAGTCATTTTTTACAGAGTGTAGTTTTTGCGTGCAACCGGAAGGAAGTTCATTCTAAAGCCGGCATCCTGAGGTAACTGAAATATTATAGAATTATGTTGCAGACTGACTAATTTTACAACCCTACTTAATTAATCTTTTCGAAACGAAAACGCATTTCGGAATTTCGGTTGACATTTCATGAGTTAGCCCACCTACTGTATACACTAACCGCCTGACCACCGAGGTGGGCGCGGCACCAGCGATTTGGGCGTGAAGTAGGTTCTAATGCTGCAGACATTCGCAGCATCAACCGCACTTCCTCTCCCTCCGCCCACCTTATTCCGATAAAAAGACCATGTCAGGATGTCTGAAGGTGGGCGCGGCTCGACGATTCCTAGTGTCGACCCCCCGCTCTTCCCTCTCCCATGCACCAGTCTATTCTCCGGGTCCGTCAACCGGCTGGCAACGGGACTGTGCGCAATGCCTGCTTGTGTGCGACAGTGGTTATGACCTCCCACAGACTCAGCGCGGCCAGATATACGCGTGTCATGCATCAGTCTGACCCCATATTGGCTGGGCGGATTTGTGGCAAAGACCTCTGTGGCAGGTGACCTCCTGCAATACGCCCCACATCGCTTGAACGTAAGCCACTGCGACCTAGACACAAAGCACACCCACCAATGCGGATAACAGCACAGACTCTCGTTCAGTCTCGGGACTGACTCTACACTGTCGTCGCACGTCTTCAGCTTTACGGCGATCAACCTTGCCTCGCCTGATGATTCATTCTCTGATGATGGATAATCAAACCCCCTGTTCGGAAAGTCAGACTTAAAATAAATCGTTTCTTTTGACATGCCACCTGGAAACCGCATTTTCACTGCTATTGACTCTGTCATGCGCCTGTTCCAGTAAGCACACATATCCGACTGAAAGTCTAAGGGTGTCTGTAGAATGGCAGCTCGTTTCGATTGTACTGCTGGCTCAACAGTCGGACTGCGTGCGCTGCATTCCCCACCGGTTACTTAGCTGGCATGACGATATCGCCTCCCTACCCAGACAGGTTATTCTACATGTGCAAGTCATCCTTCCTGTACTGTTAACAGGCATTTCCCTTGCTCATCTCGTTATATTACACTTTATCCCTACCCGACATGTCTTCTTCTCCTGTGCATGGATGCGTATCAAGAGATGTTAACGGTTCTGTTCAAGTCTACCTCCGCCAGGATCTCTTCTCGACGTTTCCTTACTCTGGTGTGTGCTACCCTTGACGTCCTCGGTCGCTACAGGAGTTCATCGTCATAGATAGTAGCCGCAACAGAATAAAAGACAGTTAGAGGACATGTAGGCCAATCATCGACCGACGGCGCAAGACTGGAGGTGACCGCTCAGGGCTCTGTACGCCGGCGCCAGATCGATAAATCGATTGCCTGGGTTCTCATCCGAGGCCCAGGCTTCAATCAATTATCGGCTGTTAAATTTCCAGCGTGAGCGTCTATTTTGGTGTGAGTAGGCACCTGAGTCATAATCGTGTTCAACCGCGTTTACTTTGCTTGACGTTTCGGATTCATAATCCAGTCTACCATCAGTGACAGCAACAGATACGGGTAGTGAACGCACAAGCACTGCATATTGCAGCTGCTATGCGATGACATAACCAAGAAAATCATCAGCTCCCGTACACACCATAGGCTGTCTTACCCGATTGTCCGCATCCGAGTCGTTTGGAGGTCAAGTTCCTTCCCAAAGGCCAGTGATTGGCGCATCAGCGGCTGTCTCAGGTTTTCTGGCATATAAGCAAACAGTGCGGAGAGACCGACGATGTTCGGATAAGTCTGTTAGCGGGAAACGACAAACGGACTGTCTCAAACCACACGCATCAGGGCCTGTTCACGTAGGTGGGCATTAGGCTAGCAGTCTTACGGTGCCGTGCGATGGGCTCCATAACCGTTGCAATGGATGAACGCCATCAGAGTGTACAGACAGGTTCCAGTACGCGATTTTTTTATCGCGTAGGTAATTTGAGTCCCCTTGCCTGCCTTCAGCGAAGTCCATTCAAATCAACTACGACTTCGAAACTCAGACGAAATATGCCCCGATTTTTCTCAACGCTGAGGGTGCGCTTTGAGGAAGAGCAATGTGTGTGTGCTTAATTTCTACTGGAGAACGCTGCTCATAGCAATTTCCAAGCGCATGCCTAAATAATGTGTGACTGTTTATGTATTCCGTCTGAAGCAGTAATCAAGACCTCTTCCGCCCATAGACAGTATCGGCTCTGATGACCACAGAAGTAATTTGGAGTACCGACAATAGACAAGAGAGACGAGACAGACCATTTCTGACCCATTAGCCGTCATCAGACGGCCATACGCGGCCGAAAAGACAACGGGTCGTGGCTCAGGGGCAGAGCGTTGGACTCAAAAGGGCTCAATGACCAGAAACTGCTAATTCCTCCAGATGTGTGATTGGTAAGGGTTTTTTGACGACGGCTAATGGACCAGAAGTAGTCATCCCAGTCTCCCTTGTCTTCGTCAATCCTCCTCTGCATATATTACCTTCTGCAAGGCTGCTAGATTGAGTCGAATGCGCAGCGGATCAACCACCTCTCGCAAAACGGATCGGTCAACGCTTTTCCAACAATAATTCACCGGAGTGCCTAGAGGCGAGAAACAAGGCATAAATTATTCATAGTTGCCTGAAATTTAGCCCGTTCACGGCAGAAATGCTGTGGCACGCCTAGATTGTGGGGGAGGGGGAGAGAGTCAAAAGTGAAATATGTTGCTACATTATATTTAAGCCACAAATCGGCTGCAGTCATTATTCACAAATTCCTCGCCAGCTCGACAAATAAAAAGTTGATGTGAGTGTGATGCGTCCTACTGAGACCGAACGTCTCGGCGTGCCGGCGCTAACGCACGATAACTGGCTGGGTGGCAGAGCCATGCAAGGGATTCAGCCGGTTGGTGAGATTTCAAGGACATTTTAGGGCACAAATTCCTCTGTCAGCTCTAACAGATTTTCGTAGAGAGGGGGGACGCGAACGAAGGCGACTGATTTCGGTTAGCGGACAGGAGCGACAGGGGGTAGGGGGGTGAGAGGACGCGGAGTGTTGTGCGACCAAGGGCGGCGGAAGGATTGGGTGGGCTTTTGGCCACCCTGCTGGAGGAGCCTAGGCGAGGCTGTGGAGCTGGATTCACAGTTGTTGCGGCAACATTGTTGAGGGTTTGCCTTTCGTTTAGAAACATGTCGGACCGACTGTGGGCACAGCCGCTGTTGAGCTCTGACAAAGGCCCACCGTTCACCTTTTCCCCATACACTCACCGAGATTGATCATTCGATAATCCTACTCTAATAAAAGTAATACCGAGGCGTCTGTAACGTCCTTTGTTTGCTCAATTGGCCAATCAAATGAAATATTAACGTTTCAGCCTAACCCTGAGCATGATTTTGTTGAAACCGCACAGTTTTATTTAATCTGTAAGATATGGTTATGTATCCGCACCTGACGGACACAATACCGTTGACCTGCTTAATTAGTTTTGGTTGGTGTGACTGCGTTGGAATGGTGTTGCGGTGTGTGTTCTGTTGGCGGCCTTGTTTGTTTGTTCTCTCATCTACCTTTTTCGGCCCAATGCCGGTGGTCCTTCTTGATTTTCGGCCTGTCGTCTCATTCTAACCTCCGGGCTGGCTATTTCGGGGTTAGACTTTAGGGCTGCGGTTAAGGCTTAAGGTTGGGTTGAGGTTATGGCTAGAGTTAGGGGTTAGGGCTCAGTGTTAGGGTTACGGGGTTAGGTAAACTATTTCTCGTCCACTCAAAGTACAACCGCGCATCCCCAATAGCTTTTCTTTTGCTTACAATCACTAGACCTCGTCGTCTGTGCATTCCCCGGTCGCACCTGTAAAAAATCCCTTTGTCACCGGTCTCGTATTACAGGTGGCTGTGGTCTGTTTAACTCGGGTGCGCCTACATAACCGCATCCGACCTTTTAATCCAATATTACTGCGAGTCAGGAGTAGAGCCCGCTTTACTTTGTTGAATAGAGTCCTCCGATGCGGCCTCGATCACCGATACATATATATATATATATATATATATATATCGGGCCACGAGCTGCGAGGAGGGATGACAGAGAATGCGGGTAGATTGATACAGCACTGTTTCGGGCTTATTCTGCCTTCATTCAGCCAATCACAACCCTGACCACCAGCATCAGAGACCAGAAACACAAACATGCGCACAGACGCACCTGGCGCAGTCGGTCCACCACTGAGGCCTACCATTGTATATTCCCGATCGAAAACCGACAAGGCAACGGGCTCGTGGCCCGGTGGGTAGAGGCGTGGACTTCTAAACCAACAGGTCGCGAGTTCGAGGCTCGGGTGTTCCACACTTCGGGCTTGGGTATGGCTGGCTGACGACGGCTAATAAGCCAGAAATGGCCATTCCAGTCTCCCTTGTCTTTGTCGGTAATACCATTCTGCCTATATATATATATATATATCCACAAAAAAGTCGCGTGCTCCGAATGCACAAACTGGCCGTCAGTTGCTCGCACAGAAAGTTCCTCCGTGGACAAGATAACGTGACGCCAGTGTGTCAATGGTGTTATCTTATGAGAATGTGATCCCCTCAGGTGACGCGTCGCTTTGTGTTCCAGCGAATGTCTCACTTGGGAGCTACGAGGGAGGCTAGTAGGGTATCGGAACAATTTATTTTTCTGAATTTGATAAATCCTAAACGAGTCTATCGGCAGGGTCTGCAGCAGCAACAGAGCATGTGACTGCTACTGGAATTACTAACCAATCAACGAACAGCGCTGCAGGTCAGGAGGTGGCTGCGCAGGGCTGCTTATGCGGGTGCCAGGTCAACAAATCGATTGTCTGAGTTCCCTTTCTAGGGTCAGGTTTCAATCATTTTGCGGACTGCCTTGCCTCCAGTATGGGAAAATATCTTGGCGGCTGAAAGTTTAATTCGTGGTTCATTTTAAACGTTGCCGGGAGCCACTTGTGATAATTCATCACCTCGACGTACAGCCAGCTTATGCTCGTATATACGCGATCCGGACATACGTCCGGTCTGACCTCTATAGATAACAGTGCAGTTTAGGCACGACATATGATATACTGCATTTGACTGCTCCCTGGGGTTCATTAGAGTTGACGAAGGCTCGGGTCACCGCCGCGAGCTTAATCAGTCGATGTATTAATCTGTCGTGGCATATAGTGTCCCGTGCAGTGACCTCCAGACATATGACACCGCTTGTTCATTGACTACGGACCCCGATAACTGTCACTTGTTCTCTTACTGCAGTCGTTTCTGCTGTCGGAATCTCGCACATTTAGGAAAACGCAGAAAAACTGAAAAACGGCTCCGATGCCCATCATTTTCTTTCTCACTCGTACGGTTGGCGACCCAACACATGCAAATGCGCTTTAACCCACAAATAATCTCTAATCATCCTGAAATAAAGCCAAGCGTACGGACCAAAACTTCCGATTAGAAATGAATGACTTTAAGTTAGGCGAAGCCACAAGTGAAACATTAAATGTAATAGGCAGAATGACAAGACAAGGAATTCTCCCTTGTCTTTGTCGGTAATATCATTCTGCCTATATCTCATGCGCCGCTGTGCGGCTGCTGGTTGGGCTCGCGAGAGAGTCCATAAGGCACAACGGAACGAGTGAGTTCCGTAAGAACGATCGGTGATTGCCCCCTACCATTAAAACTAATATTGTGTTGTTTAAAATTAGCGCTTTTGAGGAAAGGAATTTAAAAAAGGCTAAAAATCGTAAGAACGGGTTACAGAAGTACACAAGGTCTACCCATGCAGGCAGCTGAGAAAATTAAACAGCAAAAGTAGATCTACTTATTGATTTTGAAGTGGATCCACGAGATCCTTCGACGATTTTCCGCTTTCGCATTGTCTGAAATGCAAAGGGGACCACCCTCGATTTCACCGAGTTAGACGTCGAATAAATTAAATATTTCATAAGATCGTGTGTTGACAGGTCGGCAAGTGACGAGTTACTTTGGATAGACTTTCCAGATGCAATCGCAAGCATGTCATTTTGAGTGTATTAAGGGAACTTTTCTTCGATTAAGTTATTGTGTAGTTTTTCGATAGGGTGTGTGAGAGAGAGGAGAGGAATGCACTTTATTTTGAAATCCTATGTTCAAAATTTTCAGCAAAAAGTTGGCTCCATTCACTATGGGCAGTAAATAAGTTAATAGATTATTCAAGAGTCAAAGTTTAACACAAATAAACGATTATTATGGGGATAGTTCAAGTCTTAGCTTCTGTATTTCTGTCTCTTCGCACGTAAGATAGCGCGCTAGGAATGGCAATACAGAAGCTCGATAAGCCGATGTGCGACAGGATATAAGACGGAAGTTGCGGCGCATCGGGCGGGAAGACTTGGCAGACATAAGATCGGAATGTAGGGAATGGGCAACGTCAACTAGAATTCGACCAGCAAATTGCTTGACCGCATTGAAGTGTCGTTGTAAGATAGTGTCAACTAAAAAAATATAAGAAACGCCAGCAGCAGAAGAGAGCATGCGGAGGATTCGTTTCAAAATTAAAAGATCCTTTTTTAACAAAGCAGGAAAAATGACAGGAGAACAGTATAGGATAAGAGGAAGAATGCAGACATCAATGAATCGCCAGACTAAGGGTTGAGGTGTGTGGTAGGAACGTAAACGACGAATGTAGTAAAGAAGTTTACGAACTTTAATAAATAGGGACTCAATATGGAGGGAAAAAGAAAGATTTGAGGACAAAGTAACGCCGAGATACCTGAAAGAGGATACTTCGTTAGGAAGAATGTCAGAGGAATCAGGGTTAGGAGAGGGTCGCAGTCGAAAAATACACTGAACGGATTTTTGGTTGTTAAGTAGGAGACCATTTTCCTCCGACCACGCTAGGACATGGTTTAGGCCGTCCTTTAGAGACCGGAGGTGTGTCTGACTTTTGAGAGGGTGTCCAACAACCACATCGTCAGCATACTTGACCAGAAGACAGTCATTAGGGGACCTGATATCATCAGTGTGGAGGGAGAAAAGGTGAGGGGATAGAATGGAACCTTGAAGAACACCGCAGTCATTGGGAAGGGTCGAAGATTTCCGCTTGCCAGATTGGACAAATTGGGTGCGGAAGGTAAAATAATCGCTCAGCCAAGAGACGACCCAGCCTGGACAGCCACATGCGGAGGTTTTGGAAAGGAGAAGAGGGCGCGGGAGGGTATTGAAGGCGGAGAAGTAATCAAGAAAAGCGCACGCATACTCGCGGCAACACTTGTCTAATGCTTTTAGAGCAGAGTGGACCACAAGAGCGACAGCATCTAAAGTACTCCGTTTAGCTTTGTATGCAAATTGTAAGGGGTCGGAAAAACTGGGAGAAAAAGGCTTTATGATATCAAGGGCAACTCTTTCAGCAAGCTTTAGTATTGTCTGTTGAATTCCAAAGTTTTCGTGCAATGCCACTGAATACTATACATTTTTTCTAACCCACTGCTCATGAAGATAGGTTCCGTGCCATTCCGTCTTTAAATTAAGTATTATCAGAAACTGACCGTACACAAAGTATTCTGCTATATGCTCGAAAGTTAACGTGGCCACTTGCAATGGGTCTTTTCATGGTTACTCATGGGGTGTTCGCTGATTGCATTAAAACAAAAGATTACCTGCAGGTTTTATTACGACCTCTTAGAGCGTGAAATCACGCAGATTTGACTTTATATAATAGATCAAATATATGGTTTTGTAAAGACAAGCTGCCTGTTCGATTCCTGTTTCCCGCTAAACGAAAATATTTTCAAATGCGGCAAGTTTTGTTTGGTAATTCTCAAATTTAAATTAACCCCCCCTCGTAGAAAGGCACGCATGGACGCACAAATGTAGTATGGGACACCTATAACCGCTCAAATACGTAAATATTTTGCCCGATGAGATCACTCAAGACACATTTTTCATACAAAAGGGACATTCCTCGGAACGGGTTAGGCAAAAACGTAAAACCCACAAGGCTTCAGGTGACACGAAGTAATCATCTTGATTCCCATCATCTTGAGGTTGTTCACATTGTACATACACCCGGACCTCGAACATTTGTCTTCATTCGCAATAAGTTTTTTTCGAGACAATGATAACACCTTCGAAATACCCCTAGGAAGACTCAGAAGACCAGTGGGTAAGCATGAATGTGCTCTAGATACATTCGCATTAGGTCAGTGCACTTGTATGGCAACAGGGCGTAAGAATGGTATGAAAGATCGATTGGAGTTCGTCTCTCCCTCCAAGTGGCGTGCGGGGGCGGGTTGGGGTGAGGAATAAGAGACAGTAGGCGCCTAGCCAAGAGTACGGGAAAACTGTCCGGCATTGTTCAGAAAAGG
The DNA here is from genome assembly GCA_902702965.1 of Spirometra erinaceieuropaei. NCBI lineage: Eukaryota > Metazoa > Platyhelminthes > Cestoda > Diphyllobothriidea > Diphyllobothriidae > Spirometra > Spirometra erinaceieuropaei. The sequence continues at coordinate 537,521 of CACRXP010000108.1, read as the reverse complement.
CGAGCATAACCAGCGTCATTCCAGCATTTCTGATTCCAGGTCTCCTGTAGCCCCCAACATGACCAGGAAGTAGTCAGGGAGAAGGAGACACGATCGTTGGAACAAGCGCCTTATTAGCCTGACTCTGTCTCTGATGATAGAGTCGAGTGAGAATCCGAAAAGTCAGGCTTGTAAAGCACTTGTTCCAGCGACCGCGTCTCCTGCTCCCCAACATGAACTCCCGTGTGATCTACAAGGTCCCACCGAACTACTTGAAGCCGGTGGGTCAGCGTCTGCTATCAAGCAACAGCAGACAAGACTGCCATCAGGTTACGAGAGTTGGTCTTGAGCGCAGAAAAGAACCTGGTGCAAGCCCCATGCCTGTCATGGCCAAGAGTCGGTTAACCGCGTTCACCCCTCATTCCCCATTGCTCTGGTGGCAAGACGATCGGAGGTGGGCGCAAGCAAAGTTGTTGGCAGAACTTAACGGACCGTCTGTGCGTAACACACACGGCCCGGCGCCCCCAAACACGTACTAGACCTTCTTGGGGGCGGTTGGGGTCTCACATGCTTGACAGTCCTATAAAGGCCATACTGGGGGCGGATGGCGTCTTAGTCCTGAGTGAAACTGAGTTATCCCACTGGCTGCAACCTTCCAATCCGCGACTGATAACGCGCCGTGATAGATTCGAGCGAGACAGATGAACAATTGCAAAGAATGAGCTAATTTGTCGCGAGGATGGACGTCCCACGGTCCCTGGCCTATTATTCAAATACCCGCCGTTCTTCCTGGGCCTGTGACTGAATAAAAGAGGCAGTACAATCACCCAGTCCGGCCTTGCTAAAAATCTATGAAAACGATCGAAGCATTCGACTGTTCGCCACCTGCAAACTGAATCGATTAAGCAAAACACCACACATAATAGGTTGATGAGACTCGAGGAGTTAAGATCTGGCCCTCTGCTAATACCATCAGACCATAAGTAGGCAGCGTTTGGTCCTACAGCCTTATCCGATTGATACCATATGGTAAGCTTTCTAAAAAATTTCAGTAGATGCGAGTACTCTGACTAAACAAATATCACGTATTTGCATCTTCCTTACCATTTGAACTCGGCGAGTGACTGTACCACGGGGGGAGGAGTGCTCATACACCGACCTCGGTCACTTCAGTTCAGTTTACAAGTGCTTCCCTGAGCGTGCTTCAAGCCATGCTTTCACCCTCTTTACTTTCCCTATCCAGCAGGTGGTCAAGTAGACTTGCTAGTGGAATTTTTCGGACGGTGTGGAACTCCGTCGGTTCTACCACAGTGGTCATGCACTGCGAATTGCCAAGTGATTCCCTCTATGGCCTTCGAGTTACCATTGCGTCCCAAGTATCCTCTTAATCCAGCGAGTGGCCGTGTCGGAGGAGAGTATGTACACGCCGCCCTCACTCGCGCTTCCCTGCACGTGCTTCGTGCTCTGCTTGCGCCTCCTTCCTCTGTAGCAGCCGCTCCAGTCCCCCCTTTTCTCCGGCTCCGTTTTGTCGGTCGATGGCCGCAACAAGCGTTGACAGGCCGCTGACACACGACCACCCACACCGGCTAGAATTGGGACCCCTCCTGTCCAGCTGCACTGACTCCCGGCTGCCCCCACAAACTAGTATCACCTCACGCGCGTTGCACGCTCTGGCTTGATACCCGTGAGGCCTTGTGATTATTCGTCCCCCTAATCCGTCCAATCTCATGACCAGCACTCCGCCAGTCACCCCCGCGTAAACTAAACACCGCGACTGACGCTCTTCGTGAATGGACGCTTCTCTCTGTTGCAAGCAAACAGTCAACTTACGGCAGCCTGCCCTGTGTGCAGAATAAACTAGTCCTCACAGCTCCCTGACTGCTGACATTAGACGAAACGAACTTATTGTTCGTGGTTTAAGTTGATCTCACATCCATGATCGCCACACCTCTTCCTAGTCCAGTGAGTGGCCAATTTAGGTATGTTAACTAATATCTTTTCAGTAAGCTAGCCATGTGGTATCAATCAAGTGGGGCTGCAAACCAAACCTAGCCCCATAAGTAGACAAAAGCCCGACCCAGGGGCGCTAGCCGATGTTCCGACCATCAAAACCCATTCCTAACATAACTCCGCAGCAGGAAAGCGGCCGGCAACCGAAGGAGACCACACCATCAAAAGCACCCCCGGCTATCCTTATATGAGATGTGGCCGGTATTTAATTGAGTTCCATCCTTCAACCAGCCGGTGGGAGAAGAATTTGGCCCGCAATTCGAGTGCGGCATATGTTATCTTCAATTTGTATTGGTGAACTCGAAGATTGGTCGTCCGCGCCACTTCGAAGAAATCGTCAAACTGAAGAGCACAGTCCAGCCCTCGGACGATCCTGAAGGTCACGATCATATCCCCTCTGTATTGTCTATAAGAGAGAGGAAATATTTTTGACTTCTCCAGCCGTCTCTCATAAGGTAAGCTACTTAATCCGCCGACTAGCTTGGTCGCTCTTCGTTGTGCGTTCTCCAGTAGGGTGTAATCATGTTTCGTCCAGGGACACCATGCCTGAACACAATATTCCAACATTGGTCGCAAGAGTGCTCCAAATACTCGGCCGAAAAGTTCTTCGTCAAAATTGAGGAAGGATCTTCTAATCGCGCCTAGGATACCCATAGCCTTCTTTGATACCTTGGCACAGTGAATCGATGGTTTGAGAGTTGACGTCATCCACACACCGAGGTCTCTTAACTCGTTGACTGATTCGAGTTGGTGACCTCCTATAAAGTAGTGAGATTCTAATCTCACCGGCCTCCTATTGCTCGATCGTAATCGGACAAGTTGGCCTTTGTTACGGTTGAGGCTAGGACACCACTAATCACACCATTGTTGCAAGCGATTCAGATTGACTTGTAACTGTACAGAGTCTTCCGGCTTCTTTATTTATTTCCACAATTTGAGATCATCGGCAAACATTACGCGCTTGCAGTTCAGACAGCCCAGGCAGTCGTTCACATATATTAAGGACAGAATTGGACCGAGAACGCTCCTCTGCGAAACGCCCCTGTGGACGGATGCCCATTCCGATTTAACGTTTCCGATACACACACGATGAGATCTGCCCGTAAGAAAATCAGCTGGCCATTTCAACAGATTTCCATTCATACCCACTCGACATAGTTTAAACATAAGTCGTCTGTGTGGAACTGCCAAAAGCCTTTCTGAAGTCAATGGTTTCGTCCAGCTCGCCATGGATACTAGGAGGTTAGTGAGACGCGATCGACCCCTTCGAGATCCATGCTGATGTAAACTGAGCAAGTGGTTTTCTTCAAGATGCCACATCAGCTCCGTTTTTATTACCTTTCCCATCAACTTGCAACAGATGCTTGTGAGACTGACTGGTCTGAAGCTGTTTGGGGTTGTTCTCTCGCCACCTTTATATATGGGGCTTATATTTTCCTCCTCCCAGTCGGTAGGCAGAGTCCCGGTCTCCATCGAAGTTCTGAAGATCCTGGATAACGGAGAGGCCAGTTGGTCGGAGAGTTCATTCAGCACTTTTGCGAGCACGCCGTCCGGACCAGGGCATTTAGTGGACTGTAGTTGACCCAGGTTTCTCCTTACTGCGTCTGTTGTGAAGTCCACCGTGTTAATTGTATTGTTTGATTTGACAATTTGGGGATAAACTCTTTCATCAAAAGCTGGCTTCTCGGTGTACACGGACGTGAAGAAATTGGACATGTTCGCCTTATCTGAATTGTCAGACAACGTATTTCCCTGGCGATCTGTTAGACAGGGAACGCAGTCCCCGATGCGTTTCGCCTTATTCACGTATCCAGAGAATTTTTTGAAATTTTGCGAATATTTTTTAGGTTTAACTCAAATTCTGCCCGTTCTCTACTTAACAGACTCCAGCATACATTTCTGTTTTTTGAAGTTAACTAAATTCTCTGGTTGTTGACATCTGGCGTACTTCTTCAAGTCTCCTTTCCAAGTTAAGGTTCTTCTTTATTTCTGACGTCACTCACTCTGGCCGGGAAGTGCGCGGTTTCCTCTTAAGTGGGCAACATCTCTCTACCAAGTGCTGCATTACGTCCTTGAAAAAGAGCCAATCGCTTTCTGTGTCAGGTCCTTGTGCTGCATTCCAGTTCACCTTCTGTACCAGATTTTTCATTCGAGGATAATCCCCTTTCCATACATTTCTTTCCTCAGCAGCTCGAATTTTGGGGTACAGAATAATGACTATACTCCCAAACAAGAACCTGAAGGAATGAATCACCGGCTACGTTCTCAGCGCTTTCCAATATTTCTTTCCAACCTCCCCCCACGGAGACCTTACGCGGACAGAAGTGCAGTGGATATCGGCGCAAAAACTATATCAGTTAACTGCCCAGGCAGGAAATAGAATCCACAGAACATATAATTGCGTAGTTACCCTTGTTCCGGGCAGCCATCATGGCCAGCCTGGCGTCATTGTCTAAGGCCTCGCTGCCTCAAGGTCATTCTCCCCGTTGTAGTGAGCCGTTCCAGACGTGCTGGCCTGCGGCCACGCGAACAACTTCGGCTGCCCACTGTGTCACTTGAACGCGTCACCGCCGTGTAACCACAACCTAAGCCACTGGGACGCCATCCCTGGGCAAATGCAACCCACACACCGATTGGAGAGCGCTTGAGCTTGGCCCACGAGCCTACCGAAGCGGCTGCTACCACTGTCTCAGGTGTCTATCAGGCATGACTGAACGCAGTCAACACCTGCCCTGGCTTCGCCAGCGGTCACTGCCGCCTGAAGGGACGACCCCAGGTTCTGTACACAGTAAACCCTTCATTCTGTCGCTACACCCTCACACGCGAATAACAGTCTACCCGAAACTGCGATTCGGAAAAAAGGAACAAGACGTGATAGATAGAGTTAACTTCCTGAAAACAACAGAAGAAAGTGAAAGAATACTGTTTTTTCTTGCACCAAGCGTCCAAAGCACCTGGCGTTCCCCACAACGAAGTCAGCTTATCAGTAGTTGTTTAACGAATGGGGGGGGGTGTGGAAATCCGGGTGGGAGAGGGGTCGTCGGCGAAAGCACATGTACAGAGC
>CACRXP010000108.1:519621-532232 GCA_902702965.1 Spirometra erinaceieuropaei | reverse complement strand
GTCGCGCATAACTCGGCGGCGTGCTAATTTCTGGCTGGTGCACGGACTCGCTTGGCGAGACTGGTCTTCGGGTTTTCGGTTCTTTTTCAGGCATGACCGTCGGACGAGAGGAACGGTGCGTCATGTTCTGGGCCGTCCACGGTCTCAATGACCAAGGAATCACACCGATGGGCAAGGTTCTGACTGATAGGCGTCAGTCATATGCTAGACTAACGTCGACCAGCACCGCACCGGTTGCACTCTCACTTGACAACCCCCCTCCGTGATGCAGATGTTGATCGAAGTCAAAACGGTCGGGCAGGAATTGAGACGTGCAGGAGCTGCACAGAAGTATAAGTGAAGAAGAGTCCCGAACCGGAAAATTTCGTTTATTGTCCTGAGCTTTCCCACTCGTACAGGAGTCCATCGTCAGAGGTAGTAGCAGCAACAGAACAAGCGACAGTTATAAGGCATGTAGACCAATAATCGACCGACGACGCAAGACTGCAGGTGACTATGAAGGACTCTGTACGCCGGAGCCAGATCGATAAATCGATTGACTTAGTTCTAACCCGAGGTCCAGGCTTCAATCAACTCTCGGCCTGTTTTGTTTCCGGCGTGGGCGACTATTTTGGTGGCTGCGAAGTCATACTCGTGACCCATTTCGTAGGTATTGGCTGCCACTTGTGATAATGAGTCGCCTCGTCGCATAGCCAGCTTATGTTCGTGTACGCGCGATCCGAGCATTCGCCCAGTCTGCCCTGTGTAGTTACAAGGACAATTTTGACACGGAATGCGATACACTACTCCAGATTGCTCACCAGGCTTTAGCCGATCTCTGATTTTCATGACCCTATTGCGCATGGTGGCGTTGGGGCGGTGTGCAATTACAACATCTATCTCGCAGCAATGCGCTCGGTCGCTTCTAAAATGCCCATGATGCATGGCAGAGTATGCCATATCGTCGGTGGCGTTGATGTCCGACTCCACTGGTGGCGACCGCGTAGGCAGAGGCTTATGAATGCCCTCGGATAGCCATTTTGCTCAAACTGATCGCGGAGATAATGGGTCTCACGTGCTCTGACCTCCGGTTTGCTGCAATGAGTTTGAATCCGTTTGAAGAGCGTCTTTACACAGCTTCGTTTGTGAGCCACCAGATGGTTGCTGTGAAAACTGAGAAGCTGTGTGGTGTTCGATGTCTTCCTATAAACTGTCGTTTCAAGTTCATTGTTAAGGTTTCGTCTGCCAAGCACATCTCCCGCAAACTCGATCAATCAATCTGGCGCCGGCGTACAGAGCCCTGCGTAGCCACCTCCAGTCTTGCGCCGTCGGTCGATGATTGGTCTACATGCCTTATAACTGTCGCTTGTTCTGTTGCCGCTACTACCTCTGACGATGGACTCCTGCACGAGTCTGAAAGCTCAGGACAATAAACGAAGTGTTCCGGTGCTCGACTCTTCTTCTTCTTCACTTATGCATACACCGGGAACTCGAAATTTCGCCTTCATTCGTGAGAAGTATGTTAGTTCAACACCCCGACCACCCACAACAGGCTGTGCTGTAGATGTGTTGGGACGGAACCGGAGCCACACTGACTCACTTCGCGGGTTTGCTTGGCTGTGCCGGGTCTGTGCGTGCCCATAACTACCGCCATGAATGCGCGTGGTGACGCATATTAGACGTAGGCCTTCGTACCGCGCCAGCTAATGCGTCCAAGCTCATCACTTGTTGGATGACAAACTCGGAGAGTCGACTGGTGCGAGGCCGACAGTGAGGAATCCACATTCACAGCAAATCAGCGTATTCCATGCTATAATAAATGTGGTGCGCTTGGATCTAGCACGTGTCACTAGGAGTTGTGGCTTGAAACGCTGCCAACTGACAGGATAGCAACCCATGAGACCGAGCTGCCCTTACAGAAGCCTAGTGCGCGTAGCAGAGGCCAGGTCGTGCGTGGCACGCGTAGACGCGTTGTTCAACATTGTTGGCGCCGGCGAACGGCAAGTCGATGTCGTCGATGCAAGTCACCACCGAGCCCCACCCGGGACACCTGCATGGTCCTCATTGCTACCGATGGATGAACCGGAGAGGAGCTGGCCAATAGGAAAGTCAGGCTCTTAGTGAGCCTGCACTCACCATCATTCTGAGGGGACCAATGACAGACATGGGGAAAAGAGGGGGGTAAGCAGACCTACTGATCTTTATGGAGCGCAGATAGAGGAGTTCGGCTTCGTGGTAGCGGTTCATGTGGTAGTTGTAGAGACTGGCCAGGTGTCCAACGCTCAGACCCACCTCGAAGTCGTTTGGACCGAGCAGGCGCTCCTTTATCATGATCGCTTTCAGGTGCATCTCCTCGGCGGCCTGTGAAGGGCAAGGTGAAATTAAACGAGCGAAAAGGACGGGGACAGGGGGCGGAGAAAGTTGTTTTTTGATGCTGGCTCGGAACAACCCTTACCCCTCCCCCGGATGCCAAAGACGCAAGGAGAGCTACCTTTAACTACCACTAAAAAGCGAGTTACAGGAAGCATTTGAGAGGAGAGGAGACTCGATTGCTGAAAAGGGAACTTTATCTGGCACAAGCTATGACAAACGTCCGCACAGCAAGGTCTCAGAAGCCGTCGGCCGCCTTCTCACATCATTACATGAACTAAAGTCATTCGTCCGACCTGGTACAGCTTTGGGCAAAACGAGGCTGATTCGGGCGCGAGTGACCAAACACACATCACCCCGGGGGAAGAGGACGGACACCAACTGTCAAAACGTGACTTGCCACTCCTCCACGGAACTCGGCCAGGCCTTCAAGTTCGACGCGGCCGACCGCCTGGGGCCTGATTCTCCAGCTCGAACTCCCTCGGCAAGCACAACGATCTCCCACCTTTGCCAGGCCGGAGTAATTAGTAATAACGCGAATGGTGCGCGGGCAAACACCGTTTCCAGTGGCATATGTTCCTAGTCGCCAGGTGGATACCTGCGCGGACTCTTGACTGAGTTCTAAAGCGCAAGCAACGATACTAGTAGGCCCAATAACCTGATCGATGAACGCCTTTCTTGTTATAGTTAATATATACCTATGTGTAGTAGATCAGAGGTGGTGTACATTCCGAGTTGATATAATGAAGAATGGAAGAGGTTCTTCGGAAAAGTCGAGTTGTACTCGTGAATTTTCGAGCTGGTGACACCGACCCGTTGTCAGACGAAATGAAAACAAGGGAGAAAGTTAGGTTATCACAGTAGACCAGTTGGCGCGACAGGACAGACAGACCATTGGTGTGTGAGGGAGGGTGGTCGAGAAGTCATGGTAGGTCCCTGAGTAAGAGGAGAGGGGAGGGGAGAGGAGGCACGACAACTACGCCGCCCTGTGCTGGAGGGGGAGGGTGGATCAGTTGGACTGCGGGCGGCTGTATTCGCAGGCTTTTATGCGTGATGAGGGCAGGGGCCAGTCAGTCGTGAACGTAGACCCGCATAATGGGATCCAAGTTAATATGGCGGTTGATACTACCCGCACTGGAGTACCAAGCCCCAAGAAATTTCCTAGCTCGTTTTGTGTTAGCCATGGCGATGACGACAGTGCCATCCCAATTGAATCGGTGGGCAAAGAAGAGGGAAGGGGGGTCTCGCCGACGGATACCTAGTTTGCCTTCATTGATACGGGTGTCCAGGCGTCAACCCGTGTGACCAACGTACACGCAAGAGCAATTTGCGCACGGAATGCGATAACAATTTCCCCTTGGGGGTGGCTAAGGTCACCCCTAAACCTCCCTTGCTCAGACGAAATTGGGCCTCTCCACCCACGACGTGTCAGAGATTGCGTGAACCGCGAATTACATAAGTCATTGTTTTGCGGTCCACAGTCAATCAACAACCACAATAATTTTCCCCCTCCCCAGCCAGTGTGAAGACATTACCTTGTCAGGGTCAGTAGTTGTATTAACGGACGCGAATGAACACTGCCATTAATGATAGTGTTTGTAAGCCAAATGGGCAAGTGATTTTCATGGTAATCACTAACTCCATCGGGGAGGACTCGACCGTTAGGAGGCGGACAATCAGACGATCGTCGCACCAAATGCGAACATCCGCGATGAATGCGAAACATCGATCATTCCTACGTGAGTGCTTTGACAGGTGTCGTGTTGTGGACGATCCGTCAAAGTGTGTTTGTTAAACGCTTCGACCATCAGGTCGATTTAAGTGTCATCAACCTTAGGTCTCCGCAATTCCAAATCCTACGGCATTCGCACAGAGAGGGTTTGTTCAAATGGCAAAATTTCTGCCATCGCTGCATTTCTGACTCCTCGTCAACAATGTTGCTCCTATACAACCTGCTATTCCGTCCATTGGATCGTCTGGAGCTATATTGCGAAGCCCTAGATACATTCTACCGTATTCAGCTCGTTTTGACTGACGGAACAGTGTTGACGTCCCCTGCTTTTCTGGCATAGCTGACGCTGGCAGCGATGCTTTGTGAGTAGTCAGACTGGCTCACGGCGCGCTTTTTCTGGGCTGCGCTGGGTCCGCACACGCCCACAACTACTAAAGTGCCCGTACGTGGCACGCCTTAGACACGCACGCTTCCCACGCACCGCGTCAGAAGCTGCGCCTAATGCTACCACCCCATTGGTTGGCAGGTTTGGGTGGTCGACTGGAGTAGTGCGTTAGGCCGACAAGGAACATCGGCACATTCTTCATTATAATAAGCCGGAAGAGCTTGAATTTGTCCCGATAAGCTAAAAATCGTGGTTTCGTTGGTTGCCAACTGACAGGGCAACTCGATCACTTCCAGGAGAGGCAGATTGCAGTGGTTCCGCCTTAATGTGACCTATAGTACGTGACCAACCGCGTGAAACCTGATGACTGGAACTTATACGAGACTTTTTGGACGTCTTAAATGTTGCGGATTTTGCTCGCTCCTTCAAGAAAATGTCTTTTTCTTGTGCAGAAAATGTGTCCACGTAATCTTTTTATCAAGAAAGGTGCTCATAAATTTGAGCGATGTACGTTGAGATGTATTTGGGCAATTTCTCAGGCTAATACCTGTTCTAGACCACGATTTCGTATCTGAGCGTGGTTTTCTTTGAGAAGTGAGTAACTTACTTCCGAGGGTTTTCACTAAACAGAGCTTGCCGCACTTGAAAGTTGATTTTTGTCCGATGCTAACCGCGAGAAGCAGTTTACTGAAGCACAGGTTATTTTTAGAGAGCCAGACGTTTTACCGAATTTTAAAAGCCAGACTAGCGAATCTGTGCGATTTGGTGTCCTGAATAGAAGTACTAACGCAACAGGCAATCCTCCGTTTAAATAGACCGAAATTCTTTTGCTATTTAGAAAATTCTATGTTCTGACATCAAAGCGACTATCACCGAATAGTTCTTTTTAGTTTTGAACATACGAAACCTTACTTTTTGTGCGGTATACTTTTAGGGTGTACGTAATTTAGGAGTGGAACGAGCAAAACATTAACGTTTTCAGCAAAATATCAGTATTTATATAACCACTTTACCGTGCACTCATAATCGTAAAAGGCAGCCTAAAAGTGAGTAAAAGTAGCCAAGATAGACGCGATATACAGAGAAAAGCATGCTCTTACGTTTGTGGCGGGAAGATTTAGTATTTTTAGCAACGCAAAGGAAAAGGCCAAAAGTGTCCATTTTTTTCCCAACTTCATTTTTAAAAAGGTAACTTATTAGAGAAACTTCTTTAACTGATCGAAGTCATATTTGTAGTTGACTTTTTTCGTGGGCGTTCATCCTATTCGACGATGAGATATCATGTTCGGGTGAGTATTCAAATGTGACCAAAACGAGCAGTTACATGAAAAATAACGCCAAAACACTCACTACGTTGGTAAACGCCTTCAAGAAGTGTCTTATTTTAAAGGTTTCAACAAACAAATAACATAGAATCTGTCTTTAAGGACAATTGTTTAAAAACAGAAAATCATGAAGTATTCAGCGATATTCCAAGGCCGACCTGAAAACCTGCGTAATCCAGAAAGAACGAAAAGTACAAATTAATTTCACGGAAATTGTCTGTTTGCAAATACACCTGTCAAGTCTGTTTATCAGGCATGTACCCGGCTGGCAACATGCCTCCTTATGAAAAAAATATTCCTATAACGTCCGTATCGGTGAAATCAAGCAAAACCCACTCCGCCATATTGAAACGCATCTCAACCAATGCCAGAGCTTAGAAAATACAACAAATTTTCAATAAGCAGTTTTGGAATCTTTACTCAAAGTGTAGGCTGTTGGCAAGCCACCATACTTGGCAGTACACTGATTTTAAAGGATATTTAAATGCAATCCGCACTAAAGGGTTGTTTTCAGAGGTTATTTTATTTGTGTTGCCGTATTTACTCAGTGTTTTGCCTGGACAGGCTTCCTGTACATACAGAACTTAAATTTACACAAGTTAACCCATTTTGACGTTTGTGGAATTCTCTGTATTTCTAAAAAATGTTATTTCTAAATAACGTAGCAGTACCTTTAATAATTCTTTTATGATTTTAGTTCCCTTGAAGTCTGATCCATGCATTACTGTCCGTTTGGGAGTGGATAGGAATAATTCGCAAATGTCGACACCTCTCATCAGTTAGGTAGCCTACTGCATTATCGCTCGTTTGAGAGTCCCGCTGCCCGGTGTGCGCAGTTGGAACCAGGCCGCGTGAGGCACGCGTAGAGGGACTGTTCAGCCAATGCGCTCGTGCTCCTACCTGCTGCCCCCCCCCCGACACGGTATTGCCATCACAGCTGGGTGGGGGAAGTAGGTGTGGTAGAAGCTTCACAAGCCCACCGCACTACAAGGAAATTCGCACGCAAACCACCGGTGCTACGCCCACTCCGTGAGGCAGGCGATGGAGGTCGTCGATTTCGATGCTCGAGTTGCCGCTTATATCTCCCAATTCCACCACATCACTTTAACAGGGCTTGACGCTTAAAGTGGTCCCTTACACCTTATCCTGTAATAATTTCAACTTTTTTCGCCCCCCTCCTAACCGACATTGTGATTTAAACGGATTCTGTGCTCTGTTATCTGCATCCAATACCCTTTCTACTTTCCCCCTCAATGCTTTCGCTCCGGGCTGATTGGATGGTCAAACTGGTCAGAATGAGGCATGTCCTTTCCATTTTCGATGTAACAGCAGCAGCGGATTTTCCTTGTTCAGGTTTATAAGACAGTCAGGATTCTGCGCGTTAAAATTCCCTAAGCCTTTCCACTGCTGCTGCTCAAATGGATATCCAAGTCGCTCTCACCCTAATTAGTAATTCAACACCTGGACGGACATCTTGTTAAAAATGTTAAGTAGGATGAAATGCATGATCTCCCACGCGAAATACATGTTTCCAAGTGACTAAATGCCCTAACCGCCATAGGCTTACTCGCATAGTCGGCAGCCATTGAAGCCGCGCAGCATGCACATACTCTGTCTATTTACTAAGTAGGTTAAAAGAAACCCTAAGCGCCGCCCGGATTGGTGTCAACAACCAGAACGGAAAAGCACCGCGGCTAAGGCAACAACCTACGAGATTTAATTGGTTGCATGCATTAGGAAGCGCAACGGCCAAAAATCAGGCATAAACGAACCTTGTTGTGTTCCATGCTCTGGAAAAGACGTCCAAGATTTCCGAAATGCTTGGCAGTTTGGATGTTCCATGTCCCAAAGGTCTAAAAACAGATATATGCTAATTGAAGCCATGGGATGACTACTTCGGGAGCAAAATGCAACTATTAGTAAAAACAACCGAAGGGGGTATGATGACAACTGAAAGTGGTGGTACTTTTATCGTATTCAACGGGAAACAGGCATAAGCTGGGAAGCAAAAAACATTTCGCCACTGTCTGTGGTTCTGGCCATATGAGAAGCGTCTGCTATGCCAGGATCAGAAAACTATGGCTCTTACAGCCTGGTGTGCACTGGAAGTTCTCTGGCACCTGGCTATCTGCCGGTGGACGTGATTGCGCTCCTGCCGGGTATAAAGGTCATGGTTGTCCAGTCATTCTCTTCTGTATGACCCGTTGTTGTGCTGCTATTGGTTAAAATCCTGGCCAAGCGTTTGTTGTGGACCAGGGGGTGTGGTGGCACCCCTAGACGCGGGTCCGGTCTTGAAACCCACCTGCGCCCTCCCCCCACCTCCGGTCTTTTTGACCCTGTCTTGACACGGGGTCCAGGTGGGTAGTGAGAGTGTGGTAGATGCTGCGCAAAACTACTATCACTATAAACTAATTTCACGTGCAAGTCGACGTGCCTGCTTCACCTTTATGTGGAGCACACGGTGGACGTCGTCGGTTGCGACGGTCAGACTGTCATGATAAGTAGTGAACCCCACGCAACAGTGAGGAATGTTTTTCGATGTACCTGGGTTAATTTTTAAAACGGATTTGCTGCGAATATCTTCCGATAGCTGTAAAAAGTACATTTGGGAAGAATGGTTCACTTTCCTTCTCTGATTTTAAGCGCCATATCAACTTAATCGTCTCTTACCAAAAGAATATACAGCAATCTGTTAAATTAACTTGATGGGAACTGGTGCCTGTAAAATGTTATAAGCCCTGTGTGACGTCTTTTTATCCGAGTACAGAAATATACGACTTTACTTATAGGGAGAGCATACAGATTGTAGTTAAGAAACCCTAAACATAAGTGTCTGACTCGAGGGGTCTGACTAATAAGCAGCCTTGGACCATGAAGTGGTGGCGCCCTCATGCCTGGCTGGATACTGATCTGGCAAATCGGTTAAAAACCCTAGAGACGCAGCGAATGTTCTCGGACAATATAGAAGGTGTTCGTCGTCCTTCTCTATCGAATGGGTTCACGTAATCGCTGTCCAACAATTCATGGCTTAAGGGAGCTACCAAAAAGCTGTGATCCATGCAGCCTCACTGGACTAGGCGAGGTTCAATGAAGTCGGAAGGAGTTAATTAACCACCCGACAGCAATGAGCTGAATTTCTATGAGCACAAATGGCTAAGAGTCGGGCTTACTACCTATTCCCTCTCCCATGCATCAGTCGTCTACCCGAGTCTTTCAGCAAACTGTAGACTAGTGGGCATGGTGACTGACTAACGCATGCAACACACCTGTAGGACTCGCATACAGGCAACAGAGGCGACAGTAGCGGACGTGAATGCTCTGTGAGAAGCTACAACGAGTAGGTAGTGTTTAACGGTTTTCACTGAACGTGAACAATCCTACACCTCTAAGAAGGCCTGTCTTGTGTCCCAGTAGCGTAAGCTGCAAAAAGTACAGGGAGGGGGGGGACGAGGTGAATGAGCGTCAACTAATCGTGTAGCGTGAATAGCAAAATGCGCGCCCAAGGCAGAGCAGGTGCAAAGAAAAATAGGACCTATCCAGGTCCAAAAAAGGCCTACGCGTTCGCAGAGATCCAAGGACTGCATGTGTAGATCGCGAGCCGTGTAGAGGTAGGACTTTGTGCGACTTGGATCATTATCGTCCAGCGCGATCTCCTCCAGAATTAGAGCTGTGTTACAAAAAAGGAGGAGGACCACTCTCACGCGGGGAATTGGTGTTGCCAAAAAATCACAAAAAAGGAACAAATTGCATCCAGCGGTTGGAAAGAATTTGAGATTAGAAAAAACAAACGATGAGGGAAACGATGAGAATGACCATTTCTGGCCCACATGTCCTCCTCGGCCAAATCGTACCAAAAGTAATTTATTTCCTCAGGAAAGATTGATAGAGTTTGAAGGGCAATTTGATAATTATGCTCATAGTTCAACGGAGGAATTCTTGTACTGGGCAGATCAGACGGCCCTCAAAGCCAGAGAGGATATACTTATCTTGGAAAACTGCTCCGACCTCCCAGAATAACGAGGTGTTTGAAACTGCTGGGCTGCTTCGTTTGTTTCCGTGAAACAGGTTATATTGGTTGCTCGAGTCGGCGTCCATTCAAAAGAATACGAGAGCCCCTCCCGGCATGGCTGGGAAAGGCGCATGTCACCGATTCCGGGCATCGTGTTGACCCCGATGCAGCTTTTCATGTGATTTATAAGGTCAAATCGATTTACTCTAAGCTGCTAGGCTAGCCTCTGCTAGCAACAGCTGAAAGGGCAGCTTTTAAGTTACGAAGGCTGGTCTTTTGTGCGCAGAAGAACCTCGTTTGGGCTCCGCGCTTACCATAGTCAAAGGTCGACTAACTGCATAGAAATCTCCGCGACCTTCCGCTTTCATCCCGCCCCTGGCATTGACTTTTTTCATCCTTCCCCCCATATTCTCAAACCCTGACTATGTTTTCAGACAAAATTAATCGATTTCTCTGGTTCCTGGGATGTTTGACTTGCACGCCCTTCGCATATAATCGTACTAGTCTGGTGAGGATTTATCGAAAACATACGAACGCAAGTTTCACGCTAGATTAAGCGTCCCGCACGTAGAGTTATTCTCTTAAAGATTCTCTTTTTTTCGGAAAGGAGGTTTTCTACAAAACTGATACAAGGGATGAACACTGTGCCCACCCCTTCTAAGAAAACTAGTTAAAATAATACAAACACCGAAAGATGACCGAAGAAACGTCTGGCACTCAAGCAGCTACTTTTCCCATGTGGATTTGTCACGGGTGGTTGGAACGGTTTTCGATAGAGTGCAGTAGTGTCATGTTACATTTCTTAGCTGAGAACAAGTAACAAAAGCAGGTTATGCAGCACAAAGGTCGGAATTGTTATTGAGGCATATCGACTTGCCTTTAACGCGGTTGGCGGAGGCCGCCTGCATGCAAACTTCGTACTGAAGACGCTTCAGGATAGTTCCGGCGACATCTGCACACTCAATGGCGTACGCAAAATCGCCAGAACTGTACTCCAGCACGTAATAGGCGTATGCGATGTCCTCCAGGGCCAGAGCCGCCATGATGCTGGCACCCGGCAAGCAGTCCAGAATGATTGCCAAACCCAACTGTTGGATAAAAATAATAACCCAAATATGTTTACTTACAACTCAACAGTAGAGTGGTTTGTGAACTATTCATCCCACAGCGAGTCACGCAACGGAGTAAATGCGTGCGTGACAATGTCAGATGACGCGTGTGCGTGTGCACAAAAGCGGGTCACCTGACAGGCGGCGTATTAAAAAAAGTTGAAAACAAATGGCCTTATGGAACAGGCTGTAATCGGAGGTCGGTAACGGGGGGCAGAAAAAGAACTATTCGAGACCATTTCGCCGAAGTAAAATGGAGGCCTCGTGATGGCAGTCACGTCCTAACGCGCCGGCTGCGCAAGGCGGCCTAGCCTCTCAACCCACATTTACACGCGTGTGGCCAGAGGAAAACGGTTTTAAGCGAGAACCGTTAAGACGTCAGTTACATAAATTCTCGCGAGGCGTTTTGTTAGAAAAGATCGACCTGACAAATCCCTTCTTCAAAAATACGCTGCGCAGTGGCGACACAAATTTACAAACTGTCAATAACTCTGGTGGTGCATGGATCTATGAGTTCCAGACGATGTTAGTAGGACAACGGTGCCTACGACGGACATGTGACAAGTTTTAGAGCTTTATGAACTCGCCTACGGTTATGGTGGAAAATGTGTCCACTTGAACTTCACAGCGGCGCAAATTTGTGGAGTCAGTGGTAAGGCGCCGTCCTATAGCAAATCTCCAGCCCTGTGGGTTTTCCATTTCCCCTCATAAATGCTCCAACATGAGGGACAGATGATTAGAAAGTACGGGCAACCAGAAGGGATACTATGGTAGCCGATCGCGTCACGGGACCTGCTCGTTCCGATGTGTCCCCACTAGCAGCCGCACAACAGCTGGTGATATCGGCAGAACAACATTACCAACAAAGGCAAGGGAGACTGGAATGACCGTTTCTGGGTTGTTGGCCATCATCAGTCAGGCATAGCCCGGCCGCAGGTCTCCGCAATCCCTGAGGTTCGAACCAGCGTTCTGTTAGCTAGGAGTAGAGCGCCCTAAGCATTAAGCCACGGGCTCGTCGTCCTGTCAGCTGTGATCGGATCTATTAGCAATGGTAGATGGGCGCCTGCCGATCACGTTACGGGACCACCTCGTCCAGATGTGCCTTGCACCTCACTCTATAGCCCCGCCAGCAGCCGCACAGCGGCTGTTAGTAAAGGCAAAAAGGATACTTGCTGCAAATTGGCTCCGAACAGATGTATGCAACAAGGTATGGCCTGACGGCGATAATTGTGACAGCTGCAGGAGAGAATACCGAGCAGAACCTAAGCGCGATCGACGATCAGAACTCTTCTTATAGCAAATGTCCTCGGGTTCTGGGTCAGTTCTCTAATTTCAACATTCTGTCTTAACAACGATTCTAACCTTTTAGGTCACGGAATTTATAAATACTGTTTCTCCAAGGAAAACTTACGGCTTGTCGGTAGATGGTATGTTCACAAGATTTACATGGACGCCTACAGTGCGTCCTTAAGTTTCACTTTTTTAAATTGGCACTGAATACCGGCAAATAGTTGCGTCAATGTCGTGAGGTCCGGTCCCTGGTTAGACAGTGTGGGACAGGGTCCTACTGGTGGTTTGTGATAGGCGCAAAACTGGTCTTCTTCTCCGCAAACCTGCGCAAGTGAATGCTCCTTACTGTCATACCGAGGTACGACCATAGTACATGGGCATTTTTGATTACTTAAACGACTGTGGTGGGTGG
>CACRXP010000108.1:508900-518988 GCA_902702965.1 Spirometra erinaceieuropaei | reverse complement strand
GGTGGTGGTGGTGGTGGTGGTGGTGCCTTAAATACCTACCCATAACAGTTTTGTGTTATGTCGCCAACCTAGGCTTCCGATGGCATCGGTTTAGAATGCAGCGTTAGTTTCTTTCTGGGAACGGAGAAAATGTTATCACTGTCGAGGCGTATAATTCTTTTGTAAAAAACGATAAGCAGCTAAACGAATTGCAGTGCAGGGGATACCGGCTTCAAAGGCATAGTCCTCCTTGCGATTACCCCAAGCAAGTCAGTATGCCGTCGAAAGAGGCTAAACCTTCTCATAGCTCCTCCAGACAGCTAACCTCGCTATGGCGATGTACGCGCCGCAAAGATTTGCACGCCTATAGTCCGCATTCGTGGCTGCAGCAGTCTACGAATGACATTCGTCCGACTCCTCTGACGCTTTCGGCCTGCTTATCGGAAGTCAGCTGCTGCCGACAACGGCCATAGTCTGTTTTGACGCCCCTGGGACGCGTTCATGGAGGGGGGCGGGGGGCGGAGTGCTCGGCCCACATACCTCCAGATAAAGACGCCGACCCGTAAGAGACACTTTGTCCCCGACAAAGAAAAAAGAAACTGGTCGGTAAAATATTTGGCGACGCTGGGCAGTTAGGAGGGAAGGGGCGGGGGAGGGGGACATGATTACCCGGTAGATGCTCGCAGCTCTGTGGGTCTTGTCCGTGTTCAGAAGCAGGCAGCCGTACTCTAACAGGAGATTTGCGTAGGTGACGTTCTGCCTTCCGAGGTGTTTCCTGTGAAGAGGAGGCACAAATACCTTTAGACGGCGCAATCACGTGCCTATTACGGGGAGCAGAGACATTACTAAAACCTGTCGGGACAGAGCTGTGACTGCACTGGCGAATTTTCTTAGATGTGTGTCCAGCCAGGAAAGATTACTTACTTGTAGCGGAACACAAAATCGAGATGGGATGTTAGTTTTTGTTAGACAGTTGTTTTACAGTCGCCTTCAATGGCATGCATTTTTGCGCCCATTTTCACCGCTTGAACATGAACATCTCATTCTCTGCACTCGTTTTGCAGGTGACGAACTCCCGAAGAGAATATCTGGAGTTAGGCAAAAAATCTGGATCGTTAAAATGCGCGGGAGGCTCAAACGCATATAAGTGAAGACAAACGTTCGGGGAGTAGTCAAACTACCCCCGCAGTATGAATTTCAACGTTAACAGGCAGGGTAGAGGTCAGAACATTTCACTGATAAGAAGTTTTGGCTTCCTTCTACCTGCTACCGGAATTGCGGTGGTTATGGCATGAGAGCTCCACAGTAGGTGTGCTAATTCATGAAATGCTAACCGAAATTCTGAAATTCACATTCGTTTTAAAAGGATTACATAAGTAGGATTGTAAAATTAATTATCATTCAGCATAATTCTATAATAATTCACTTATCTCGGGATGCCGGCTTTCGAAAGGGCTTCTTTCCGGCCTCTTGCAAAAAATGACTACATAAGTAGCATGCAGTTTTCTGATTGGTTTTCGATGCTTTTAAAAAATCAATTATATCTCATGGAAAACGCGCTTAAAAATAAGCATTCTTCTATTTATTTGGTAGAAAATTGCGCTTTCTTCATATTTTATACCCGAAAAAGTGTATAATCCCGCTTTTTTAAAACTTTTCCAATTCCCGAATAATTTTGAACCCGACCCGCCGTTACACTTGCATTCAGGGTTTCCAAACTACAAGCCGTATATTTTCCGCAAACGGAAAACCATCTATTTCTTTACAGTATCAAGAGAAGACCATATAGGGTTCATAAAATTGAGCAGTGGATTTAAGCCATATTGTAAACTTTACGAGACACAGTTGTAAATGCAGAGACACGATGTTTAATGAACGGGCATTTCAAGGTATTAAAAAATCTCATAATTGGAAACTTTTTTAAAACTGAATTATACCCTTTAGTCGAGTATAAAATTGGCAGAAGACGGAATTTTCTACCAAACGAGTAAAAGAATGAATATTTTATGCGTGTTTTCCACGAAACATAGTTGATTTTTTAAAGGCACCGAAAACCAATGGGAAAAATTAATACCCCTTAAGTAGTCATTTTTTACAGAGTGTGGTTTCCACATGCTGTCGGAAAGGTGTTCGTTCGAAAGCTGGCATCGTAGAATTATGTTGGATGATGATTAATTTTACAACCCTATATAAGTAACCCTTTTGAAACAAAAACGCATTTCAGAATTCCGATTAACATTTCATGAGTTAGCACACCCACTGTACAGTGACGGCAGCACATCATACACGCAAAAAACACCGAAACCAGTGAAAATTCACCTAGCAGGTCACTGATGCTGTAAATAGTATCCGAAAAGAAAACTTGTTTACCGAAAGGTGAAAAACACCCTTCCGGCTGCAACGCCGCTTGTTATCACGTTTGCACTCTTCAAGACACCATCATAATCCTCTTGTCTTGTTCCTGCAAAAAATCGCAAACTTCGCAATGTATTGCCCGTGCTCGAAACACCCGGCAGGATCAACGAATCTAAAATTATCACCTTCTTCAACGAAAACAACTCGAAGAGGTGACAATCTACAAAACAGGCCTGAGAAACACGCGAAGTGGTTGTCCCTGTCTCACGATAGCCCGGTCCAAGGTCGAGCATCTAAAATTAGAACCCGCGTCAGCCGGCTTCCGAACAGGTTTAGGTCAAACGTTCTCCGACTTGACCGGAGGGAATCCAAGGCGTGCTAACGAAACCCGACAACTGAGATCGGAATATCCCGGTGTGCGAATTCACTGGGTCACTAATGTATCAAACAATCTCAGTTCATTAATCTCCTCTGACCGAATGCACACTTGAGGTGTAAAATTGCCTGTTAAACGAGTTTCGGTCCTGCGTGCACACAGCTCCTCTGTACCATGGTCGATCCGGCTCTCCCCCCCTCTCCCGGCTTCGTAATAAGTGTAGGACGTCCTGCGTACGTCAAACTACCGAAGAAAAGGCACACTGAAGTTTCACACGCTCGTTGGCAGATCCCACAAGACCTCCTTAACTGGAAACGTCCCGTTTTCTGGTCTCCTTGTGAAGGCATGATGAGCTGTTCAACAAGCGCAACCTGTGAGGTTGGGAATTCCAGAAACGCAAGCCACCTTACCCCCCCCCCTCTCCTCCCACCTCTTGAGGTCAGACAGGCGCATGCCTCGCCTGTACTGCCCGTCTCCTCTGACCTCAAAGGACGCTGCCTCCTTCGTCAGGTGTGCATGCCTAAAGTGATGATTTTAAGTTTATGACATATGACAGTTTGTGCTGACCATGCCCCCATAGACGCGCGCTCAACTCGTCAAAGGGTCTGATGACCTTCTCATGACACCTTCCCGTCCCCCCCCCCCGCATCACTTCCAGGCGCTCAGGTGGGGCGCTCTGAACGGCTCCGTCTGTCAGTAAGGTCGGGCGTGGTAGAGCATTGAATGCAAATTCGAGAAATCCTAGAATACGTATTTTGCCGGATGCGCGAGTTCTACATTCGCCTATTCTGTTGGGCTGCATCACGTCCACAAAACTTAACTTGTGTTTGACAGAGGATGCGAGTGAACAACAGCAGTCGGCCTCCAACAAATGCAATCTCGGAATCGCCGGCCAGACGGGTCTTCAATAAGATCTACCAGCCCAACTGCCATAACTTCCCGACCTATTAGCGGCAGGACTTAGAAGCACGAAAAGGCAATGTGAATGTAGACAGCAGAGTCGATAACGGTCATCAGGTTGCTTCTATGGCCATGTACACGACACGCAGGTCTTAAGCGCCTCCGACCCCCCCCCCCCGCGCCAACATCCAACCCCCTCCCATCGTGTCCCCGCTGTTCACGCCCATTCCGCGCACGGGTCTGCCTTGTGGGATGCCTTTGGAGCTAATGCCGTAAAGAGACGATAACGTCGACTAATGCTTCCACAAACGCTTCCGTCGTCACACCTGTCGCTAGACCCACGACGATTGCCACCAATACCACCGCCAATCACGCCAATATGGCAGTTCAACGATCTACACCGTGTGCCCCACCACAGTGTGATAGGCGTAGGACGGTGACTTGTGCGTTAATTATTTTACAGTGATGGTTGACTTGAGCTGCATCTACCGCACCCTCTTCCCCCCCCCCCAACCACCTCAGCTCGGTGACAAGACAGAGGCAACCAAGGGCAGATTCAGATGCGGTGGTTGACAAACTTAAGAATCGTCCATCGCCGGCCAGACAGGTTTTCAATAAGATCTACCTGCCTAACTGCCATAACATCCCAACCTATGCGCGACCGGACTTAGAAGCACGAAAAGGCAATGAGAATGTGGACAGCAGAGTCTGGTGCAGTTGCGGACAAAGTAACTATGTCGGAGAAACCGGAAAACAGCTCCGAACGAGAATGGTCGAACAGGCTGCAGCGGTGCAAAGAAATGACGCCAACTATCAAGCTGCGGCTCATTCGACGAGATCCGGTCACACATTCGAATTTGACGAGGCCGAAATTCTCGCAAGGGGTGACAACGGCATGAGCCGGGAGCTACTTGAATCATGGTTTACTGGCCCCAGTCCATTAACAAGTGCAGTGAACTTCCCCTTCCATACTCGGTGCTGAGACTTCGCCTAGGCGGAGCAATTTGCCACGCGCGGAGCGCGCAGGTGAACACTTTTTCCAACACCAGGGTCGGTGCGTCGGATGGTCGTGCAATCATCACACCAACATCCAACGCACATGATGAAATTGCAGCAATTAACGACGCGAGCGTCGGCCATCAAAGAATTAGCACACCAAGTGCAACGATCTGGATGAAGGGAGGAGCCGTGAATGTTCATAGGTATGCGGTAGCATGGCGACTGCAGCCCCTTGTGCGTGAACCGCCCGTATCTGCTTTTGTCTCCGATGATGGTTTCGAGCAGGAATCCGAAACGTCAGACTAATAAAGCTCTTGTCCCAGCGATCGTGTGTCTTCTTCAAGGTGACTTGCGCGTTAGTTATTTTACAATGATAGCAGACTTGCGCTGCATCTACCGCACCCTCTTCTCCCCCACTCACTTCGGCTCGGTGATAAGACAGAGTCGGGGCAACCAAGGGCGGATTCAGATGCGGTGGTTAACACAGTTAAGAATGGCCTGTCTACGCGTGCCTAACGCAACCTGGCCCCCACAACATGTACCGGGTTTTCGTGGGCGTGGTTTGGATTCCACATCAGCGAGAATGGCATGCGGCAGAAGTCAGTATTTTAATGAGCGATCTGATCCACTTTTATTTCTGCATCTAGCAGTAGATGCTTAAACTCATGAAGGATCGAGAAAAACACTGCAGTAGGCCTTCCAGTGGAGGCAGCACTGGCAAGTCAGTTTTCGATCGATAATTTTGTCACTCGTAACAATTCGTCACTTGAGCGTAGCGTTGTTTTTCATTAATGTTCTATGTAGGCGACAAAAGGTTCATTTCTCGCAGCAGTTTTTCAGAAAGAGACAATATCGCTATTGTGCGAAAAATGACTAAACAAGCAATCTCATACGCGGACAGTTTTAGAGCCTGATTACAAGGCGTACAAATACAGAAGTTGGGCTAACTCATGAAATGTCAACCAAAATTCCGAAATGCGTTTTCGCTTCGAAAAGATTAATTAAGTAGGATTGTAAAACTGGTCAGCCTGCAACATAATTCTACAACAGCTCAGTTAACGCAGGATACCGGCTTTTGAATGAACTTCCTTCCGGCTGCATGCAAAAACTACACTCTGTAAAAAATGACTACGTAAGTAGCATGCATTTTTCTCATTGATTTCCGATGCCCCTAAAATCCAATTATATTTCATAGAAAACATGCATAAAAATATTCATCCCTCCGCTGATTCGGTAGATAATTACGTCTTTATTCTCGAAGGAGGGACAAAATTCGCTTTTTAAAAAAATTTCTACTTGTGAGACGTTTTAATACCGTGAAATAGTCGTTCATAAAACGTCATGTCTCTGCATTTACCAATGTGGCTAGTAAAGTTAACAACATGGATCAAATCCACTGCTTAATTTTATGAACCCCATATGGTCTCCTCTTAATACCGTAGAGAAATGTGTGGTTTTCCGTACGCGGAAAATATACGCCTTGTAGTTTGGAAACCCTGAATCTAAGTGTAACGGCAGAGCGGGTTCAAAATTATTCGGGAATTGGAAAAGTTTCTGAAAGCCGAATTATACTCCTCCTTCAAATAGAAAATTGAATGAAGACCTAATTTTCTAGCGAAGGAGTAGAAGAATGAATATTTTGATGCAGGTTTTCTATAAGGTATAATTGACTCTTTAAAGCCATCGAAAATGAATTAGGAAAATGCATGCTACATAGGTAGTCATTTTTATAAAGTGTAGTTCCTGCATTCAACCGAACAGAAGATTGTTTTAAAGCCGGCATCCTGCGGTAACTAAACTATTGCAGAATTATGTTGCAGGCTGACCAGTTTTACAACCCTACCTAAATAATCTTTTCAAAACAAAAACGCATTTCCGAATTTCGGTTGACATTTCATGAGTTAGCCCACCTACTGTACCTGCCCCAGATGTATCCTGCTGAGAGGCGTAAAAAAATGAAGAAATCCGAATACCCCGGGTGCCGGATGCAACTGGTAGTCAAAACACTTATTCCACAGCAGATGATAGCTTTCCACACAAATATTTTTTGAAATTTCGGGTCTGACCATAAAAGCCATGCTCCTGACAGGTCCTGTAGTCAGTAATTTCCGAAATTACTTAATTAATATTTCACTGGAGTTCATAAACGAGAAACCGCAACGAAAACAGCGGCAAACGCACTGAGAAGTCGAACCCCTCACAGTTGCATCGTGAAATAGCAGAAACGCCGACGAAACATGTGTCTAGGCTTTAAGCTAGTACCTATATAGGAAGAATGCCAAAATCTTGGTCATACAGTGTGTGACCGATGTCATGAAATGTTCGCCGAAATTCTGAAATGCGTCTTCGATGAGGAAGGATTACTTAAGTGGGGTTGTAATAATTATAAGTATGCAGCAAAAGCCTATAGCATTTCGGACTCACCAAGATTTCGGCTTTTGGATGCAATCCTTTTTGACCTGCAGAAACTACACTTTATAAAAAACGACTACTTAAGTAGCATGCATTTTCCACATTGATTCTCGATGGTCTTGTAAATTCAAATATATTTTATAGAAAACATGCACGAAATATACTTTCTTTTACTTAATTGGTAGAAAATCACATTGTCTTCATAGTTTATACCCGAAGAAAATGTATATTTGGGTTTTAAAAAAGTTTATAATCATGAGATTTTTAAGAACAGGCAATCTCCATGCACACAGGACCGCACAAGTACGTTTACCAATGCTCCTAATGAGATGCACAACACAGTCCGGATCCATTGCAACATTTTATAAACTCTATATAGTATCTTCTTAAAAGGCATAGAGGAATATATGATTTTCCCTACGCGAAGAGCATGCACCTTGTAGACTGAAATCGCCAAACGCTAATGCGATGGCACATCAGACTCAAAATTATTCGGGAATTGGAAAACTTTTTAAAACCCATAAATACATTTTCCTTGGGTATAAAATGTGAAGACAATGTGATTTCCTACCGAACTAGTAAAAGAAAGCATATTTGTGATCATGTCCTCTATAAAATATATTTGAATTTACAAGGCCATCGAACATCAATAGGAAAAATGAATGCTACTTAAGCAGTCATTTTTTACAAAGTGCGGTTTCAGCAGTTCAAAAAGTAGTGCATCCAAAAGCCGACATCCTGGCGAGACCGAAATGCTATAGGATTATACTGCATACTTATCATTACTACAACCCCACCTAAGTAAGCCTTCCTAATCGAAGACGCATTTCAGAATTTCGGCCAACATTTCATGAGATCGGTCACGCACTATATAAACGTAGGTGGGTGGTTTGCTCCCTACAACCGTTCATGGGGTAGATGTACTGGACCAACATCAGTACGGAAACTAGAACAGAGTTCGGCACGCGTTAATGGGTCGCGTAACCATAACAGATGGTAGCTATGGGGGTGTTGTGGCATGCCAAGGCACGGGTTCACGCCGTGTCTGCCATCTGCGGCCTTTGCCGCCTCCGGTCTTCTTGACTCTGTCTTAACAACGGCCTCTGGTGGGTGGGGGAGGAGAGAGTACGGTAGATGCAGCGTAAGTCTACTATCAGCATAAACTATTTCACGAGCAGGTCACTGCCCCTGCTCTCACCCAGTTGTGGAGCACATGGTGGACATCGTCGGTCACCATGGCCAAACCGTCGAGTGTGTGTGTGCGTGCCCCCCGGTCAAAAGGTCTGAAAGCGTGTGCTATGTGAGTATCAGCAAACCATGGACCTCGCAGCCTGGTATGCGCTGGCAGTTCCCTGACACCTGGTCCCCTGCCGGTAGATGAGCTTGCGCCCCCCGCAGGTGGTGGGGGCATGGCTGCCCAGTCATCCTCGTCTTTCTAACCCCCTGTCGGGGTGTTGTTGTTGTTGGTGAAAAATCCTGGTCAAGTGTATGGTGTGATGGTACATCTTGGTGCGGGTCCGGCCGTGCCAACCACCTGCGCCCTCCCCCGCCCTGGGTCTTCTTGACTCTGTCTCGACACTGGGTCCAGGTGGGGAGTGGGAAAGAGAGTGCGGTAGATGCTGCGCAAGTCTGATAATTCACGCATAAGTCACCGTGCCGGCTGCACCTTGCTGTGTAGCACACGGTAGGCATCGTCGGACTCGACGGTCGAACTGTCGTGTGTGCCGTAACCCCCCCCCCCCCCAAACGGGCCATGTGGAAGATGCGATGGACCAACACGGGGGCTAGATCGGATTCTGGCAGGCGTTATTGGAACTGCACACTATAACAAATGCCAACATTTCGGGGTGCGGTGGTAGACCAGGTTGCCGGCAGACGTCGAGCACACTGGCAACCCTGGCCCCCAGATCAAAAACCCGGTCGTTTACTATGTAGACCAGACGGTGTGGAGTGGAGCGCCAAGGTGCGAGCTCGATCGTATAATCCACCTGCGCCCTCCCCTGCCTCCAGCCTTCTTGATTCTCTGTCGACACCGGGTCCAGGTGGGGGAGGAGAGAGTACGATAGATGCTGTGCAGGTCTACTACAACTATAAACTAGTTCACGCACAAGTCCCGTTCCTGCCTCATCATTCTGTGGAGCACACGGTGGACATCGTTGGCAACGACGGCCCAGCCGTCGTGTGTGTGTGTGTAGTGAAGAACACTTTTTAAAGCATACATGACAGGCATTATTACCTAGCGTACGCAATGGCCCGTCGGATGATGCGCATACCCAGTGCGTACTTGCGCTGGATGATACACACTCGGCAGGCGATGCGCAACACCTCCACGACGACAGAGGGGTGGGGGCGGGGGGCTGCAGTCGAGGAGTCCAGCGGCGCAGCTCCGCCAATCTCGTCCATTGCCAGCACAGTGAATTGGTAGGCCAGGCGGTAGTTGCACATGGAGTAATAGAAGATGGCCAACTGCGCGTGCAGGAAGGCTGTGGAGAGGAAGGCGGTTGAATCAGATGGGGAGGTTGCGACGGCGATGGTGGAGTCGTCACACTCGTCAGACACTGCATCTTCGGGAGCCTGAAAAAAGTGGGGGGGCGAGGGATTATAACTTGTGAGAATCGGACTCTCGGTTGGGCTAAATTGAAACTAGAAACCTTGATAGTAATATGCATGAGCAAGTCCGGTTACTGGAAGGGCGTACCACATGCTAGTTGTAACAGGTGTTGTCTTCCCTGGGCGTCCTCATGCGCAGACAGGGAGGGATTTTAAACACACGACTTCTTTCATGAGGATACATGAAAACGTTGATACTTACTTAGGTCTTTTGCCGGTGACAGTTGAGTCGTCGTAATCCACAGGATGTGGGCGCATGGCCGACTTACGTTGCATCTGCCGTATCTCACACAGGTGGCAATGTACTAAGGTTTACGTTGAGAAGGAATCATTACGGCCTGACTCGCAGCTCTTCAATCACCCCGTCATATTCACCATCGTGAGGACCCAGCTATCCCGTTAGTTGGTGGTCTTCCGAGCGCGGATTAAGACGCGTCAGATTTATCATAGTGAGGAA
>CACRXP010000108.1:472414-494958 GCA_902702965.1 Spirometra erinaceieuropaei | reverse complement strand
GAAGAAAATGAGGAACAAGGGAATCTGAAGAATTAGGCTTGAGATATCTACGCGGCACAAACTCTAGAATGTCCTTGGAAACATTGGACATGACATCACGAAGAATGGTTGCATCGCTACAAGTGAGGAAGCCACACCAATCAAAAGATCTAATATAGTTATTTCTTAAGTCGTTATCTACGCAGTCGTAGTTCATGAAAGTCTGAACGGCGCTTGTCTTTTTTGAAAAGGCAAGCGGTAGGCAACAATGAATTTATACGTGGTCACTGTCAAAGAGTTCCTTTTTAAAGGAACAAAAAGAGGAGCAATGTCATTGGTAACGATTAGATCTAAAATGTGATTATCTCTTGTTGGAGAGCGTACCAGTTGGGACCAGTTATAAAAATTGACAATATCTTGAAAGGGCTGGAATCGGGGTGGGCAGCTATTGGAAACCCAGTCAATTTCAGGAAGGTTACAATCCCCAGTGATTATTTTAACATCTAAAGCAGCTTCCAAAACTAATTTAAAGATTTCACAGAGTTGTGAATCATCACTGGCTGAAGAATTTGGGAGATTGTAGATACAGCGAATAATTGCCTTTCTTTGCGGCGAGAGAATAACAGATGCAAAGCAGAAGTTTCCCGTGAATGAGGAAACGTTCAAGTAATAGGGAGAGTGCTTTAGGTAGGATTTAAGATAAAGAAGACAACCACCCCCACGCCTAGTCGTGCGGTCTTGGCGGTAAAAATCGAAGTCATCTATGAGAAGGGCAGAGGCAGGAATTAGAGAATGAGTCCAAGATTCTGTTACACATATAATATCAGGCGTCATTTCGAGAGTAATGGCTCTGATTGGGGCCATCTTGTTTATAACAGACCTGGCATTCAATAATATAATATCTAATGTGTTTCGAACGACAATGCTATTTTCGACGGTAGTTAAAAAATTTGGAGACGGATATGTAAGCTGTGAATTAATGATGCTTGGAGAATAAGTACCAGTTAATCTAGAGTAATTGACGTACGGGGAGTCAACAAGAGAAGGCTGAGTATGAGACCTAAAGGAGGTGGGGATATAGTTTTCGAACATTGGAATGCTAGGGGAGTTAGAACATGGATAGACTTGCTGGTAGTTAAATTGTGGAGGAAGGGGAGGAGGAGGGAGCCTAGAAGGAAAGTAGGGGCTAGTGGGTGAGGGTAGGCAGCTATAAGAATAAAAGGTTGGGAAACCAGGTCTAGGTTGGAAGTCAAAGGGGGTAGGTTGATTTACCTGAGAGCAATTGGCCTTAAGTGGTGGCAAGCCTGAACTAGGTTGGGGCATAAATTACTTAGGGCAATTCATGTATCAATTATTTGCTGGATATATAGTAGGGCTTTGATAAGTAACCGGTACGCAGGATAGAGAATTATTCGAGGATATAATTGGAGCTGCGGGGTTTGTAGACGTGCTGGGCTGAACAGGCGTGGTAGGT
This sequence comes from Spirometra erinaceieuropaei, assembly GCA_902702965.1. Classification (NCBI taxonomy): domain Eukaryota; kingdom Metazoa; phylum Platyhelminthes; class Cestoda; order Diphyllobothriidea; family Diphyllobothriidae; genus Spirometra; species Spirometra erinaceieuropaei. The sequence continues at coordinate 493,505 of CACRXP010000108.1, read as the reverse complement.
CTAAGAGAAGGCGTCGTACCTCCAAATGGAACTATACTACCTATCTTTTTGGTCAGAGTCTGATTCAATTTTCGAGTCTCACCGTTCTGACGCCAAGCTACGGGGGACTTAACTGTAGACCTTTCAGCACCCAGCTGGACAAGAGAAGTTATCGGTCTAGCTGACGTAGACAGATTTTCATGTGTGTCAGCGGGACTATCCGGAGGATACGAAACGACAAATGGGGTTGCTGCTGCTGCAGCTAGTCTAGGGGCAGGCAAATGCGTCAAGTGGCTTGAGTGAGATGGAGATGTAGGAGAAAGAGGAAGGAGGGAGTCAGATGTCGCAGGAGTAGGACAAGCTAAATCCTCACGGTCACTTGTATTATGACCGAGTTGGGGAGCATTAGACTGAGAAGCAGTGGGTTTACGTGAGAATAGAGACCCGATTCTAAGCTCCATAGGAGTAAGATCATGAAAAAGGAAAAATTTTGCATTTTCTAAGTACGCAGTGACACGCTCTCGATGGGCAAAGATTGTGTCAACCTCGATTGATGAAAATATTTTGACTAAGATGGGTGGATTTTTGCTATGGGAGGACAAGCGTTTGGCATCGGCTACTTTGTAGTTGAAACCACATGAATACAGGAAATTGGTCGCAACATCAATTGGCCGAGCAGATCGAGGAACATTTTTTAACAGAAAGTTGTAAGAACGCTTCTGTCTATCACTAGATTCACTGGCGATCAGGTGAACTAGTGAGTCGAGACGCCTACATTCTTCGGAGGGAATAACGGAGATGTTCCCGCCGAATAAATTTCCAAGAATTGTCAGCAAAGTGCCAAACTTTAGCATAAAGTCATTGCAGTGGTCAAGTGCAGACAGATTAAGCTGCCGACCAATTACAACGGGTGACGACTGACTAGTAATATCATCTGACTTAGATTTAGGTAAAGCTTCTGACTTACGTTTAGTTAGGCCATGCTTACTTAGAGAGGCCGAGAGCTTACGTCGATCAGTGACTTTTGCTCTCATTTTGTCTCGAGGCAAGTTGTGATTAAGAAAACTTCTGGCAGACAAGTTGACTGAATTTCAGCTAGGGGCTAACGATGTAAAAATAAATTACAACAGTTAGTCAGAAATCGGATGCACAAAATGAGAATTTCAGTGCGGCTAGTGACCAACAGGCATAGACTAGCGGAACTCAAAAGGAGTTGGCAGCAGGCAGTTCTGAGAGAAGAGGCCTGTATTTAAGGAAATCCAACCAAAAAACAGGGACTAAAATCGTTAGGTCTCACAGAAAAACCACTTAAAATAATATCCTCCACTTATCTTCAAATTTAAAACCAGCGGCTCGACCTTGACCTTCTTGACTCTTTGGAGCATCCTAAAATCCTCTATAGTTGCATACGTAATGGCAAGAGCAATCCCGGCCCGATTCCGGTGCTGAGATCCCAATACGGAGTAATTGAGACAGATGACTACCTGAAAGCATCAGCCTTCCCCAGTTTCTTTCAGTCGGTATTCACTCATGACACAAATCCTTCTCCTATGCTTTACGTAGACCAACGACAAAATCCTTCCTTTCCTGCATTGGAAGACAATCTTTTCTTCTCACCCACGTTGATAACGACTGAAATGCACTGGCTGAAGCCTGCCAAATTACCTGGTACAGATAGAATTCATCCACTTGTCCTCCGAGAATTAACTGACGTACTGTGTGAGTCGGTGTCCATGATATTTCAGAAGTCCATGAAATAAGGCGAACTGCCGGAGGAATGGTAAACGGCCCACATTTCTTTAATCTATAAAGGAGGATACAGGCTGGAGCCCGAAAATAATCGTCCTATTATTTTAACCTGCATTTCGTGCAAGGTCATTAAACGACTTATTAAATGACATTAAATGTCATATCTGGAGTAGAGGGACCTGTTGTGTGCTGCTCAGCACGGATTTCGTGGTGGTCCCTCCTGTCTTACAGGCAGTCTTTACTCGCAGGAAAAATGGACGAGAGCCATAGACCAGGGCCGTTAAGTGAATACCATCTTCTTTGACTTTAAGTAGGCGTTTGATAGCATTCCTCATGGACGACTCCTACAGAAGACTTGCGAGCGTGGAATACAGGGCAACATTTTTAAGGGGATTAAAAGTTTCCTGTCACGCAGGCTCCAAAGAGTGATCGTTGGTACCACTGCATCCGAATGGGTGCCAGTAAAAAGTGGCGTTCCGCAGGGCCCAGTCTTGAGTCCTCTCCTCTTTCTCATCTATATAAATGACTGTCATGCAGATCTTGAATGCGATACCATCGTGTTTGCAGATGATATAAAGATCTGGAAAACAACCAGCTGTGTTGACGACTCGCAGAAACTACAGAGAGATGTTAATGAGTTGGCTGCATGATCCAGAAGTGGCTTCTAGCGCTCAATGTATCAAAATGTGGAGTGTTGCGACTAGAATCTGGTCGGAGGCGTTTCCCAAAACACCAGTGCACTATAAATGGAGCTCCACTAAAAGAAGTGGACACGCTCAAAGACCTATGTGTCCGGACAAATATAAAATTGCTGCCCTCCCAGCACTGCAAAAGAGTCATCGGAAAGGTAACCAGCACCATGCACTGGATTAGGTGTGCCTTCCCACAGATATTCGGCACGTTCTTCGGTCCGCATTTGGAATACGGAATGCCATCCTGGATGCCCTAGATGAAGAAAGACAGTGATGCCATAGAGCAGGTGCAACGACGGGCCACAAAACTGGTGGACGGTCCCAGGACTCTGTCATAACCAGAAAGACTGACCCAGCTAAACTTGTTCCCCTATCCTATAGACGAATGAGGTGTGACCTGTTATGGACATTCCGCATTATCCACGGGCATAAATGGTCGCTCAAATCTAAAGACTCCTTTGAATTCACGACCATGAGTCACCTGCGCAGTCATCCGTACCAAGTAAAGCGGGAGCGCACACGCTTAGACCATCGGAAGTTTTCCTTCAGCCAGCGTGTTGTTCGACCGCGGAACTCACTCCCAAGTGAAATTGCGACATCTGATACAATGGCTGTATTCAAAAGGCAGCTGGATCATTTGATCTCTGATAAACGACGACTCTCACTGCAGGACTAGCTGCGACCAGCCATAAGTTTTATTTGTTAATTTCATCCCTATGTAACACATCCCTGGTGTTTCGTGAAATTTTCCCTCGCAAACTATGCAAATGACTGCACTTTATGCTGATTATACAGTAGGTGGGCTAACTCATGAAATGTCAACCGAAATTCCGGAATGCGTCTTCGTTTCGAAAAGATTAATTAAGTAAGGTTGTAAAACTAATCACTGTGTAGCATAATTCTATACTAATTCAGTTACCTCAGGATGCCGGCTTTAGAATGAACTTCTTTCGGGCTGCATGCAAAAACCATCGTCTGTAAAAAAATGACTACTTATTTAGCATGCATTTTTCCCATTGATTTCTGATGTCCTTAAAAATTCAATTATATTCGGTGGAAAACATGCATAAAAATATTCATTCTTTTGTTCATTCAATAGAAGATTACGTCATCCTCCAAATTTATACTCGCAGAAAGGGTATAATTCGGTTTTAAAAGTTTCTAATTATGAGATTTTTTAACACCGTGAAATGGTCGTATATATAATGTCATGTACATATCTGAAGTTACCAATGTGGCCTGTAAAGTTTACAATATGGCTCAAACCTATTGCTAAATTGTATGAGCCCCACATGGTCTCCTCTTAATACCGTGGAGAAATGTATGGTTTTCCGTACGCGGCTTGTAGTTTGGAAACCCTGAATGAAAGTGTAACGACAGGCCGGGTACAAAATTATTCGGGAATTGGAAAAATTTTTGAAAACCGAATTACACCATTCCCTTGCGTATAAAATTGAAAGAAGACGTAATTTTCTACCGAAGGAGTGAAAGAATGAATATTTTTATGCATACTTTCCACGGAATATAATTGAATTTATAAGGGCATCGAAAATCAATGAGAAAAATGCATGCTAAATAAGTAGTCATTCTTTTTACAGACAAAAGCTTTTGCATGCAGCCCGAAAGAAGTTCGTTCGAAAGCCGGCATTCTTAAGTGACTGAATTATTATAGAATTACGCTGCACAATGATTAGTTTTATGACCCTATTTAATTACTCTTTTGGAAACGAAAACGCACTTCGGAATTTCAGTTGACATTTCATGAGTTAGCCCACCTACTGTATATTATTGCACTTAAAATTTCATATATACGTTAAAAGACCACCTGCCGCACCCTTTGCAGTCCCGCACCGTAAAAATATTTCCGTGAACAACTATGTTACTGGCAATATTTTAGTAAGATGTACATTTAACATTTATATTCTACGTACCGTTTTTAATAGGATCATCAAGGACGTTGCCTATTACCCTAAAATAAACAACTGTTATTGAACTCCTCGCCTCCCCCCACTTCAGCTCCAGCGTCTTCAGCACGCTGACTCCGTCATGCAAGCGGAGTGGAGTGAGTGAGTTTTACCAACCCTGCCCCCCTGAGACACACTTAAATCCCGTTCATAACTCACAAATTAATTATCCATGTAATTGTGTTGGCCTGACGGGGTGTAGGGGTGTCCCGTTGTGGGTCCACGTGACGGTCGTAGTAGGCCGCACACTTGCTTTCATTTGCAGACTACGACTAGCGTCAATTAATTGGCACCCTACTCTCACACGGGGTTCCCAGAAGCTAGGCTTTGCCTAGCGGCCGCACCCCGTAAACCGCCTCGACCGACGGGCTAAACCAGATGAGGGTATCCGTGTGTGCATCTCCGCACGCGGCAACTCGGCTCCGTTGGCCGAATGGATCACCGCCTCGGTATCTCCGAGACGAGACTCCATCTACAACACCGCAGGAGGCCACAATGTAAGTGAACCCCCAGGCAAGCGAACATTGCTCTGCCGTCTTTGCTTTGCTTGTTCATGCTTGCTTGATATCTGTCTGCTTGTTTATGTTTGTCCTTGTCGTAAGCTAAATGCTGTTCCGTTGAATTTCCTCTGCCTTTGCTTCTGCATGTTCTCCGCTCCACTCGCCAGACTGGTAAGGTGAGTTCGCTCACTCCGGCAGCCTGGAATGTCTGTTCCCTTTTAGACAATCCGAAGAGTAATCGACCGGATCTGAGGACAGCGCTAGTGGCTTGGGGACTGGCGCGCTACAGGGCGGACATCGCTGCATTCAGCGAGACCCGATTCTCCGAACAAGGCTATCTGGAGGAGGTGTGTGCCGGCTACACCTTCTTCTGGAGCGGTCGCCCCAAGGCAGAGAGACGGGACGCGGGCGTCACCTTTGCTATCCGGAATGACATCGTGGGACGACTGCCTTGTCTGCCGGAGAGTATCAATGATCGCCCGATGAGCCTCCACCTGCCTCTCTAAGGAGGGAAATTCGTCACCATCGTCAGCGTCTACGCCCGCCGATGACCAGCCCTGACGCCACAGGAAACAAATTCTGCGAGGACCTGCATGCCCTTCTGGCAACTCTATCGAAGGCGGACAAGTTGACTGTCCTTGTTGACTTCAACACCCTCGTCGGCACAAACCATGCCGCCTGGAGAGGAGTACTAAATTCCCATAGTCTCGACGGCTCTAACGACAATGATCGGCTCCTCCTACGAACCTGCGCAGAACACCGACTCATCCTGACCAACACCTACTTACGTCACCCGACGCGAGAGAATGCCACCTGGGGGCACCCTCGGTCGCGACATCGGCACCTGTTGGACTATGCCCTCGTCCGGAGGCGAGACCAGCGGGACGTGCTGTTGAAAAGGGCGATCGCGACTGCCGATGGGTGGACCGGCCATCGTCTAGTTATCTCCAAGAAGCGGACTCGCCAACCGCCTCTCAGGAGACCTCAAGGCAAACGACTCCCAGGTAAGCTGAATATTGCCTTGTTGTCTTTGCCTGCTCACCATCTAAATTTCAGCAGTGAGCTAGCTGAATGGCTAGCCAACCTTCCAGTCGCCGCCGCTGACGTTACCGCCTCTGTGAAGAACCGATGGTGTCAACTGCAGGACAGTCCAGTCGATGGCCGTGGCTGTACTCGGCCACACGCGACACCAACATCAGGACTGCTTCGATGACAACGGTGCCACCATTAGCAACCAGCTCGTCAAGCGGAACAGCCTGCACAAAGCCTACGCCAATCGCACCACCGACGACAATACAGCAGCCTTCTACCGTAATTGTCCCCTTGTGCAACAGCGGCTGCGCAAGATGCAAGACGCTTGGACTGCTCGCAAGGCCGAGGAGATCCGAGGGTACACGGACTGCAACGAATGGAAGAACTTCTTCTCCGCGATCAAAGTTGTCTACGGTCCGCCAACCAAAGGCACTGCTCGTCTTCTCGGCGCCGACGACAGTACCCTACTCACTGAGAAGACACAAATTCTTCAGCGATGCCCCGAGCACTTCAGAAGCGTCCTTAACCGTCCCCCACCACGTCCGACGCCGCCATCGCTCGTCTGCCTCAAGTGGAGACCAACGTCGACCTCGACCTCCACGACTTCTCTTGACGAAAACATCAGGGTCGTGCAACAACTCTCCAGCGGGAAAGCGCCCGGATCGGACGCGACCCCTGCTGAGGTCTACAAGCACGGTGGCCCCCAAATCATGGGTCATCTGACGGCGCTCTTCCACGCGATGTGGCGTCAAGGAAAAGTCCCACAGGATTTCAAGGACGCCACAATCGTCCATCTGCATAAGTGGAAAGGTAGCCACCAACTCTGTGACAACCACCGAAGCCTCTTCTTGCTAAACATCGCCGGAATGATCTTTGCTCGCATCCTCCCCAACCGCCTGAACCAACATCTGGAACAGGATCTCATGCCGGAAAGCCACCGACATGATCTTCGCCGCCCGTCAATTGCAGGAGAAGTGTCAAGAGATGCGGACCCACCTCTACTCTACCTTCGGGGATCTGGCAAAAGCATTCGACACGGTGGATCGCGAAGGATTGTGAAAGATCATGCAGAAATTCGGCTGCCCCGAACGATTCACTCAGATGGTGCGTCAGTTCCACGATTTCATGATGGCGTGAGTCACAAAAAATGGAGTTGTCTCAGAGGCATTCGCAGTGACCAACGGAGTGACACAGGGCTGCGTCCTCACGCCTACCCTCCCCAGTTTCATGTTCTCTGCCATGCTGATGGACGCCTTCCGCGACAAGCGCCCTGAGATCCGCATCGCTCACAGGACGGACGGTGAATTCCTCAATCACCGGCGGATGCACTCCCAGTCGTGTGTATTCACAACCACAGTTCACAAACTTCTCTTCGCCGACGACTGCGCCCTCGATGCCACCTTGAAATGGGGCATGCAACGGGGCGTAGACCTCTTCTCCCCGCCTGCGACAACTTCAGCCCGGTCATCAACAAGGAGGAAAATGGTGCTTATGCATCAACCGCCACTTGACGCTGCCAACGTCGCACCCCAAATCAACGTGAAAGGTGTCCAACTGCAAGCCGTGGTCAACTTCACCTACCCGGGCAGCACCCTCTCCCACACCACCAAGATCGATGATGAAGTGGTCCGCCAAATCTCCAAAGCCTGCCGTCTGCAAAGCACGGTCTGGGATCGCCAAGATCTCCACCTCAACACCAAACTGAAGATGTACGAGGCAATCATCCTGCCGACGCTGCTGCATGGAACGCAGACCTGGACGGTTTACAAGAAGCAGGCGCGGTGACTCTTCCATCTCAACTTTCTTAGACGGATACTGAAACTGAGATGACAGGACCGGATTCCGGACACAAGTTTACTGGAGCGGACGGGAATCCTCAGTACCTACGCCATACTGAGACAGCTGTAACTGCCTTGGAGCGGCCACTTCGTCCGGATGGACGACGAGCGGCTACCCAAACGACTCTTCTACAGAGAGGTCGCCACGGTTTTCCGCCGACAAGGAGGTCAAGTCCGTCGCTACAAGGACACTCTGAAGACCTACCTGAAGCGTCTGCAGATCAATCCGGCCAACTAGGAAGACCTCGCACGAGACCGACCTGGAGGACAGTGAAGACAGACGCAGCGATCTACGGCACCGCACCACCGCCGTCAAAGCCAAACGCGAGGCTCGCAAATCCCAACTGCGTCCACCTCGCAACGCCAACAATAAATCACCCCGACTTGCCCACGCTTCCAGCGGACGTTCCGGGTACCAATCGGCCTCGTAGGACATCTTCGTACCGACTGCAGCACCCGCACTTCATCATCCAGCTCTGCCTCATCCTCTACGCCGCCAACTACCATTGGCCGCACTCTCGAACCCCCATTACCACCACCACCACCACCACCACCACCACCACCACCACCACCACCACCACCACCACCACCACCACCACCACCATCATCGTCATCCTCATCATCATCATTGCTTTAACATCCGCTACGGTGGCTCCTTTACCCATCACTACTGCACACAATCCTGACACACCAACAATATAAACCCAACAACGCCAGCAATGTGGACTCGACCCACACCTGTCCTCGTGGCCAGCGCACTTTCACCTCACAGATCGACCTGGTCGGTCATTCCATCGCACAGAGGCTGGTGAACCAGTGCCTGGAGCACTAACCTACACTCACCGCATTGGCCTCAACTGTCCATACTGCCCCCGCACATTCACTCACATGCGGAACTGACCGCCGTCCCGACTCACCCACCACGCCAAACCCCACTCTCACTTCATCGCCCTTTGCGCCCACCACCCTCTCGCAACTGACACTGACACCATCGACTTCATATGCCCACAGTGTCCACGCACATTCACCTCCCGCATCGGCCTGGTCGGTCACTTGCTGATGCATCGCACAGACTGTCGAACCAGTGCTTGGAGCACCCACATACACTCGCCGCATCCGCCTCGACTGCCCTTACCGCACCCTCACATTCACCCACCGCATGGGCCCGTTAGGCCACATACGCATCCACGAAAACCTGCAGCAGACAACCGCCGGCTAAACCACATCATCACATCTTCCTCCACCTAAATTACGCAACATCACCATCCACCATAAGCATCCAATTGCCACCTCCCACGCAAGTGGCAAGTGTACGTCTCGGATTCGTCTTCATGCTGTCTATACTGCATGTCTGAGGCTTTCACGGCGCGTCAGGCGCTGTAGCTTGGGAAGCTTCTGACTGATGCCCCAACTCAGTCCACGAAGTCTGCCAGTTGTGTGTGTATATATGTGGAGTACTGGACTGATGGGCTGAGAGCCAGCCTGAAGCGGCTCCTTCTTAACGTGACCTACAGCATTCTCACGCATGTAAGATGTACGTCACTTAACCCCCGTTGTGTGGAATCCCGGTGCTTGTGTTTGGGGGGCCAGGTCGTGCATGTGGCGCGCGCAGACAAGGTCACTAGACTATGTCAGCCACCGCGCCCATTCTCCGCACCTGCCTACTGACCGGCTCGGACAGTGGCTGGGACCGGAGAATGAAGAGTGAGGTCGACGACTCCGCACACTTTCCTCACTATAAACAATCTGACACGCTTGAAGCTATCACGGTACGCTAAAAGCCGTGACTTGGAAGGTGGCCAACTGACGGGATAACTTGGACCTCGCAGTCTGCCCAGTGCTGTGTGTTTGTGTGGAGCGGCCAACTGGTGGTCTAAGAGTCAGGCTGCAATGGCACCTTCTTAATGTGGCCTCAATGGCACTATCACTTCGTGTGACGACACGCCTAGGTGGAGTTCCGGCCGTGCCAGCCACCCTTTTGTTGTTGGTCAAAGTCCAGGTAACGTGCTGTGTGGACCAGGGGGTGTGGAGTGGAACACCAAGGTGCGGAGTCGACCATGCCATCCACCTGCGCCCTCGCCCGCCTCCGGTCTTCTTGACTATGTCTTGGAACCGGGTTCGGGCGGGGGGGGGGAGGAGAGAGTGCGGTAGATGCTGTGCAAGTCTACATCCACTATAAACTAAATCCGCGCGCAAGTCATCGTGTCTGCTTCACCTTGTTATGGAGCACACGGCGGACATCGTCGGCAACGACGGTCGAACTGTCGTATTGGCCTGATGACGAACTACCGAAAACACATGTTTGCCAACTGACTTTCAGTCGTGATATGAGATTTTTCGCATAACTTTTTGTAATAGTAGGCGAAGCAGAAAAAATTAACTTTGGTAGCATCTCGTCGTGCGGCGTGACCGACACAGTGAGCCAGATTAAGAGGGCAAAGGTACACCGGTAAAAAATAGTGAGACAAGCAAGAGCCGGAGATGATAAAAGTGGCGGCATTCAAAAAGATTCAGGAGCAGAGAAGTCTCGAAACCACATTCCCCGCCCCGCACCCGAAAGTCACTTCGGCTCTTGTCTGCGCGTCGTAGTAACAGCGGAAATTGGAAAAGGCATAATTGCATCGACTTCCACGGTCAGTCTGACACCGCGATACGTGGTCTTTTTAAAGATCGGCGTAACTGTGGCAGCGCTTTAGTCTGTGGGCAAGGTCTCCACCTCTGGCCAGAGGGCCGCGCAACCGATTAATTGAAACTTCTGAGCATCATTTGTGGACTTCCGCCGAAAGCCCGACTTCGCTAGGAGCCTTGTATTTATCTACCTCTTCATGACGGGCTGTAGTCGCAGTCCCATTTTGGAGCAGAGGCGTCCTCAAAATGAGCGGTGGCTGGGGGAGAAGGGCACGCCTGCTGGGTGGGAGGAGGCGAGTTTCAGGGGATAGTTTTGAGAAAGGGGACCGGCTCTTTGGAGCAAGCTTTGTTCGCTCGACGCTTCGAATTCCCTCCTAGGTCCGCCATTCAAATAGGGCGACAGATGAAAGTAATGAATGCTCGGAGAACGCAGTTGTCGTTACTATGCAACTAAAAAGCTAGCAAAATCAGTAATGGCCGGTGTTCGTAAATGAACGTGAACTACACGCGCGGCTGAGGTTTTCATCGACATGTTCGGCGTATTCTTCTAGTCATGGCTACCGCTAAATCGGTGTTGAGAGTCGATCGGAAGTTGGTACATCCGGAGACAGGGAGATCGCGGCCTTATTGTGACCATCCCGGCTGTGATAATCAGTCCTTCGATTATAGTGGTCTCCGGTGTCAGCCTTAGGCTCCTTCGCCTAGGCCTCGAAACGACCTTAGATTAGCCTCCAATCGGTTCTGTAGTTGGTGACGGACTCCCACGTAGAAGGCATGGATTTTCAAACCGATCCTGCACCATAATTTAACTGACAACAATCTATAGACCTCGATTCAACGACATATAGATCAAGCCGGCTTCACTACTTCGATGCCCTCCGCTCTAAAAAGGGGTACTCAGTGCAACGACCGCGATGTCTGAACTCGCGCAGGCGTCCCGCCGCCCACCACAATCCAAATGGACCTGCCCCTCCTTGAGGTCCATCTAAACCCTAGCCAAGCGTGTTTGTTTCGTGCCCAACAAGAAGGCTTCGGCCTCCAATTTCCAACGCACATCCAGAAACTACGTTAGGTTCTCCATACACCCCCAAACGCAGCCTAATCCCGAGAGCGTTGCAAGCGATGGCGTCCGCCGCCTGCCCAACAGGGTGGGCGACGCATCGGTGACTTGCGCGGCACCTACCACACCCTCTCTTCTCCCGCCCACCTTCCTCTGATGGCAAGACGACCGACAGTAGGCGGACGGAGTGGTCGACGAAGCTAAACTGTCCGTCTACGCGTGCCACCCACGTGACCCGGTCCCTGCTGGGCGGCTCGGATATCGCACGCGTGGGTGTCATGAAGGTCTGACTCGATCTCCAGTCCCCCCTACTATACTCGCCACGGGAACCGAGTTAGTCCGTCGGCTGACAGCCTTTCTAGGTACGACTCTTAACGCGTTAGGAAAGAGTCAAGAGCGTCAGATTTATTACAGTGAGGAATGTGGTAATTTGCCATGAAGATGGGGTCCCCAGTGTCAGCCTCTCTTTCTCCCATCGCTCCTCCACGCACCGGTCAATTGTACGAGCCTGTAAACCAGCTGGTGATGATATTATGCGGTAACTGACAGAGCTGGACAGGCCATCACGGGCGACCTGACCACCACCTCATGTACCGAGACACCCCAATGGACATGCTTCCCACATGCATGATAGGTGCGTGTTTTTCAATGCGATAATCGGCTCCGACCTCACATACGTGGGAGCGCCATAAAGGTAGCATCCAGAAGCAGCTATGCACTGACTCAGACCGCCGGCTGGTCACCCCACACGCACGCACAGTACTGACAACGTCAGGGCGTAGTGGCTGCCAAGGCTAAACGGTCCATCTACGCGTGCCACGTACGACGTGGTGCCCACCTGAATTATCCCACGCTTCTGTGAGGATGGCTGGAGCCTCCTGTGAGCGGAAATGCCAATGAGGCCACATGAAGAAGAGGCTGTTAGAGCCTAACTGTCAGCTCCAAAATGGACCCCGGGAAGACGGGTTGCCCGGGAAGGCGGGTTGCCCGTTAGCCTAGCTGCTGGCTACCCGGCGCGTCCACAGGTGGGCGCAGTGGTTGGCAAGGCCAAACAACCTATCTACGCGTGCCCACATGAATTGCTCCACGCTTCTGTGAGGATGGCTGGGGCCTCGTGTGAGCGGAAATGCCAATGAGGCTGTTGCAGCCTGACTGTCAGCCCCGAAATGAACTAAGGTATACCGGCAGTTAACAACCTTCCAGGCCGAGACTCTTAGCCGCGTAGTCATGGAGTCCGGTGCGTCTGATCTATTATAATGAGGAAAGTGCTGACACGCTGTGCGGATGGATTCCCTAGTGTCAGCCTCGCTCTTTCCTACCTCTTCCATGCGCCACCGTTATGCCTACAATAAGCAACGACTGATTATGTTCGCCATCGTGCTCAAGGTCAGCTTGAATAAATTCATGATATCACCAAATATAAATTATGTAAAAAGTACTAAATAAGCATTATCACTGTCTGCTGAAGAGTCAGCAGTCAAGAAGATCTCGGTAGACGAAAAAGACACCAGTACCAAAAGCAAAAGAACCCAACAAAGTGGCCAAAACTGACTGCGTTAACAGCTAGCGAGAAAATGAAAGGATAACTGGCGGGAGGGCTGACTATCGCCTGGAGGCCAAATAGGCCAAAGTAAATTACCATGGACACATTCAGAGGCCAAAAGGCCGGCAAGGCAAGTGGGTCCCTACCAGAGGGGTTGAAGTGGATAAAAGCCAATCCTAAAGCATAAAAGCACACGGACAAAACGATGCAGGCGTGAGCAAGACCGTCCTTAAGAAGGAGGGGCCAAAGACTGAGGGTAGAGACCATACAAAAGTAGAAGGAGGCTATGGGAGTGAGGGGGAACATGCAGAGCACAGGAACAGCACACAAGAGGATGGACTTCTCGTGAACCTGGTAAGAGAACAGGAAGAAGGCCAGCGAGACGACAACTTGGGCATGCGCCAGGCGAAGTTTGGTCGGGCGCCGGAGGAGGTTGACGCAGACGGGTAGGGCGGCGAGGAGGGTGAGGAGCGTGCAGGCGACAAGAATGGCCTGGGTGGAGAGGAGGGTCCGCCACTTTATCAGCAGGGAAGAAATGCACCAAAAGTTTGCTACCTTATCCTCAAAGAGGCCACGAGCAAGGGGAAACAAGCGATAGCCAATCTGCGCCAACTGCTTCCTCGAGGACAGGAAGGGAAGCAATACCAGACCAAAAGTGGTGCAAACCGTAGCAGCCAAGTAGAAGAACTGAAGAGCGGCACGCCTCGGCGTCTGACAAAGACAGCGGCCGAGAAGGAAGCAGAAAAAGGGCAGGGCATGATATAATTCCATTTGCTTGTAGGTCAAGGCCAGGCAGAAGGAGATGGTGCCGAGGACACTGTGATCGCTGCAGAAGAGACCGAAGGCCGAGAGAAAAAGACCAAGACTCACACAATTGTACTGAAAGTGACCATGATCTATCAGTATCAAGCCGGGATATGAAAACATGAGGAGCGAAAGGACACCCGGACCGACGCAGGGCGTCATCGTTAGGTGTTTGACAGCAGTACAGACGAAGTAGATGACGGCTGGGGTGTAGGTTAGGAGTTCAGAGAGGAGAACGGTGTAGCGCATAAAAAGCTTATGTTCGGCGGTTTCCAGCCCTCTTGAGGCATACAACTCCACCCAGGAGGCGTTCACCTTCTGAGCAATGCTTCCAAGAAGGTAGCTGTGGTAGGCCGTCAGCGGAGGATAATCCAGACCCCAGTAGTTGAGATCGTTTTCTGAGGAGTTGAAGTACCAACCGCGTGCGGGAAGATTTACAGTTATTTCCATCCAGTGACGTTGGGCTTCAAAGTCGCCAAACATCGGCGGTGATCCAGCACCGGAATAGGGGTGCAGCATTGTGGCGCAACGCAGACAGAGGCCGATGGATAGGGGTAAGATAATACCGACCAGAATGTCCGATTTCGCCTTGGGTTGCATGGTGTCTGAAAAAGCAAAGACCTCAATTTCCATCTGAGAAATGACCTATTCAATATGACCTAAATTGTAATTGTCCATTGCTATTTGTTCGTATGAAACCCAACGGGAATGCAGGGGAATGGAGGTTAGCACGAAAGACAATTAATAAAGATTTTAAAAAAGAATGCTACAAGTTGCTGTGTTGTCAAGACACTAACTAAGTCACACTCCGTCAACTGAGACAGTGGGATAAACAGTGTGGGAGAACGCAAACAACCAACGTGGCTGTGAACTATATGTGCTCTAAGTCTGGAAGACACGTTCGTAAGTAAACGTTGCGGACAAACAATCATCGGGACACTGTAGTTATGTAAACGGTTACATGTCCAGAGTAATTTATCATACGAGGTAATTTATCATGAGGCCGGTGTCCACTCTCGGAAGCAAAGCGGGCCAGTAGGATGGTTAAGGAGAAAAGCAGAATGAAATCATCAGAATTGATGGAGAAGGAGACTTCGGATGGGTATGTGTTGTGTCAAGGTCAACGCAAGGGCTCTGCACAAGTCTTTTGGCCCCAGATGCCCGGGTTCCAAATCGGATGGCCATTTATTTAGTCAGAATGGAGTGAAGCAAAGGTCGTCTTCAACTCGATACCATACCACTTGGTAAGTAGTAGCTCCCATGCGGACGCTGATCAGGCCACGCGAGTCATATATGGGGGGTTGGTTTTTCCATGCAAACTTATTGCAGCAATGGATTATGTAGACGACAGAAATGGCTACGACAAGCAAGAAAGTGGCCCCGATTTTACGTTTAGTGTATCTTAAAGCACGCCTGAGAAATCTACCGACCGTAATGGTTGCTCATCGCTTCTCCCCGACGGAAAAACTGCACCGATTGACCAATGGTCTTCCCCCCCCCCCCTGTGAAACCCAACAGTTCATAATTTCTTGTGAGGATGCGACTAATTAAAATACGATAGCCCGATAATTCGTCGCAAACAACGACTGGTTGACGTGTTCAAACTCGGCCCAAAACATTCAACAGTCCGGAGTCCCTGGTTTCCTCAGGCCGATGCCGTTTCCTCCTGCCATATGACCATGTGGTGACCATTTCATGCGGGAAATCGCAAAACTAATATTTCGATCGTAAACTGGAAGAACCAAATATATAGAAAACATCTTCCTCTGATTATACGGTTAAACGGCTAGCTGGCATATTAAAGAAGTAAAGTCGTCTGAAAATACATGCCAATCTTTCTAATAACCTGGGGGGAGCGGGGGTGACTGTAATGTACGTATGAACACTTCCTGAGCAGCATAGACTTCCTGAACCGCACACTAATTCTGGCGTCCCTGTTCTACAGGGTGCAATAAATCCCCGCAGACAGAATAACAAAGTACTTGGTTTGGAAATTTACCCAAATCGTTAGAAGCTGGGAGCTGGTGAGTCGCCACTCTGGTCTAGGAAGGAAAGCAAGATATCTTACAGAGGTAACACAGGTAGTAGCGCAAATTTTACTAAAAACGGAGGCCTGAGAACGCGCGTAAAGACAGGTTTTTATTACTGAATAGATGCGCCAAATCTTTAATGATCTCTACCGGAAAGTGGAATTGAAATCTGTAATGCGGCGGTTATGAGTGAGACCATTGCAGACTGTCAGCAATCACTGGCCATGCCATAATAATGCTTCAGTTCACGACCTCGCCTCGATCCATCGCATCATTTGTAACTATTTATTAGCCAGAATTGGGAGTCTTGTTTATTTAAAAGCGAGCTAGGACTAAGTTTGCTTTGTTACTCGCCACCCGCGAGGACTGCAGACAGATTTGCCTCCACAGAATGAACGTAAGTCACACGGCTAGGCTCCAACAAAACGGTTCAAAGTCATTTCTGTGCTCGCCTAACAATTGTGTTGACTGGTGTTGGGCAAGATGGATTTGCCTGAAATCTAGTGGTTCATACAATTATTCATTATCAGCATTTGTTGACTTCAGAACCCTGAAACAAAAGTCAGTCCTGCTATTCGAGATGTTCTTTAGAATGGCCTGATTGAGGGGATGTGTTCCCTGTACCGATCAGGCATCTCGAGCACTCAAGAAAAGCTCAGTGTGCATAAGAAGAGCAACATTTGGCTGTTTACTTTAACACAGGAGTTTGCCTCCACTTGGTGGCGCATGCATCAATAGGCGTATCGTTCTAATGCCAGTGTGGCATTGCAACGATACGCCTATTGACGAATTGCAGTCAGCTAACCCAGTGACGGGGCGCATGGGCGGTAATCAGCGTCAACCTTAGTTAGTCGCAAAGCCTTTTGGCGAGGTTAAAATCCAACAATTTTGGAACTTTGTCTGACGATGAAACACTATGGTTTCTCGAGACTGCAGCCTCGAAGATTCACCTAACAAACTGCTTTTGGTTGCAGACTTCGTTACTTTCGCATGGTCAAATGGGAATGTCTAAAGAAAACTGGATTATAAGACCGTAATTCATGTGCCACAATGGATTTATGTTGCGTCCGACACTCTGCACCGCGCAATCACAAAACCAATAAGGTGATGGAAAGCGGACAACCTATAACCAACACTTGCGAAATTAGAAATGTCTCAGAAAGTCAGTGCATGGATAATGACAGGTAATATTCTAGATCTGCGAACACGACTTTGGTTGCACTGGACATTAAATAGCAAGTCAGGGCTATATGGGGATTAAAAACGGTAGAAAAACCAACTCCCGGAATGTGAATGGGTAGTATACTATGGGATGGCACAGTGAGAGGACGACAATTAATGCAAACACTGCAAACGGAACTCAGAATAAAAGTTGAGGAGGAGGGGCAAAATATCTGCTGATGTATCAATTCGTCCCTGATCTACATTCTATCAGTCTTGTATGTCTTTATTTCGACGCCCCCTTTTCCAACGTCTTTTTCACTCCTCACCAGATTTGGCCCACTTTCAACATATACTGTCTCCACATTCCAAATTATATTTTCAACAATTGAGTATTAGCACTCTCGCTGTAGTTGCCTGACGGTTTCGATTTGTTCTTCTGATAGTTGTCGTTACCGAGCCCCCACCAATTCTGGTTGTCTGCTGAATGCTCCAGTGCTTAGAACAGGTTAAGTGTTCGAGCAGATTCTAACAAACAAACAAAACATTCAAACGTCCTCAATTGTAGTATGAAGCCTTTGCTTTGGTCACATACCGAATTAGGATGAATCAGTGGACTCCGCTCCTGTGTGAGAATAAGTTACCCCCATTTCAAATAGTTGAAATCAGTACTACTTACTAAACGAAAGGCAAAGTATTTCAAAATTCTTTTAAATTTTCTCCGTAACGGAAACCATTTTTATCGCAAAATTTAATTACTAACACAAAACTTACACAGTTTAAAGAAATTAGCAAAGTTTTCTTTTTAAAATTATTTTACTGTTTTTTAGGTAGGCCACGCTCACTAACCCTACCCATTGCCAAGTGCGGGGCGCCCATTAAAAAAGGGCTCCTGCCAAGCGGCTGCGCGTCCCCCTCGGGGGTTCGTGAGCGGAATGGTCATCTACACATTCCGGGAGCAAAATCTTTGACCTGCGGTTGGCTGTTGATGTGCGGCCACCGCTTTGGAGAATTAGTCAGTGGAACGGGGCGGACGGCCGGGTGTCCGCGGGGCAGCGCGGGCAGTCGCACTGAGCGGTGATGAGCAATCCACGCCAAAGTGCACAGCTACGTTCAATCCGTTTAGTACAGGCGATCCGTGAACTACTAATATCTGGCTAGCCGGTCACTTTCTCGGAGGAGGTTTACCCGGTGCATCGAAGTGAATGACGCCCGGTTCTCCGCTGTGATAGTCTACATGTTATCGCGCCACCTTCGAATGTTGTCATACAGACTGTTGTTAAAACTTACGGATGTGTTGCGACTTTCAAATTTGCTCAGGAATTAATCGGTAACTTGGAGCACATCAGTCTATTCGGGTATAACAATCTGAGACTGAAATTCGATATGAATATTTGAGTCGGAGTCCATCAGTCACAGCGGAATAACCGCGTACTATGCGAAAGCGAAATTATACCTATTATATCATGTCGAAGTTTATGGAGTCTCAGCAATCTAACTGTAATAGTACGGCCAGCGACGGCACCTCGTTGGAAGATAAGTGTGGTGAGATTTCCCTTGCATCCAGAACCTGTGCTCGCTCTAACTGCGCTTCCAACCAACGACCAGCAAAGCGTGCAAAAAGCAAAATTACCGCAAAAAGTGTGAGGTACGAAGACGAGCCTTGTGTTGGGTGCGCTGATATCCAAATCAAAGTAGAAAAACTCGAAAAGGAGCTTGCTGATTTAAGGACGCTCGTGAAACAGACCCTAGATGACTAGAACGTCTCCTGTGTTAGAGTCCCAAAAACGAAGAGTAAAACGCGAAAAAATATCTCCTCAGGGACAGCCTCAAACACGAGTTGCCGCTCAGTAGCCAAAACCGCAGACGCCGGTAACAACAGGACAACGAAAACGAAGCCACCGATGAGGTCAGACGCGATTCCCACGCAAGATGTCTTAAGCGATGTCACAAAAAAATTACCTGGCGCGGAAGCCATCTCGCCTAAGCCTCTTGCTGTAAGTGACGGGATTTCTCTTTTGCATGGAGACGATATACCTGCGTCACCCAGTCTACTGTTGCCCTATTATTCTGGCAGCCACCCTGAGCCTACTACAGAGCACGTATCTGAATGCGAAGACATGAGCCCGTGGGTAGAGGGGAGAGGGAAACGCCATGACACTAGTCTGAAGTCACAACCAGACCTGATGTGTTGCTCGGGACAGTCGGTAGACAGCAAAAGTGTGCGTCCAAGCGACGACTCCGCAAATCGTACTTACCCACATGCAGCGAATTCACCGGAAAGACAAAGTAAGGAGCACCATGCTCGCCAGCAGTGTCTGGTTATTCAGGGTTTGTCGGAATCGAATGAAGTCAGACCTGAATACCATGTCTCGGAGGACCTTGCTTCATTTCATGGTCTACTAAATCAGTTACTCCAGGCAGACATGGAAATAAAGCTTCTGAAAGCATTTCTGATAGGAAAAAGGAGTGAAGACAGGACAGCAGCACAACTACCTCGCCCTCTCAAAATTATGCTGGAGAACAAAGAGCAAATCAAGTTGATCCTCTCCAAAAAACCGACCTCAGAAACACGCACAAACACGTTTTTTTTCAACCGGACTATTCACCAGCGGAACGGCTGAAACTCCGGGAACTTGTCTTGGAGTTAAAATCATGACTGAAGGGTGGCGAACACAATCTGGTTATCTTCAAGGGGAAGGTAGTTCGGAAATATTTGCCGTTTCAGCGGAACCAGACTGTAATACTAAGAACGACGGCAGCTACTCAGCTAACACAGACACCTTCGTTAAACCACCTGCTCAAGGCGGCAACACAAGTAAGCGTGTAACGTCCAATGATCTGACAGAAGCAACGCATGTAAATAAAACTATCAGGTCACGGAAGAGGCCAGAGAACATAGCGTCCGAGATAACGAAGTAATGATCAAAACATTAACAAATGCAACGGGAAATTCGGCTGGTGAAAAACTGAGGTGCGTGTACACGAATGCCCAAAACCTCATATCGAAACTAGACGAGCTAATACTTTGCCTTACCGAGCTGTCTCCAGATCTTCTAGCAGTAACCGACATTTGGCTCTCCGGGACTATTAGCGATAGCGAAGTAGTCTTGCCTGGATACCAAATTTATCGGACTGACAGGGAACATCGTCAGGGTGGTGGTATAGTTGTGTATGTGAATGAGGGCCTGGCAGTGTCGGAAAACACCACCAAGTTTGCGTGCGGCACGGAAGCTATTTGGTTGACCATCAAGACTACCGGTTCCCCGTGTCTCCATGTCCTCACTGTCTATCGACTACCTAGGACAGACCAAATCGCCGACACTCAACTATTGGAGCAGTTTGAGAAATTTTTCAGTCGACGTAACCTCATGATCATGGGCGACTTCACCGCAACAAGAATTCACTGGGACCAAAATCGGCATTCGATTACCGTCTGCAAAACAAAACATTAAAGGCGTCCCTAACACAACATGTAATGTTCCCAACGAGAACACGTGAAGGACAAAGGGCCAACTGCCTGGATCTGGTTTTTACGAAAACACCAGACAGCATAGACGAGATCACCTCCATGCCGCCCCTTGGCCGAAGTGATCACATAGTGCTTATGTGGGATTATTCGTTATTCTCCATTTCACATACTCCAGCCCAAAAAAGACGGAATGTTTAGCGAGGCGACTTCAATCAGATGAGGGCAGACTTATCCGGTCTCGACTGGGGCTCATTGATTACGGGAAATGCCAACGATGACTGGGAGCTGTTCAAGAATGTCCTTCTGCAGCTCATCAACAACCACTGCCCACTGACTAGTGTAAGACTGAACAAACGCCCTGGGTGGCTAAATAGCAACCTAAAGAAAGAAATCAACAGAAAGTACAAATTGTGGAGAAAATTCTGCGTCACTAGGCAAGTTGAGTATTTCAACACCTACAAGTCACGGAGGAACAAAATGAGGAACATGATCATAAATGTTGGGAGTGCCTACACTTCCAAAAACAAGAGCAAACCAATCACTGGAGATCACGGGCGTTTGCTCTCTCTCTACAGCGCTGTCATCTCAATCAGGCGCCTTCCCATTGGCTACTCCCCTCTTCCCGAAGGTCATTGGACC